>OY744477.1:53134912-53490995 GCA_963556175.1 Tipula confusa | reverse complement strand
ATTATTATATTATTATATTATTATATTATTATATTATTATATTATTATATTATTATATTATTATATTATTATATTATTATATTATTATATTATTATATTATTATATTATTATATTATTATATTATTATATTATTATATTAATATATTATTATATTATTATATTATTATATTATTATATTATTATATTATTATATTATTATATTATTATATTATTATATTATTATATTATTATATTATTATATTATTATATTATTATATTATTATATTATTATATTATTATATTATTATATTATTATATTATTATATTATTATATTATTATATTATTATATTATTATATTATTATATTATTATATTATTATATTATTATATTATTATATTATTATATTATTATATTATTATATTATTATATTATTATATTATTATATTATTATATTATTATATTATTATATTATTATATTATTATATTATTATATTATTATATTATTATATTATTATATTATTATATTATTATATTATTATATTATTATATTATTATATTATTATATTATTATATTATTATATTATTATATTATTATATTATTATATTATTATATTATTATATTATTATATTATTATATTATTATATTATTATATTATTATATTATTATATTATTATATTATTATATTATTATATTATTATATTATTATATTATTATATTATTATATTATTATATTATTATATTATTATATTATTATATTATTATATTATTATATTATTATATTATTATATTATTATATTATTATATTATTATATTATTATATTATTATATTATTATATTATTATATTATTATATTATTATATTATTATATTATTATATTATTATATTATTATATTATTATATTATTATATTATTATATTATTATATTATTATATTATTATATTATTATATTATTATATTATTATATTATTATATTATTATATTATTATATTATTATATTATTATATTATTATATTATTATATTATTATATTATTATATTATTATATTATTATATTATTATATTATTATATTATTATATTATTATATTATTATATTATTATATTATTATATTATTATATTATTATATTATTATATTATTATATTATTATATTATTATATTATTATATTATTATATTATTATATTATTATATTATTATATTATTATATTATTATATTATTATATTATTATATTATTATATTATTATATTATTATATTATTATATTATTATATTATTATATTATTATATTATTATATTATTATATTATTATATTATTATATTATTATATTATTATATTATTATATTATTATATTATTATATTATTATATTATTATATTATTATATTATTATATTATTATATTATTATATTATTATATTATTATATTATTAAATTATTATATTATTATATAATATGATATATTATTACATTGGAGTTGCAGATAAGAGATTACAGAATGCAGAGTATTCCTTATAAATGTGAATATCTTGTGCTAATAGTAGTTTGAATATTGGCTACTGAATATTGGAATATTTTACCTCCCCAATAATAAAAATTGACTTCTCAAATAAGCAAAATTGTCGGTTTTTGAGTAGAAAAAAATAAACATAAAAGTTCAATGATCGTGTAATTTCCAGAAATTTCCAGGATTTTGGAAACTTATAATTTGTGGCTTCTAGATCATGTCTTAATGTTACTTCCAACATGTTCACTGTATTAATAGACGATTATATTCGAACAGTGAAAGTTTGTACATTAGCTAAGTTGTGTGCGCAGATAAATTACAGCCCGTGGGAACATTCGAGCAGAAAGAATAAAATGCTATATACCACTCAAAAATTATAACATGACAAACTATGTCAGTCATGCCATTTTTTTGTTTTGTTTGTTTTATGTTGTACATTTAATTAAATTTAACCACAAACGATAATTAAATATCGTACATACGAACAAATCTACTTTATATATGTTATATATAAAATAAAAATTCCAAAAACAATTCAAAAACAAACCGACGGAAAATCAATTATAATTACATAATATCACTACAGTACTTAATAGTAATAAATAACCGCAATTTATAATATAAAAAAAAATTGTGAATTAATCATAAATTAAAAATCAATTTCCAATTAAAAACATTTTTTATTAAAACTTATTTATTTGTATTTTAAGCAAACCATACACTTATTGTATACAAACCAATAATATTATTCTCCAGTCGAGTTCGTCGCAGACATACAGTAATTTATAATTTTCTCTATCCACCAGATATTCAATCAATCTCCTTCAATTGGATTTAATGACAACAGCACACAATTTAATATTTAATTTTTTTTTTTCACTTCGATTTATTCATACACAAAAGTTCATTGAGTCATTAATAATTATGTGTAGTAGATACGAAAAAAAAAAATTCCAGTCAGTCGTCTTCTTCTGGTAATATTTTTTAAAAGAATAAAAATAATGATCGATTTAACACTCAAAAAGGTAGAATTAAAAAAAAATAAAAATTTCATTTTCTTTACACAGGATTGGTATTATATTTGAACGAACAAACAAAAGCAAAAAAAATCCTTTCTGTTGGTGGTGAATTGAAATTAATTTGTCTGGAATGTAATTTGAAAACATTTATTGTTGTTGTTGTTGTGTTATTCTGTTCTATGTACGAGTATTGTGTATAGTCGCTAAAATAGATTGAATTTTTGTTAGAAATTTTATTTTCAAGATGATCGTATTGAATTTGATTTGATTCTGATTTTTTTTTTACTCATTTATCGAGACTTCTTTAGTAAGTGTCAGCAGTTTTGGTAAAATTGAAAAATTATTGAATAGAGCTTTTATTATTATTTTTTTGTAAGTTCAGTTTGAATGATGTTTACTGACGAATGGAGGAACTGATTAAAAGATTTGGAACAATGATGGTGTATGAATTAGTTGAGTTGGGTTCTAAAACTTGATAAATCCACTCCGATTTATGAACTCCATGAATTAGCGAAAATTTGTACCATATTATAATTAATCATCAAACTCACATCAGAATTCAACAAATCCAGATCATATTTCAACAAGTCATTAGTATGCTCTCTAGGCAAAACATTGCCATCTGCTGTTTCATTCCGAATCAAATTTATTTGGGAATTGCTGAACTAAAATTGTAAATAAAAACGATAAAATTATAATACTGTAGGCTTCATAAGCCCCCACTTTTGTCTTCGCAAATAATTCGAAGTAATGTATAGTCAAATATTCACCAGAAATTGAATTTATCTACCGAGCAAACAGGCTCCAAAGCTCAAAAATTACCAGAGCCAGATCTACTACTATAAAACGACCTGATAATATTAATATTAGAATACCAGAGCAGTTAAAATTATTACAGCACTATCCTATTAAATTTTAAAAACAAAGAATCATTTCGTTAGGAACACAATAAAGCCTTAACCTTCGTTGCGAAGCAAAATATTAGCTTATGGATGGGGGACGTTATGTATATTCATTTGAGCCCAAAAGCTTTAATATCCAATTTCAAAAAAGAAAACGTATCGGGTTTAAAAATGTTTTCTCAGAAGCTCAGAGGCTTTTTTCTTCACATATAGAATGTTTGTTCCATTTTGTACAAATCATTTGGCGCAAGGTATAACTAAATTTGGAAATGATAAGTGTTTTAGTTTACATATTTGAATGCTATAAAGTTTAGCTTTAGTGCCAGCCAATTAAATTTTTGAATATTATAAAGAAATCTAAAAATTGATGAATTAGAACTAAAAATAACTGGCATAAAAAAAAAACTACAACCAAAACCAATATTTTTTCCAAATTTTTGGGCAGTATTCGATGAGCCCAACAAATTCCCACGTACCCGAAATTCATACAATGTAAAATTGAATTTTCCTACAAAAGTGATGATACAACCAACTTATAACGGTATTTAAGATCTCGACATTCAACTGTTTTGCAAAAACTACCGAATAGTAATATTCAACGGTTGGTACCAACTATTTTTTAACAATTTACAATGGCTCAATTCTTTCTAACATTAACGATTTTTTTTAGCAAATATTGAAACAAGAACAGATACGTGGAGCTAAAGCCACTCTGAGAGTTAGAAGGCAGTTATAGGCCACATTATTAATAATGAATGGAAAATGATTAGTGTCTTGTTGAACTGCATCGTTGTCTCATCTTCCATTCACACAGGAAAATTTTTGAAAGAAACTTGACTAGAAAGCAGTCGAAAACAAGGCAATGAAAAAAAAATATCTGGTAATTTCCGGGAAAAGAAATTTTACATTTTCTTGTAGTTTTATTTTGTTCCCCAAAGCGAATTCTGGCGTGTTGTTGGGAAAATTTTCTTCCCAATTATTGCAATTTTGACGTTTATTCGTCCATACCTATTTTATGAAATTAGCTTGGGGAATACAGATCAACGGACTAAACCAACTCAACGGACTATAAAATAAATTCATTTTAAGGTAAAAGTGTAACAAAAGATCAAAAAAATTTACATTACATTAATGGAAGAAAATATTGACAAAGCAAATGATCGGTAACTCACTTATAGATATATACGTGTAACACTTGTTGTTGTTTTTAAGTTTTGGTGGTATCGACGGGAAAGGTAAAAAGAGAGAACATGGGAAGAGACTAGCAGAGCAGCTCAATTCTTTAGGAGGTGCTAATAGAGATAGCGAGAAATGGAGCCGAGCTTGGATCGACATGAAGTAAATAATTCACACAGTATATTTAATATTTTTGTATAATGTTGTTTTTATAGAAAATATGTACGGGAGCAATGAGCATTGCTTAAGGAATTTGACAATCGAACTGGATTGGGATGTGGGTCACTCACATTAAGAAATCAGTTGACCGCCCTAGACGAAAGAATCCTTAATATTATTACAAAAGAGGCGTGTGAAGAGACGGCAAATGATGAGCGGGGACTGGAATTACCTTCACAGCAGGTAAAACTCACTCCCAAATCTTTGGAAAATAGAATATTGACGTAATAAGTTTTAATTATAGTTTACTATTTATACCGACTAATCGAGCACTAGCACGACAGCTCGAAGGACGGCTCAAATAAATCGAAAGAGATAAGGTGGCTAAATGTCAAAGGTGATAGTTGAGCACCGCAAATGTTTACGATGAATACGTAAACTATACCGTCCATCGTCATTATCATAATGTCGAATTATTATCAACAAATTTCGAAAATATTGTATTGTATTATATTGTAAATGCTTTAGACAGATTTAACTCAATTTAAATGTCCTATTAGGAAACAAGGAATAAAAAGTTAGGGAATAAATATAATAACTGTAAAACCAAAATGTTCCCCATTTCCCTATTCTGGGAATTACCAGAATAGGGCCACAGGATGGACTAAAAGAAATATCAGGGATTAAAAATAAAATAAAATCAATTGAAGAAAATTTCCATAGAGGCATCTTGTAAATGATATGTTAAAGCTGATGCAGACCCAAATTAGTGTCGATTCCACTAGTAAACGTTTCGTAACTCGCTGAAATTCGACATTTTATATGATTGAAAAGAAAGGCTACTCTAAACTTGGTTACGGTGAAACTGATCAGCGCAAAGTGAAGGCTAGCTGTCGATGAACAAAATCTAGTTATTCAAAAAAGAATGTGTGCATACATGTGAGTATGTTCTCTATAGACTCCTAAACCGCTCGACCGATTTTGATTTAATTTCAGTGAACATAAATAACAGTGTGGGGATCATTCTGGTTAGAATTATTTAACGTCTAAAGGTAAAATATCCATCCATTTATTTATTTGCGAATTTAAATACCGACAAATTATTAAACGAGCTTGGATTTAGAAACCCATATGTGAGCTTGCCACATTACAAACTATCGAATTAAAGAAAATTTAGACAATTAAACTGCAACAAAGTATCCATATCCAGACCAAACGAAACGGCGGAAGAATGTAAATCTCGCATTTAAGAAATGCGACACAATGCCTCAAACGAATAAAGCTTCAAATTCGAGAGCACCACAAACGCATTATCAACAATTAGAAAGACTAATAGTCAAGAGAAAGAATCAATCGACAAAGATTATGATTACTGGAGTTACGAGGACTTAGTTATATGGTCGATGAATAAAGTTTGCTGGCATTGTCGTGTTTTAAAGTTCTCTAAGGAATCTTCTAGAATGGATCAAAGGCGATGAAGTTAGTCAATTTCAGATTTGTTTGTCGAATATTCGCTTTTTTATATCCATAGACATCTCGATGCCCAATTAGGAAATGGTCAGCGTATAAACTTCACCGATTCAAATACATAAAACAAAGCTGATCAATCACCAAACGCAATACTCGCCGCTCTTTTTCCGGCTTTTTTTTTAGCTGTGTGCATCCAATGACTTCGCTAAAATGTTAATTTATAACGAAGTGATCAAATTCTTGGAACACATTGACAAAAACGTACGTGAAAATAAAACGAAGTACAAGAGAATTAGAAATCGTATGAAGACTTGCTGTATTACATTTTAAAATTCACTTTAGTTGATGGAGATTTTTCTTTAGATGATGCGGTCATAAACGACAGTGAAGCAAAATAAGATATTGGAGGGAGATCCGATATAGATCATCAACTATTTCCCTACGATGCCAATTTTAAATGTATGGCTTTGTAATGAATTTGTTTTGGAATTATTTGAAAATGCTACCACTTCTGAAATCTGGCAAATAATTGTAACTGCTACTTTATAATAATGCCCCTCTCCCAAAATATCTTCAGTAGTTTTCTTTGGCCGCTTTGTTCTGCATTTTTGCAAAATTTCTGTCCATGGATGCGTATTTCCAATTTTCGCAAGTGATTCGAACAGACTCTTTGATACTAAAAAATAAGGTGCCATAGGCATGTGGTTTAGCAATCAGCACTCTGAAAATTAGGTTTGCTAATTGTTTTGACAAATGAGTTGGAAAACTTACACACACACACCTTAGCGTAGATGCAACTTCCAAGAACCACTCATACGAAACGAATAGACCCATTAGTGGTAACGACTAAATTAAAAATTTTAAATTGAGAAAGAAGCTACTAATAGCATATTTTAATTGTTGCTTATCGTAAAATACTATGCCAATAACAATCATACAAGTTTAGACCGGCATTATTAAGTGAGCCTAATAAATTCAAAAACTTTTAAACCGTATAGTTAATTTTTATTTTAATTTCTTTTCAAAAGAGTATGAGTATCATAAAACAATTTTCATAAAAACCACAATTTATAATTATTTATAAAATTTAATGACATTGAATATGTCTAAAAGTTGTAAAATATAATTTCATATGCAATTAAAATTAATATTGCAGATTTTTACTGTACATATACATAAAATGGTGCAAATGAACTCTATGTGTAATAAAACTATAAAAAAAAAATTTAAAGTAGTAGTTAAGAGTCATAATCACTATATAACCTCATAAAAAACAAATTTTGCAATTCAATGTTGCATAATATTGCCCAGATGATGCTCCGTGTGTTATATTGAATGTAATTATAATTATATGTACATAGGTAGGTATGTTGTGTATTATGCTGGATATGTACATTACCTTTTTGTATATTGTTTTGGTTCACATGACATTTCTGTATGTTTGTTTTTATTTTGTGTACATATATATATAATTTTTTGTTCGGGGTTTTGAAGCCTGCATTACAACTCGAACACAACACATGGTTTTTATATACGTGTGCACTGTTTATGTGCGCATGGCTGAGGAACTATGAAATTTTTTTAATTATTTTATCAACCAGCAAAATACATAATTTGTGTTACATAATAAACACAAAACATCGTTTATTGCCATACATTTTTATCAATTATATTAGTATATAGTTGAATAACATAATTATCTTGCTAAATTGTAATCATAATATGTAATTGCATCATAACGTTGATAAATTTACATACATGCATATATGTATATACATAATTTGTAATTTTTTATTTTTTTATGATTTAATTGTTTAATTTCTTATCTCAATGTGTACTCACAATTTGTTTACAGAGGCTAGATTCAATTATCGCTTTGAGGGCGCTGATTTTATATATTTCTTCTTAATTTTTATTTTTTTTTTATTTTGTACTGTTATCATAGATATGTGTTGCGGTTCATATGAAATAAATTAGTACATATTACATCTAAAAGAATGGGGGCGGCATGTTTTGACGCAATTTTTTTTCTTCTTGTTTTTAACACTAATCATTTCCTTTTTGAATGTTATGCGATCATATCAGTATAGTTATAGAAACCGCATTTTTTTTTTTACAAAAAATTCCATTCTTTTGGGTAAATTTTTATTTTTTTTATAAACCGCAATATATTTAATTAGAGTACAATATTGTGTAGTTGACGTAATCGAGTATTACATAATCGGTACTGGTTAAAAACAAAAATTAACTAATCGCTGAGTGATAATATATAAATTGTTAATATTAATTCTTTATCAACATATGCACCCAATGAATTTTTTGTGTGGTCTTAAATTGTGTCAAATCGAGATGAAAATAATAATAAATACAAATGAGATAAGAATTGAAATAATTAGTTCAAGTTGCTCCGGCCTAGCTCGAAAGGTATGATTACTGATAAAGTTTTCAGTTAAGTATTTTGCAGGAGGACAAGCAAAGTTTTATTTCGGAACTGACTTAGCAAATTTTGTTTGGATGAAACACTTCATAGAAAATCGGCACTGATATAAAATTGCATCCCTTTGCCAATGATTAAAATTAAGGTATAATTAAAAAGAAGCGGCTTGCTGTCAATATGGTTCTAATCCGAGAAAGTAGTCAATTTGTGGAAATGCCCTATACAGTTTCGAATGTCTAAGGGCCGAGGATCAAAACGCTAGAAAACTTATATCGCTTGACACCAAGGCACGTCCTAATAGGCAACTGTTTGCTGCCCCACCTAACGATCAGTCACTTAAACTATTAAAGCATGGATTAGGATGCACTATGTATTTTGGAAAGTCTGGAGCAAGGATTATCTACATAATATGCAACATCGCGTGAAATGGACAAAGCAACAACCAAATATAAAATAGAACCAGTAAGTTCTCATAAGGGATAAAAATATACCCCCAACTTAATGGCAAGAGTGGTAAAAACATACCCAAGACATGAAAAGTAAATTAGAGTAGTTACTTTGAAAACTCAGTACAGGCCTCTCAAAAAATCCATCGCAAAAAGCAGTCGTCTGTCAACTAACTGCAATGACGAAGCAGATATAAAAAAATTCCTACAAAGGATCTAAAGAAACTGGCGTTTTGATATGTGATTTTGTCACATGAGGACGGAATGTTGATGCAACACAAATAACTATAATAAAAGCTTTTGTTTCAAAATCAGGTGTGTCATCCAATGAAGCTCTTAATTGAGTTTTAATTCGTGTATACATGCTTCAGACACAAAAATAGCCTTAAAGTGCAACTGCGCTCGGTAAACATGGAACCGCCAATCTTTAAAAACGCGGTTTTGCAGTTAGCGTCTTCGATATCATATGAATAAAATGTTTAGGCAGGTGCTTGTACAAGACCAGAAATTCCAGTTGATACTATGGCGGAAAACACCCGAGGAAAGAATTGCTGCATGCATGTTTAAATATAGTCATCTACGATTCAACAGCAGCATAATGTTCATATAGTATAAATCAATTAGTAAGGCAATTCGAAACCACCAAGCCGGATACTTCAACAGCAATACAGGACATATTTATGAAGACGCGATCTTATAATAGGAACAAGGTCGATGCAAAAGGGTTTTTGACCCGCACGGCTAGCTGTCCCTAGTTCTATTAAGGCTGAATATGTTGCTGCAGAGTTCCTTGTTATACAATTTAGACTAGAACAAATATCTACCTTTTGACACTCTGCAGGAATGACTAACTATACGGGCCCAAATAGCAAATTGAGATAACTCGAAATTTTCAATATTCCAATTTCCAATGCATGTAGCGGCCTTTATGTATGACAACCCTAGGAATTGACAGTTTCTACCAAAAGTCCAAAAGGATTATCCCTATTTTTAAACGAATGAATTGGCGATATATTGCAGAAGTCTTTGACGCATTATGATAAAAAATATCAATTATTCTTCACCCTAAGGCTGATTTAACCAGAAGAATATTTTATGACTTTCATCATAGAAATGATGATAGTCATAAAATATGACTATATATCTTCGCACCTTTGCATCAACTGTGTATTCGCTGCAGATCTCAAACGCAAAAACTAGTTATGGGAGAACTACCGACAGAGATAGACCGAATGAAGCACCCATTTGCCTATGTTGGAATAGATTTTTCTAATTTTGGTTAACCACCTACAACCTTCGCCAATTCGTAACAAATGGTTCAAAATGTCTCTTTAGAGACGCGGTATGGGACATTTACGACCTCAGTATGACCTATATATCGTAGTTTAGTTAATGATTACCACACATTTGAAGGAGTGACAAATTTCTGATACCTCCCAAATAATTATCATGAGTGACAAAGGACCCGTCCTTTATAACTTATGATAATTTTGTGGAAGGGGATATTAAAGCGCGTTTCGACGCCATCAACCGTGTTTTTTATGCCTCACTTCCACTGCTAAAGTATAAATACCTTGGAAATGCTGACAAGCTGTAATTTTCAACACAAGGTGTTGATCAGACCCGTTGTCATGATGTCCATAACTAGCCCGAAATTTCAGCCCGAAAAATACGACATTTTACATAGTGCAATACTAGCACTGTCATGATATTTGTAAGTTAAACTATATCGATAATTGAATTTACTTGTATTAATTAAAACTAAAATTAACGAAATAAGAGAACAACTAAAATAAAACTACAATATATTAATTTTTGACAATTTTAGTGTAAGAAGCTGTGTATACCTTTGTAGTACATTTTTTCTGTCATCTATAAGAAGCATAGGTTACTCATTTACTATGGCTACGTGGAAATTTGTGTATAATTATATATGAGATCAACAATTATTTATCGGCGCTTAAATACTTACAATTATTTCGAATAAAAAAATTATATCATTTCGTTTGAACAACTTACGATTCACAGGCAGTATGGCGATTATCGAGATAGTCTTATAGGATTGGATTCATTGTAG
This sequence comes from Tipula confusa, assembly GCA_963556175.1. Lineage (NCBI taxonomy): Eukaryota > Metazoa > Arthropoda > Insecta > Diptera > Tipulidae > Tipula > Tipula confusa. The sequence goes on along the minus strand of OY744477.1, from coordinate 53,479,828 downwards.
TTTTGACCATACTCTATGCGCGTTTCAGTAAACTTTTATCTGGAATTTTTGGCATACACAAAAAAATAAATATATAAAAACAAAATTACCGAGATTATTTCGGGCGGACAGTAAAATATATTACTATCATGTCATATTTGTATGATAGTTATAGTACAATTATAGTGATAGTGTTTCGGCTGAGAGTAAAAAATGTCGCGATAGAAAAAGAATCATACCATGACTTCAAACCCAACGACAACAATACTTGCAGAGTTCTATTCAACCAAGAGATCAGGAATTGATTGAATATTCCAGATCATTTTCATATTTAAAAGGTCAGCGAGTATGCTGGCTCGGTCACGTTCTGTTTGCCGATCCTAAACGGATGGTTCAACTATATCTGAGTGAAGAGCCACCATTTGGCCGGTGCAGACGCGGTCGCGGCAACGATGGCTTTTCGGGATAGAGAACGACTTGTCTTCTTCAGGTTGTTTAAAATAATACAGAAAGCAAGATCCTGATCGTATCAGATAGAGCCAGACTGTTGTTTCTGTACTTAACAATTGAAACGTTTTACACGAACTGATCTTCAAGTGCCAATAAGACAATCTATTCACATTGAAGAAAATGTTGAAAGACCATTGCAAATATATACAACATAATCACGGGTAGCAATTAACAATTTAAAGTAGCACGTAAGTTCTGGCAAATACAGTCAAACTCTAGCAAATAAAACTGCGCCTAGTAACCTATGTAAACAAATATAATCTTTTACCAGAATTTTCACTTACTGGTCTAAAATATACTGAACACTCCTCTGGAAAGCAACAAAATTATTTGTTCTCTATACCGTAGTCCAAATCTACCACATGCAGAGACATGTCACGAGTTTGATATAATTTCAAGTTCAGTTGAAATGATTTACCAGATCTCTCCAATGTCTGAAGTGGTTGTCTTGGGAGATTTTAATATTCATAATGACTATTGGTTAGAATTTTCTTAACCAAGAGATCAAACATGTGAATATGTTTAATTGCGGGGATGAATAGTCTTGTCCATCTTGTTGACAAACTAACTCGGTACCCTGACATATTAGGTCATTCATCTCATTTGTTGGATTTATATTTGACTACCATGCCTGACAAATATTCTATTGATGTTAATGCTCCTCTAGGTCTTTCTGACCATGCATTGGTTTTAACGAAATTTCCGATTATCCCACCTATTTCGAAGCTCATTACATGTACACCTAGACTAATCTGGAATTTCAATGATGCTGATTGGCAAAGTCTCAATCTATTTTTCTCTTCTTTTGATTGATCTGTGTGTTTTAAAAGTGCTGATACAGTATCCAAGCTTATAACTTCGGTGATTTTAAAAGAAATGAAGTTATTCATTCCTAGCTCTTATAAAAGGAATCGGCCCCACAAAACTCAATGGTTTAATTGTAAGTCTGCTATCTTCAAGAAAAAATGTGCCCATTTAAATTATCTCAGTAATCCTTCTAATGAAAATCTTATTAAATTTAGAGTAGCCCATAATAAATCGAATGCTATCATAATCAGGTCTAAATTAAACCATGACCTCAAAAATCGTAATCAAATACGAAATGTATTAGATTCTAAAGCAAACAACCGAACTTTTTGGTCGGTTGCTAGCTTGGTAAAAAGGAATTTTAGCGGTAAGACATCTTCTATTCCCTTGTTGTGTTATAATAATAACTTTTATAGAACCACCATTCAAAAAGCTAATTTATTAGCGTCTCACTTTGCTTCCGCATCGACTCTTCCGTTACTCCCTAACCAATCCCCACCAGCATGCGCTACTGTTTCTTCATCTATGCCCGAAATTTATTTTCGTTCTCGAGTTGTTTCTAAAGTTTTTAGAAATCTGAGTCCATACAAAGCAACTGGGCCTTGTGAATTATCATCAATTGTCATAAAATGCTGTCATTTTTCCGTAGCTAAAGCTCTTGCCAAACTGTTTAAATTATCAGTAAACTTAGGCATTTTTCCATCAATTTGGAAAACAACAAATATTCAACCGGTTCCTAAGAAAGGTGATAAAACTTCTCCTTCCAATTACCGCCCAATTGCTTTGTTGTCGACCTTATCTAAAGTAATGGAATCTATTGTGAATTTTCACATAATGAACTATCTCAAAAGGAACGCGCTTTTATCAGATTTCCAATATGGGTTTCATAAGAATCGCTCTTCAGGTGATCTTATTCCTTATTTAACTCATTTGTGGGGAAAAAGTATTGAAAAATATAGTGAGCCATATATCTAGATATTTCAAAAGCATTTGATAGAGTATGGCATCAATGTCTGATCATTCAAATTCAGTCACTGAAGCTTGATAGTTCTCTAATTCAATGGATAGAGAGTTATTTAATGGGACAATCGATGAAGGTAGTATTAGACGGCATTTCATCCGACTCGTATGCTATTAATGCTGGTGTACCGCAAGGTTAATCTTTGTCGCCTACCTTATTTTTGATCTATATCAATGATATTTTGTCCACTCTTTTGCTGATGATACTATAGTCTCTGTGCTTCTATTGAGTTTAATAGCCAAAAAGACTGCAATTCTGATTTAACTTGCTCTCGCCAAATTATGAATAGTTCACTACTGACTTGCATTGACAAGGCCATTGAATGGGGCAAATCTAATAGGGTAGAATTTAATCCACAGAAATTCCAAGCGTGTCCTTTTTCACAAAAAAAAATCAAAATTATGTTCCACCCATAATAAACGGTTTTCAAATTAATAGGTCCTCCTCTCTTAGACTGTTGGGCTTAGACATTCCGAGTGATCTTTCTTGGAAAGAACATATATATTCTATTGCAAAAAAAGCTAGTCAGTATCTGCTTTTCATTAGACAGTGTAACTTTTATTTTACCCCTATAGAAGTTCTTAAATTATACAAGGCTTATGTTAGGCCCATTATATAATTTAATTCATTTTTCCGGGGTGGTGCTCCAAAACAAATTTCAAATGTCTCGATAGAATTCAAAATAGAGTTATTCATATGATTAACGATAAAAATATTGCTTTATCAATTGACTCATTAGAGCACAGTCGCAAAGTAGTTGCTTTATCGATTTTTTACATATATTATTTTGGTCACAGTTCTTCCGAAATTAAATCTCTAATACCAGCGGCATTTGTTAGCAGGGCTCCCACTCGTTTTAGTTCAAAGCAACATAGCTTCACCTTAGATATCACCAGATGTAGAACTAACCATTTTAAATCTTCATTTTTCCCTAGAGTCATCTTTCTGTGGAATCAAATAGATTCGTCGGTCTTTCCTACAATATTTAATTTGCAGGTGTTCAAGAGGAACCTACACGCCTACTTAAAGAAACAAGCAAACCGAGAAGATTAAATACTGTTTTATATTTACTTGTAATATTTTCTCGGTCAGGGTTTTATGTAGTTTTCCCTGACCATAATGCATTGATAAAATTGGTTTTAATGTATCGGTCGTTGTATTTTCGTGAGCGTTATTCACCTTAAAATCAAAATCAGTGCATTGCAGAAATCTGAGAAAATAAATTGGAACCGGCTACATAAGTTATGAATGTAATGTTTATTGTAAATTACATTCATTCAGTCTTTAAATTAATTTTAATAAAGGGTTTTAACCTACCATTTTGCCGTGGCGTAAGCCATTAAGGGAATTATGCCTAGGCAATGTGTTAATCTATAAAAAAAAAACCAAGAGACTAACACATTCGCCAGCATATATTAAAAAGGATAACGAAAGTTGAAAATTGCATTAGAAAATTCCACCAGGAGTACTGCAATAAAGGGTTATGGATCCCATCTTGTACCTCATATACACACCACTAATGAAAGAAATAACCATCGCTGATTTTTGGTGATGACACTGAATTTTGGCAGTTAAAAGCAAGGTAGTGCAATCTACAGAAATCTGGATGAAGAATTTAAGCAGAACGAAACTAAATCTGTAAAAGTAAATTTCACTAATAAAACCAATTATGTCAGAATGCCAACCTTAAAAAAGTTCCTCATGCAAATACAGTAAATTATCTACCGTATACGACATTGGGTCTAGTCATTGGACTTTATCTTAACTATGTGCATTAATTAATATAGAAAAATTGCTAGATGAGTGTTTGATAATAGTTGTTTGAGTACGATTTTGTTATCACAACTATTATTCCAATTGAATAAAACTCGAAGATTATTAAATAAAACTCGAAGATTCTTAAACTGTTTTTTTTATTTTTATTTTAACAAATATGACTTTATCATTGCCAATTCAAAACACAACTAAGTAAATTTAATTTTAACCAACTCGAGTAGAAAATATACTCAAGTTGTATATAACCAATATATAATACATATATATATATATATTATACATAATATACATAATATATACAATATACATAATATACATAATAAACATGATATACATAGTATACACAAACATACATATGTATACATAAATGAATTTATACAAAACGCATCACAAAATAGTAATCTAAAGTGCATATACATAATAGTAATAATAGTAACATTATACACACACATATACATAAGTGAGTTTATATAAAGCGATTATTTTATTTTTATGTTTGAATGTATATACTTTTAATATAATAATTTGACTCTATGATAATGCGTGAACATACCCGCGACCTTGAAAGATCAATACATTTCAATGGGAACAGTTCTCAACAGCTACATCAATGTGTGTTTACACACTATGATTGGTTTTTGGGTTTTTTTTTTCTTGAAATTATGAGAACAATTTTTAAATCTTAATAACAACATAAATATATTAGACAAATCTTATTAATCACATTCAACCAGAAGAATATTTATGAGCTACGTATGGTAGTGGTTAATCTTGTGCTGTATTTTTGTCATTAGTTTCAACCGGTAGTAAACTAATTCTAGTTATAGCTCGTTTAAAAATGGAATGCCCGGTTTTAACAGATACAACGCGCGCTCGATTATCAGTACCGCAATGTAGTTCTATTATTCTCCCTAATGGCCAATGCATAGGAGGAATATTGTCATCATGTAGAATAACCAAATCATTAACTTTCACGTCCTTCGACTGTTTAGTCCATTTATTCCGGGTTTGTAGTTCAGATAAATATTCTTGATGCCATCTTTTCCAAAACTGTTGGAAAATTTGTTGCATCATTTGATATCTTGATAACCTATTCGTTTTTATGTCGGTAACGTCAGGCTCAGGCAATGCAGTCATAGGAGCTCCGACTAAAAAATGACCGGGAGACAGAGCTGACATATCCAACGGGTTATTTGACATGGGTGAAATCGGACGCGAATTTAAGCACGCTTCTACCTGGACGACTAAGGTGTTAAACTCGTCCATCGTTAAACAGTGCGTTCCAGCCGCTCTACGTAAATGATATTTCGCACTCTTAATTGCGGCCTCCCACAAGCCTCCGAAATGTGGAGAGCGTGGTAGAATGGTTAGCCATTTGATGTTGTGGGTAGAACAGAATTCCATTGTTTCGATTTGACAAACTTGCGACAAAAATAAGTCTCTAAGTTCTTTTAGTTCTGAGCGTGCGCCTATAAAATTGGTGGCGTTATCGGAAAAGAGTTTTGTACATATGCCACGACGTGACACAAAACGTCGTAGACACGCCAAAAATGCTTGGGTTGTTAGTTCTGGGACTATTTCAAAATGAACTGCTTTCACAGCAAAACACACGAAGACACAAATGTACATTTTAAGTTTGATTTGGGATCGAACAACTTGTTTTATAAAAAATGGACCACAAAAGTCAATGCCCACAATTGAGAACGGTCTTGCAGATTGAACCCTATCTCGTGGCAATTCACCCATGATTTGATTAATAAAGGTAGGATTAACACGGGCACATCGTATACAATCATTGCAGATTTTCCTACAAAGATTCCGACCAGAAATGATCCAGTACCTCAATCTGAGGTTGTACAAAAGCGCTTGAGGGGCAGCATGTAATAATGCGTTATGTGTTTCACGAGCTATTAAAATGGTAAAATGGTGTCTTGCTGGTAGTAAAATCGGATATTTTTGATCGGGTGGCAGTTCTGAATTTTTTAATCGGCCTCCAACCCGAATAAGCCCATCACGATCTAAGAAGGGCGCTAGAGATTTTAATGAACTTTTATGATTTACATACTTGTTGTTTCGTAAGGATGTAATTTCGTCAGCAAATATTTCGTGCTGCACGGTTTTCAGAATGACTCTAAGAGCAGTGGCAGTTTCAATCGAGGTTAGTTCGCCAATTGTTCGAAGATTTAGCTGTCTGGATTTGCAATTATTGTAAAATCGAAATAGGTATGCCGTTACATGAATTATTTTCTTAGACGAGGAAAATTTTTGGATTATATTAGGTTCAGTTGACAGAATTGCAATACAAGTTTGACTCGCCTGTCGAAGATCTAAGTTAATCAGTTCCATGCTTAACGATTTATTTTCACTACGGGGCCATTTTGATTTGTCAGCACTTAGGTAGTCTGGACCATTCCACCATTCGGTGGTGTTTTTGAAATCATTAGGATATAACCCTCTTGATACATGATCCGCAGGATTCATTGACGTAGGAACATAATTCCAGCTGCTAATTGGAGTTAATTCCTGAATTTGGGAAATTCTATTGGCAACAAACGTTGTATACCGACTAGGTTCGGATTTTATGCGAAGCAAAGTGATTTCCGAATCAGACCACAAATAAATCTGGTCAAACTTAATTTTTAGTATCGAAGGTATTTTATGAATAATTTGAGCTAAAAGCAAAGCTGCGCAAAGTTCCAACCGGGGAATCGTTTCTTCTTCAAAGGAGCGACTCTTGATTTGGAACAAACTAAACTAACTTGATGATTTTAGGAACTATCGGTAGTTCGTATGTAAAGTACACAGCCAAACCCAGATTCGCTCGCATCTCCAAAACCGTGCAACTCAATCGTTTTGGGTTGATGGAGTAGAATGCGTCGAGGAACGGAAATTTTGTTGAGTCTAACTAGTTGATTTTTAAATTCACACCATTTTTTAATAAACGAGTCTGGAAGTTGACTATCCCAATTGAGGTTCGGTATAGTCCATAATTCTTGCATGAAGAGTTTAGCTGAGAGAATTATCGGTGCACATAATCCAAGTGGATCGAATAATTGGCTTATTTCAGACAAGATATTTCTTTTTGTCTTACTTGGATTGTTACTGCTAAATTTTTCGAATGACATCTCCAGATTGTCGGACGTTGTATTCCACAACACACCTAATATGAGAGAGGGATTATTATCATTTGAATTACTATCAGCAAGGTCATTGCTATTTGAGGCAAATTTTCTGAGATCAAAGCCACCGCTCTTTAATAAATCAATCAAATCTCTTTTTAATAACAGCGCATCTTGAATATTATCAGCACCAGTTAAGACGTCGTCGACGTAGAAATCATCTGTTAATGTTTTCGATGCTTGGGGAAAGGAGGTTTCATCACTGGCGAGTTGATTTAACGTTCTGGTCGCGAGATACGGAGCGCTTGCAGTTCCGTACGTAACAGTACAAAGTTTGTAAGATCGTACCGGCTCAACTGTAGACTCGCGCCACCATATTCGATGAAGATCTTGATACCCATTGTGTAATCGTATTTGGCGATACATTTTAGCTATATCCGCCGAAAATGCCACCATATGTTTGCGAAACCTAAGGACCAAGGAGAATAAGTCGGTCTGTACTACTGGACCAACCATCATACAATCATTTAACGAAATTCGTGAAGATGACTTGTGGGAAGCATTGAACACAACACGCAGTTTTGTGGTCAGGCTAGATTCCTTTATAACGAAGTGGTGTGGAAGATAAAATATTTTGTTATGAATGCATTCGTTTACTTCAGGGTTATCAACAAGTTTCATGTGGTTTAACTGAATAAATTCTGCCATAAACTCCTTGTATTGTTGATATACTGTTGGACTCTTACATAATTGCCTTTCAATGTGAAAAAATTGTCTTCTAGCACTTTCCCCAGAAGTCCCAAGTTCCTCTATTTTTGAGTTCAGTGGTAAAGCGACTGAGTATCTCCCAGAAGGTAACCGCTTAAGATTCTTCGTAAAATGAGTCTCACGTAGCTTTTCCTCTATCGAAAAATTATTCTTCGTAACAATGGTTTCCAATTCCCAAAATTGTTTAATCTGACAATCTAGTGCTTCTATCGAACATAACGAAGTTTCATATCCTTTGAGGTCACTTAGCGATTTGGTTATATTTGTTTTTCCACTTATGATGCAACCAAAAATGCTGTCACAGAACATTGGAAGTTCGTCGATTAGTTTGAATGTTGTACCGGTAAACAGCTCGTGGTATAATTCTGCTCCGATCAATATGTCTATGCGATCTGGAATGTTAAAGAGCGGATCTGCGAGTTGTATGTGTTTGGGTATGAGGTTTTTATTGAACTTAATGGGCATCAGTGGTAAATCACCAGTAATTTTTGGTATCACGTAACATTTTATATTAATATTGTGATCCGAAGTTCGCGATGCTATTGACAGAAATACCTTATGGTTTAATGAAGTAACTTTGGATCACAATATTAATATATATAATAGTTGCAATGTACTAGCTGCTTATATAATAGTTGCAATGTACTAGCTGCAATTTTGTTTTTTTGGATCACAAATGCGGGAATCTAAAAATGATGTAAAGTAACCTTTTGTCAAAAATGTCTAGCCATTAGGCTTATTGTAAAATACCGCAAAGACAGGTCACACACCTCATACAAATGGTGTGTTTAATAAAAACGATTTGCCACAAAAAATACAAAAAATTCTTCATTTCTATATAATTGCCCTTCAACTTCATTTTGTATAGACCGCGCGAGACAATATACAAAAACAACAACGAAACAAAAAAATTGTGTTATTGAATTACTATTTAATCGAGCGCAGCGACAAATAACATTGAATCATTGCCGCAAATGTTAATGTCCTTATTAACTAAATCTAGTATAACAGCTAATATTCTTGGAAGGCGCACAATTTGATGTTAACGAACGCATAAAATATAAAATGATTAATCATCACTTCAAATAAATCTTGTAATTTCATTTTAAATTTTTTTTTGCTGTTTTTGTTAATAATAATACAAATTTGCAAAAAAAAAAAATCATTTACGGAAAAACTTCAAATTTTCTGTTCAATGTCAAGAAATTAGTCAATACAAATTTTATTATGGTAGGTCAGGCAAAATGATTTATAGCAAACAGTTAAAATGGCATGAGTATGGTGTCTGTTGTATATATATATGTATAATATGTATGGTGTACATATTTAATAATAATTAAATTTCATTGTCGCGTTTAAATTATTTACAATCGATTCGCTTACAGAAAAAAAAAATAAATTTTAGCGCGCTACAGACAGTTGATAAAGTTCACGATGAGTAATATATATCTCATTATAATATGCATACATGTTTATAAAAAAAAAAAAAAAAAATATCCATTAAATTTATTATAATACTATTTTATAAACCAAATAAGAAACTTCACCAGACACATCGCGACTTATTTATTCTTCTATATAGCTAAAAATATCTATATGTGTATATTTGTGCTTATACACGGTTTTTGTTCATTGCAGACTTAAAATTTTATATTGATTTCTATTATTCGATACGTATAAGCTATAAACGATGTTTTGTGATTTATTGAACAACCTTACCAATCACCATGGTACATATATATATAATATTATGTATGTACACGAGAATATGTATATAATTTTAATTTATTTTATGTAACAAAATCAACAATTATATATCTATTTATATAAAAAAAAAAATGAAAAACATGAAAAATTTTCCGATACATTAGGATTAAAGTTCATTCATCTTAAATTGTATGTGCGTCTAATACATGAAAAATAATGTATATTTTGTTGTGGTTAATTCGATAATAAATTATTATTAAAGCGACAATCAATATTTAACAATCAATCATTGTTTAGTATGATGAAACCATATTATTACTATTAAGACTATCGTTTTTTTGTTAAATTGTATTGTCAATATTGATTTTGTTCAATATGGGTCTGGTTTGGTGTAAATCTTTTAAAATTAAAAAAAAAATGTCTACATAATATTTGTTGCTCGTGGTGAACGATCGAAATGATTAAAATTATAATCCGTAAATCATACCTTAGAAATGTGCTCGGGCTATTTTACCGCATTTTAAAATCATTTTAAAAAACCATTTTTTTAAAATCTAGATGGTTCAAAATCCTTAAATTAAAAAATTTCTTTTTTAGTATTTTTATTATTTTATAAGACGCAATTTGTTAATCTAGTGAGGCTATTCTGATTTTCATGTTTGAAAAATAAGAATCACAACTGAGCAAGAAGCTTGAGATTGCTTCTTTTTAAGTGTTAATCAGCCAGTGGATTTATTATCCTTTGAACGCTACCTTCATCAATATACTTTACATTTACATAATCTATATAGTCCATTCAACCTCTAAGCACACAAGACCCACTTACGCATTCCATAGCTCAATCTCACCGATAATACCCATTTTTTGCAGTGTTTATTCCATGCAACTCGTTCTGGGGCCGAAGCTCTCCCAACTCTTTCTTGGGATTTTCCAAGATTAGTGCTGACACCAATAATGTCAAAATGCCTGTTGTGTGTCTTCCGTCCATTCTAATCTGCCCTTTGTAGTATTCTTTAACAAGTTTGTTATTGGAGCTACTACCGTTGAAAATTCTGAAATAAATCGACGGTACCAGCCAGCCAACCCCACCAATCGTCTTACGTCCTTAACAGTTCGGTGTTTGAAAATTAAGTATTCCTGTTATCTTCCCTAGATCAACTCGCAACCCACATTCGTCTAAAATGTACCCCAGATACTTTATCTCTTTCAAACAGAACTTCGACTGTTCCAAGCTAATACTGAGATTAGCCTTCCTGAGGCATTTTGATACTTTCATCAATAGTTGCAAATGTTCCTAGAAACTATTTCCCATGATGACTATATCATCCAAGTACACGAACATCCGTGGCCCTAGATCTAACCGCAAGACAGCATCCATGAGGCAACACAAGGTCTAGGACGCGTTGCAGAGGCCAAACGGCATGCGGGGTCTATTGAAATAGACTCCGCCCAGACACAATAAAGGCAGTTTTTGCTCGAGCTCTTGCAGTTAACTCAATCTGCCAGAATGCATATGACAGGACAATGGTCGACAGATATTTCGTTCCCGATAATCTCCTAGTATCCGATTTATATATGGAAGTGGATATGTGTCCTTTATGGTGACCTCATTCAAACGCCTCGCATCGAGATAAAATCTTAGCTTTCCAGATTGGGCTTCGCCAGTATCGATATCGTGTTGAATAATCTGCCTCGTTTAATTGTTGTTTTTGCCTGTCGTTCAGCTTGTGGGCTATCGCCTCCTCATCAATTTCGAACTTCATGTCCGTTTCCACGTCCTCCATTGTGAAACATGTCTCCATAGTAGAGCGGATATTGAATGGCTCCCAAAAGTCCATTCCCAAAATTAGCGCTTTTAATATAGTAGGAGCCACCAACGACTTGACTACTCTACATTGTCGATTCAGTTCATAAGCCCAATAATCCTGGTACCGCATACCCTAGGATCCTTACCTCCAGATAAGGATGATTGTCTCCTTCAATATTGAGTATACACCCCATGCATTTTGGCAGCTAATCTTCAATAAAGACCTTCCACCCCGGCGCTACTGAAGCCTTTAATATGCTGCGAAACGCCGACTTCTTACGACTTCGCTGGGCCATTTCCCGTTGGCGCTTTTGTTATCTCATCGTGCATTTCGAATGGAATGTTGACCGGTGCAATTTGTTTCATAGTGTTTTTAGGGACCCATTGAGTCACAAAAATAACAAAAAGTAGATTTTGCTGGTTGGTCACATTGGAAAAACCGATGGCATTACCTATGGCAGTTCCAACATTTCAAATCTGATGATCTCCTTTTGACGTTTCTAAATTGTTCTTGTTGACGATATCTGGACCTGCTGCTATACTCTCCCTGAGGCGGTACCTCCATCCTTGTAGATGGAGCTAGCATATTCCGACAAGCTACGTATACGTTGTAATCCTCATCAAGAGGCGGATATACTTGTTGAAACAGCATTTGTAAGTGAGCCATTAATTCCGCAAATGATTCACTCGACCCCTGCGTTCTATCCAATATCTCTTCCAGAATCATGTAGTCATAATTGATCGGCAGGAACCGCTTTTTCATTGCAAGAGCCCACCCCATATTGCCTGTTACAACTTTACTCGAAAGTGTAGGTCTGAAATAAAAGATTTGAATAGCTCATAAATTTGTTTCGGCAGAACCCGATACAGTTTGAATGCAAGCCCTTGATGCCGTGCCTTAACAAACCTTTGGGCCACATCTAGAAAAATCCCAAAGCATATTTGTTTGGATTCAAGCAATTACATCGGTAATTCTATAAACTTGTTCTAAAGTCGAGTGTTTTTCCCTGAAACCAAATTGATGTGAAGGAATCAGGTTTCTTTCTTCTATTATCAGTTTCAGTCGTTTTAGAAGTAACTTTTCGTATAATTTCAATAGCGTTGGAAGAAGAGATATAGGACTATATGAAGATTTTTCATTCGGTGGTTTGTTTGGTTTTAGAATCATAATTTCTTCTGCAACCTTCCAATGCCTTGGTACGTATTTTAATCGGATTGCTGCATTCGTTATGTGCAACAATTTAGTTCATGCATTGTTATAGGTCGTATTGCGTGCTCATCAATTTTGTCAGCTGGGGTAATATCTTTCTCTGCAGATTGTCTTGGATATGGTTGAAATGGCTGCTTAAGATGCTTTGCAAACAGATCAGCCTTTTATTTGGGATTCCTAGCCCAGGTATCGTTATTTTTAATTGGAGGGACCTGTAGGTTGAAACTGTCTCTACGCTTCCAGTGTTCGATTTCTTTGCCAGTTTTTACGAGCTCGTCTTTTATTTTTAATCATTTCTCTTTCTTCTTCGGTATATGTAATGTTTTTTATTTGTTTCCCTTATATGACTAGGAGTATTATCCCAAGCGGCACTTTGTATAATTTTCTATTAGTTTGTCTAGTCCATCTTCTAATTGCTCTGGATTACGTATTGGCACTTGAAGATTAGTTTTCTCTTATATAAGAGTTTGGAAGAGATTCTAATTAGTTTTGTTTGGCTAAGCGTCATTATAACTGGAGCATGATCCGATGAAAGACTCCCGTCATTTTCTACATGGATATAATTCTCTGATATACCGTCGAAGGTTAACATGAACAGTGGAAGTTCTCTTTTGATAATTTTAGTGTATTATCCCTGTTTTGCTTTTTCTCTTTTTTGATGATATTGACTGCATCTTTAATTTTAAAACATTTACGTGTTAGTTCTTCCATAATGTTTTTTTCTGAACAAGACTGGTGGAGCCCTCTTGCTGTCCTCATACCTATACCATTCAAACCCATTGGTGTTTACTTTAGTAGCTAGAGCTTTATAATCTTCTGGTTCTGTCGTGTTGATTTTTCAAATGTTGTTATTTAATGATACTACTTTATAGCCCTTGCTTACGACCGATTTCAGTAGTTGCTGGATGTAATAATATTGTTTCATTCTTATTATGTTAATAGGAGGTGGAAGAATCTTCTTTTTTTTATCTAGAACTTTTGGAGCTGTTTGATTACTAGAATCGACAATATTTGCTGATGTTGATTCAACTTCAGGTGATGACTAAGCCTTCTTTTTGGTTGGTGTAATGTTTTTTCTTGCTTTTTTGTTAAATTTTTCTTCATTTGAGAATCCAATTAGTTTTTCGTACTAGTTCACTTACATCAGTACAGAATTGATCTTCCATGCTGAGCGGTTGAAAAGGATTTATTTAATATGGCGATCTCTGCTTCATCATTGATTTAGTCGTTCCTCAAAGAATGATTTTTACTTCTTAATGTGACAACTTCATTGTTTAGTTTTGCTATGGTTTTTTCCATTTGCTCGAGCTTTTGCATTAGAAGATCAATATTTACAGTGAATGTCGATTTTTGAGGCAGTGTTTCGCATGATGGAGATTTATAGTTAATTGCATATTCTTTAATGGTGGCCGAGGTTTTAGGCCACTACTATGGAATGTTTGTTGTTGTAATATGTGGCTATGTTGTCGTCATATTACTTTATTTTGTGATTTATTTTTGAAGTTTTCTTTTTCTAGCCTTTGGTAAAATTTATATTACGGTGCACTAGGCAGCACAGCCATTTTATACTTTTTGGTATAAAATATGAGAACGGACGCTTCTGGAATTTAACAGCATATAGCTCTTAAATGTTTTTATTGCAAGTGACCTACGGACCTCCTCTGGCTTCAGCCTCAAACTAGCTTCCCCAAGGGATTCTCACCACATGATTCTTCTACCCGTTTACATGGATTTTAAAAATTCCGGTTCTTTGCAAACCCTAATAAAATTATTGTTTAACTATTACTAAGCAACTTCCCATTTTCAGATCCAAAGTTTTGCAATAATCATCGCTTTAGGCAATTTTCGACAATTCTTTCTCCAAACATCTGGAGTGTACTGGCTTTGACTTCTTTCTTTGTTACCTGGTTTGTCTTTTAATATAGTTTTTAAAGCTAATTTTAGAAACGAATGGCGTATTTTGTGATATAGGCAGTGCCAGAAAAAATGTTTTGGCTGCCGAGAAGCTGACTTTTTCAAAATCAGAGACAATTCGAATTGGATCCCAATCAGTCACAATATCAGAGATCGAAAAACATTTCTTTATATCCTTTTTTCGATTTTGAACCCATGAAACAAAATATAAGAGATACTATTGAATATTTTGCCCCAGAGAATCGATTCAGGCTCGAACAAGTGCCTAATACAATATTTTTATAGATCTTTGACGATTTCTGTATACGATATTTCATTCAGGGTTGCCGACTCTTTGAGAACACTCACTCTAATACGATTAATTTTTAGTTTTCGAGCTTAAATTTGTGGTAAATACCAAATAATCTAATTGTCTGGATCGCACTCTCTCCTAACTCTATTCGATTCAAGCGCTCTTTGATTGTTAAGTTTTCTTCCTGCACTACCTTAGAAACTTGGTTTAGTGATTGATACTTAGTATTGCAATCGGGCGTATAGAAGGTGGAATGTATTAAGTGGTTGAGGGTCGTGGAAGGAGTACAGACTTGAGGAGTCAAGGCCAGAATGAGGACGCAGATTGTAGGTGGATGAGAAAGCGAGGTGACCACGGAGGTAGAAACAGTTAGAAACCGTTTGATTCTCAATCGTCTAGTAGATACTGGAAGTGCGATCAAAACCAACAAATTAGGAAAGGGAAATATATTGGAGAAATGGAGGGATAAACGAGAATTTAGGAAACTAAAAAGGTTTAAACTTAAGATAAAAGGCCAAATAGAAGCTAGAGTATTTTTAGGAGGAAATAAATATGAGGCTGATTTATTGGTGGTGACAGATGTAACAATGGGGAATGATCGTATATTAGGACAACATTTTTGGTAATTAATTGGGCGAGGGAGGTTGAATTAAAGGAGAAAAGTCAGAAAGTAGGATAGAAGGACGAGTAAGAAAGGATATAGCTAGATATTTGTAAAATGGTAGTAGAAGAGAATGATGATGAGTGGAATTTAGAGTAGGAGATGATAGGATTTAGAGTAGGAGATATTACGTAAAGAGAAATAGTAAGATCAAAGCGTCATTGACATACAAAGTGGGATTTAGATTAAAGGATAATAAAGTAGTGTATTCGAAACCTAGACGAAAGAGCATAATGGAACAAGAAGCAATTTAGAAAAAAGGAAAGAAGTAATTAGGAGAAGTGAGTCAAAGTTTTTCAGTAGGATAGTGATGATAAAAATAAATGACGGACGGTGTGCATGGATTATCGAAGGTTAAACGAGTTAGTGAAAATCGAACACTACCCAATACCAGCAATAGAAGACGTTATACAGAAGTTGCAGAGAAAACGGTATTTTACATCATTAGATTTAGAAGTGACCGCGACGAAGTGTACCGCTTTCATGACGCCAGAAGGACATTTCGAATAGAACAAGATGATAGTGCAGATGTAGTATGTTTTTTGGATGACATAGTAGTATAGCAACGAAGACAATAGAGGAGCATAAGCGTGTTGGCAGATAATAAGGTGAAATTAAAGTTGAAGAAATGTTGATGGATGCGGACACAACTTGATTTTTTGGAATATAAAATAAATGCGGAGGGTATTACGCCGAGTGAACACCACGATGAAGCGGAAAAATAATATCCAAGTCCAAAAGATGTTAGAGAGGCTTTTAGGTTTAGTTTGTTTTTAACTTTAAGGATATAGAAAGATAATAACTTTGTATAGGAGAAATAACAAGAAGAGGCGTTTTGTACACTGAGAGACAAATTAGTAGAGAAGCCAGTGTTGAAAATATGTTCACATAAAGGGGAAACAGAGTTGTACACATACGCATCAGCAGGAAGGTTTGGGACGCTTTTATTTCAGAAAAGAGGCAAGGATAAGAAAATGTACTCGGTATCGTAATAAAGTAGGAAAACTACGGCGTCTGAACAAAAATTACTTCGTTTCGAGTAAGAGACATGGCGGTAGTATATGGTTTGCTAAGATTTAGAGCATATTTATTTGAATTAAAATTTAAATTAGTAACTGATTGGAGTGCTATGTCGATGACTTAAACTAAGAGGGAATGAGACATTTTGACGTTTATTACGTAAAAAGTTCAAAAGTTTCCTTTGATCCTATGAAAAGCTTCCCCGAGCAAAGTGTTTTTATGAAGGTTTTTATGAAGTTCGTTGGAAGCTTTAATAGATTTAATGTTGTGATGTTCCAGCTGCAAGAGGACGTTATGAACTAGATATCAGTTATGTTCTCCATTTTTGACAATTTAAGTTTATATTGACTGGTTACACAGAATCAACACTGACTCTTAGTCGTGCCCACATTTTATAAAGGACATCATTAACAAAAAACAGTCATAAGAGTTTACAACTGCAAAAAGATTCCTTAAAAGAAATTAGATACTTTTTGAAACGATAACTAACTGACGTGCTGAGAGAAAGTTTGGAAAATCCAAAATAATTAAACGAATTAATAGAATTAATTAAAATGCAACGGTCTACAATAAAGTTTCAGTTAACTTTTTTATTATTTTTTATTTATATAAATATACTTTTACTAGACGGAATTTTACCTTTAAGAAAATATTAAAACGTCCTTCAAATTTTAAAAACACATAAACAGATAATTTGTTCCAAACCTTATTGTTTGAAATATGTATTTTGGATATGAAACCAACCTGGGTGGTCATTTTGTGGTGCTATATCACATTTAGACTGTGTCCGAAACCCATCATAAATATTTGTGAATACAATTTTTGACATTTATTTAAAAAATATTCCCCTACATTCCCAATTTTTTATTACGCTGTCCGAACAGTATAATAATATAATGAAAGATTTCCCCGCCTTATATGTTTTTAAATTTACTTTTTGTGAGGAATAAAAACTATGAAGAAAACTACATTTAACTGTGTGCATTTTTTATGGAAGTTGTCATAGCAACGAAAAAGTTCAAATTTTACTTATATATGGATTTTGAATATTTTTGGTTACTATTATAAAACCAAGTAGTGATATTATATGTTTTATTGTATATATCCGAGTGTGCTACGCGATAAGTTTGGCTTTTATTATAGAAAGCTTTGGTATTTGCCAAAAACTATCATAGCAACTGACTGTGATAATTTGGGTGTCTTCGTTAAAAATTTGTATTCACAAATTTTTATCATGGGTTTCGGACACAGTAGTAGTGATAAAAGTTGTGACTAATGAAATTATAGTAGTAAGCTGCTTTTTTGCTCCTTCATTAAGAATGAACTATGCCACATTGTGTTATGAAAGTGACTTTTCTCATATCTAAAAAACAATGTAGGTTTTAACGTTTTTACGCAATAATTTCAAAAGTCTACGTTGCTATTAATCAAATTTTCCTTTAAAATTAATTTTGCAAGAGTGTGTTTGTAAACTATTTTAATTTGATTTTCACCCCAAAAACTCTTCACTCGTGATATAAAAGTATGATAGAGTACCACAAAATGACTACTCTGGAGACGATGGTGTCATGGTAATTTTTCATTTAGTGTTGCCCACAATTGGAGACTTTCCTTTTGACTAAATATTCCCTTTCTGACGTGATTATTGAATAATAAATTTCACATAACAAAAACAAAATACCACATTTACGTCTGACAAGATTGTAAAGATTATGTCTGTACCAAGATACACACGCAGTACCGCGGTTGTATTTTTTGTATTGTAAAATTTATGTTAGTAATAGACGGTTAAAGTTTAATGACTGTAAAAAGAACGACTTCGATTTTTTACATTTTAAACATCTTCCAGCCAAACAACTTTGTATTTATAGCTACTACAAAGAAACTTCATACGCTGCACACGACACAGTCAATAACACAAAATAGTGCCAATTAAATATTATTTTTATACTTA
The DNA here is from genome assembly GCA_963556175.1 of Tipula confusa. NCBI lineage: Eukaryota > Metazoa > Arthropoda > Insecta > Diptera > Tipulidae > Tipula > Tipula confusa. Next base: position 53,461,283 of record OY744477.1, on the reverse strand, counting down.
GAATTCGCAACAAATATTTATTCTACATCAAACTTATGTCACTTACAAAACAATTTATTGAACTCGTTAATTACACACAAATTAATTAATTAAATGTCAATCATTTGGAGAAGCAAACCGTCAATTAAATATTAAATTATTATATTATGTTTTTGATAATGTCGACGTGAATATAACAAAAATACTTGAAAATTTGTTATCTCGACATATTGCACTCAATTTCTTGTTATTTTATTTTATTTAAAAAGTTTATGAACTTATGGTAGGTCATTTCAGTTAACCTTTATAATAAATAACAAAAAACAATTTGCTTTCTTCATTTTTTTTGTTTAACTACTTGCTCTAAACTGCTTTCGGCTTAACAGAAGCTAATCAAAGATTATAGGTGCACAAAATGTGTATAGTTATATATTTTTTTTATTTGTATTTCTATTCATTGCGATGATCTTAAATTTTTAACCGGAATATGTGTATTAAGAATGGTCTATTCAAGTTTTTTTTTGTACAGGTACAGTACACAATAAATTGAAATTAAATGGGATTTTCGATGGTGGTTGATTTTATTTAGTGTATTTCATCCGTATTCACTTTTGAACAATTCGAAAATATTTCGGAACAAGTAAAAAATAAAAAATAAATATATAAGATTAAGACAAATTTTTTTTTAGTTAATCTTAAACAACCGAACAGGTAAGCAAAAATAAAATATCTTCAGTCTACCTTAACCTTTTCTGTACCTTGCAAAAAATAAAAGGTAAATAAATAAATATGTGTATTATATAAAATACAAAGTAAATAATAATAGTAATTTAAACAAAAAATGAGAATAAAATCCACCTTCTTTCAAATTCTTTTGTCGAATAAAAATCATTTTTTCCAGGTTGTTAGTTTCAATTTACTTTACAACCATATAGACATATTATATTCTTTACACAAAAATAAATAAATAAAAATTAACTATTTACTTTTTTAAAAAAACTGTATTTAAGTTTATAACAAGGTACAATAGTGTAAGTACACATATGTGATTGTTATAAGTTTTGTAAGGGATTTATGACAACAACAAAACAAATTTAAATACGAAATCAATACACGTCTAGAATTGCAAAAAAGGTTAAGTAGGGCAAATAATAAAATATTTCGACGGTTGAATATCTGAAAATGAAACCGAAAAACTTTGTACAAAAAATAAACAAAAATTATGAAATTAGCAGCAGTAACCGAAAAGAGCAGGTGTTGATTGTAGTATATAAGATATATTTTCTCCATGAATGTGGATATGGCATAAATGTTACATGGTTGTTGCTGTTATTTTATGGACCAATTAAATGGCAAATTTATGAATTTCGTTTACTGCGTTTAAGAACAGACATTAACGACTCCATATAAAAACATATACGAATACTGAGAATTTAAATTAGCGTCAGACCAAATTTTTACTAAATCATATTTCCTTTGTGTGTAATTGGATAAAATGCGTTGCATACGCCATACGAGTTCATTGGAATTAGTATATGCCGTATACATTTTTACAAGTGTTAAAATCGTTGATTATGTATTGTTTGAATCTCAGTAATAGATTATGTTTTCCCCAAGTGGTATCATGATCCAAAGTATTCAGTATGCCATGATTTTTGAAAGTGGCAGAACGATCAAACTACTTATGTTTGTAGTACCAATCATTGCATTAAGATGGTTTGAATGAAAGTGATAGTTAGCCATGATTTTTTATTGTTTTGTTTTAAATTTGTTGTAGTTCGAAGTAATTACCCAAAGGAATGATGTTCGTTAGTTAGTGTACATATTTACATTTTTTGACATTTATCTAACTTTTTTTTAAGTAGCATTATTTGCAGATTTACAAAATATTTTGTTTATATTTTTGTCACTTTGACTGACAACTAGCGGCATAATCATTGCATTTTGAAATTGGTGAAGATCATCAAAACTTTATAACAGAGATAATAAGACTTGTTAGTAGAGAAGAAAATGGAACTTCATCACGTGGAAATTGTAGGACTTAGTGAGGTCAGACGGAAAAATAGTGAGATGAATGCAGAATGGTACATGATATTCTCTGGTGGAGGCAACGAAAATAAACAAGGCGTGGTAATAAACAAATAACAATTGCTAAAGCAAAGATAGCAATGATGAAATGAAATCCAATTTGCGGAATGATAGCAATAAGAGCCTTTTTAAATATAAGAGACACAACCATCATTTCAGTGATATGCTAAAACCGATGAAACAACAGTAGGCAATTTCTATGAGCAACCCTAATCAACAATAGTAAGAACGTACAGTAACTAAAATAATTAATACAAGGAAATTTTAAAATCAAAATTGGCACTGACAACACTAAAAGTACGTTGGATTCTGTGCGAAATAACAATGGATAAAGACTCGTTGACTTCTGTATGACAAGTAAGTTGTTAATGACCGGCAATAGGTTCCCTCACAAAACTATTCACAGATACATACGCACATCCCTGGATGACAGAATTAAAAGTCAGATAGATTAGATTATGTATGTGATGATCATCAAGAAAACCCTAACATTACTAGTGACTACCAGAGATCAAAACTATGAGTGGTAATACCACATTTTTCAAATTAAACCAGCCCCAGTTAAATAGGAGAACATATAATACAAACAGATTGAAAGGGAATGAAAGAAGAAACACGAATCGCTGCAACTCAATTTCTTTAGAAAAGAAACCACAGTAAAGAAAAACGATGAAAGGGGGAAGCCTACGTTAAGACTGCTTTGACTACCAAGAATACATTTGTCAGTGAAGATACATGGAAGAAAATTGAAGAACGCTTTCAATTTCAGTTAGAAATGTATCAACAAAATACGGCAGAGGTAAAACGCATGGATGAAAATAAGATAGCAAGAAATAACCGAAGAAAGTATAAAGAGGATTTTCTTGATTAGGAGGCAGCAAATCATAACATGCAAGCACTGCACCAGAGAAAATCAGCTGCAAAAATCTCTGGTCATACATTGGTAAAAACTAGAAAAAACCACTCACCAACTATAACGGAAAGTTAAAGCTGTCATATAGAGAAGCTAAAGAACAAAAGTGCTGCTAGAATCGACCACATTACCGCCGAAATATTCAAATGCAATATAACTACAACTGAAAGTGCATTCACACCATTAATATAAATGTAGCGACCATCGCTATACACAATCAAATTAATAAGAGATTTCGTGCACTTTCACATAATTCGCTAACACTATGTGTACACAGTACAACAATATACATAAAGTGTAAAGTAGCAATCACACAAAGCACTCGGTCGCCATGGTCTAATGAGATGACAATTAATTTTTAACAAAATTATTACGATTCATCATCAGATCGATACTGAGCTTTGCTTCGCACAACATTCCAAATCCAAACCGTCGTTATATAAAAAGTACAGAATTCTGGCCACATACGGCAAAAATGAAAAGAAAACGAACAATTACGATCCCTAAGAAAGTTGACCTAAAATACACAGCGCCAACAACTGAGCACGGTCAATACGCGCATTTAAAATATCGAAAGTAAAAATGACTGATACAACATTAGAGCACTGGTCAAGCAGCTGAAATACAAGCAGCCCTCAACAGTCCTAATACGGTGGAAGAACAAAATCATCAAAACGACTGTGAGCTAAATGACGAAGTGCATATAGGACGATCCACCTGTAAAAGACAGAGTACATGTAAAACCGGGACCTACCAGAAAAGTCGTACTCAAGGATAAATCGTAGAAAAGCTACATACAATGCCTTAAGGGTAAGCGGGTCACAAAAATCAGCACAATAATGCTTATAGATCGTAGAATCTCCTAATTATTATAGATCCCCTAACATAGTGTTGGCTCTGCTGATCACAAAATCAAAGTGCTTTGTAAATGTTAGGTTAGACGAGAAAATTACACCAAGATCAGAGCAATACTACATTCTATTAATAACGACATTCTGAAGGATTTTTTCACTTTCAGAGAGAGTTTGCTAATTATGCACCACATACAAAAAATAGACAAATCATTTTGTAGAAGCAGGAACTCTGATAAGTTTTGGGTTAGGGTAGATATTTTCATGTTATCTGCAAAGAGAGGGCATTACGCGAACTTAAGGCACTCTAGCACGAAAATACCGATCAATACCTGCATGAGAATGATGTGATTTTATCAAAGGCTTTGGAAAAATCAGTATAGGTTACGTCGAGTTGGAGTTTAGAGATATAACTACGAAATAGATCGTAGCAAAATGTAATCAAATTAGTGATCGTCGATCTACTAGGAAGAAACGATATAGGTCTCATGTAAAAAGACAAGATATTATGAACCATCGATTAAAAAGGTTTAGGTAAGACCGACAAAAATGCAATACCACGGTAATTCACTCCATCATTTTTTCTTCTTGATTTAAAAAAGATGCAAATAACGGAAAGCTTTCACGGCTCCGAAAAAGCACTTCTGCGCAGGCTTTTGTCAAATAGTAAGGTAGCATAAGAGCACAAAATCTCCGGGCAGCTATTTTATTTCTTGAATAAAATAGGCGGTATGGCCGAAAACATCGCGCTCGGGAACTCGCCTACAATATACTTAATAAAACTAAAGCTGCTGTTGTCACTAAAGATGGCTCGTAAACCGAAGCGAAAAAATCCGCAAATAGATCACATATGCCAGATGGAATTTGCGATGGAGGTCTGATAATTTATGGACGAAGGGAACCCAGATGATTTTTTTTTATTGTTAATAAATTTTAAAAACGCCAATTTTTCTGGAAAAATTATTACGTTTTCCGGGAAAATTTTAACATTTAAAATAAATTAGAGAATGCTTTAATGTATTATTTTGAATCTGATGTGTTAAGAAAGTGCAAACCAATTTTTTTCGCATTTTCCGGAAAAATATTCATAAAAGTTTTTTTTTTTTAAGTTTATTTGATCAACTTCAAAATGTGGAGTTTCTATCGAGATCTCGATTTTGAAATTTTTTAAAAGCGAGGGTTTAGGGGCTGCCTCCATCCTTTAAGGTATATAGCGAATTAAAATAACTGTAAACAAATTTTTATTTTCAAACACACAGTTTCAGAAAATTTAGAAATGTTTTTGCCGCTGCATCCTCTAAGGTATAAAACGATTTTATTTCCGCGTTACAATCTTATTGAGGAGGAGCTCAATGCTAAGCGCTTTTGAGGAAATCTTTATTTTAGGATGAGTTATTGAAAAAGAAATGAAAAAGAATTTAGTTGAAATAAAAATGTGAACATTTTCTCGGGAAATGTTATAATTTGCGGAAAAACTTGGCTTGCACTTCCTGAAAACACTAGATAAGCTAGATATCCATATTCACCTCCTTAATCCAGTTCATAGTCAAAAATCTTCGAAGTTCGATTAGAAAAATTATTATAATTGCAGCATTAAACTAAACTACCCATATTTGATATTATGAGGTAATAGGCAATTGCAACTAATTTAGTAAGAAATCTGATACTAGAATTGAATACTAGATACTAGAAAAGATGATAGGTAAAAACTTAAAAAAGCCTTGCGTGATTTCCAAAAACTATTTGAATGCATATGCCAGAATGTGGTTGTACTAATATACTTACACGTCGAAATCTATGGGCCAGCCTGATTAAACTATGGCAGGCCAACTAGAATGGCGAATGTAGGACATACGGTCAATTCACTAGTTCTGTTTATGACATCTGTTTAACTGGCAGCAGAGTCATCTGAAATGTAGAAGAAGATAAATATGATCATGAATGATAACATAGTGATTAGAAAAAAACGTGAAATAATGAAAAATAATAGATAGGTGTAAGAGACGCTTGAAATTCTAGTCCCAAGTATGGCTGGTTAGGTTATCTGTATAAATGATCCCGAAAATGATCTTCTTCTTTACTATATTGCCTAATCCAACATGATTCATGGACCAGATGGTTTAAACCCAAATTTTGCATGCATGAAATATGGACATTGCAAAAAAACTAACCTCAATAACTTTTAAAAGAAACGTAAACTGGCGAAGATGGATACCCTAAATAAAGAAGACGATCTTTAAATGATGCTGGCTTTAGTATAAAAGTGAAAGGTATAAACCTATATAATGGTTGTGTTGTACCTTATAATCCAGCTTAAATACTTTAATTAACATCTGAGGCAATATTTAACTGTAACTATATTCATAAAGCACTAACAAAAAATTTAGCAAAAAGTGATAATTTACAGCTAGTCAATTTATAAATGAAAACACATCTTAATCTGCATCGAAAAGCAAAACGACAGTATGATTACCATAGTTCAAATTAGGGCCAAAAAAATAAATTTCATTGGGTATGAAAATCTCATTGTTATTACTCTTGCAATTATTGGGCCCCAACTTAACAATATTACTCCAAAAAAACCTTGGGAGAAAGAAAGGGTTACAACTTTTCTTTGTATGATCTGTGTTTAGCTCCAGGGAAGTTAACCTACGCCACTCTTAGCCTGTTTGCACGAAAACTTTCTTCAAGATGAAAATTGGGCATCGAGATTATGCGATTTACCTTTTTTCGACTCCCTCAAGATTCAAATTAATAACAACATTCAGAAAATTAAGTCAGATTTATGCGACAAAGTCATCGAAAATTGGACCTTACGAATACGTGCAACCAAGAAAGCTGTGTAGAGTATTTGAACGACGAGCTTAAGCTCTGTCTAATAAACACTAACCCCACCTGGTGGTCATCACCGTATATTCATTAAGGAAAGCTTGAAAATAAAGTCAATTATTAACTAAATTAATTGAAAATGTTCAAGCATCCAGATTCATACTTTTTCAAGGAGGTTATTATTTCCAACGTGTTTTTACTTATGTAAGCAATTTCGGAATCAATTATGCCTCAGACTTTAGCTGATTTTCCGACAAAATACCAAGGTACATTTTTCGTTAAGTTTCTACGGAAATTTGAATTAAGCATTACGAACAAACCAATAATTGGGCTTTATCGCTTGCAATGGACGCTAGGTATAGCGTGTTGGAAAAAATTGTCCACATACCTAAAGTATGCTCATAAATGGACCAGGACACACCTCCTTTTATCAAGATTCGAATATTTGCCCTATAGGTATAATATTAGCTTATATATATATATATATATATATATATATATATATATATATATATATATATATATATATATATATATATATATATATATATATATATATATATATATATATATATATATATATATATATATATATATATATATATATATGCTTCAAACTTACTTGATGTTTGGTCTGAAATGAGTGATTCACCTTTTGCTCATTAAAGGGAGTGCAGTGACAGATATTGTAAGTGAAGATCTGATTTTTAAATAAATTCGTGTCTGTCTATATGATGTATACAGTGGATTTCGTCACACAGACAGATCTAACGGAATGAAAGTGCCGATATATTAGCAAAAAAGGAACATTAAATGAGGCGGTTTAATTGTAATGAAAGAACAATTTAAGAGATGTATTTCAAATGTTACAGATTTCTGTTGAGAATGCGAGAAAATAATCTATGCGGTTTTCCTTTGTAAACTCCTTTCATTTTCAGCACACCCGAGAGAATCAGGCTATACCACGGCAAACGAAAGAGATGCGTAAAACTGTGAAAGATGTTCTAAATCTGATATGGGTCTGCCCAAAATATAGCCATTGTCTAACAAATTTCAAAATCCTCCGGAATGCAAGAAACTAAACCAGAGTAATTAACGAGGGTAGTTTGGCGACTTATAAAGAAATGTATAATTTTGTAAGAATAAGTGGAATAAAACTTTAAAAAAAAGTAATAATAATAATAATAAATTTAAATAGAGAATATCCGGTTCCGTTAATGTAAATATTTGTAAAAAAAACGTAAAACTGAATATTTGGCGACATGCCTGTCTATTTGGAAAAAAAACCTAATAAACAAAAATATGTTATCTTCTGAACAAAAAACTTTATTGTTAAGTGTTTATAGATTACACATTTTATCTAATCTCCAAATATAAAATCGACGGAATCTTTAGACTGTTATGTTCACCCGATTATATTTTACATGCCTTGCGGACCAAAAATGTATTAAAAACGTCAGTTGCCTATAAAATTAAAACATAACTCCAAATTTCAATTAAAATTAACCTCATTAACCCTTATCCTACAGATTTCACTCTAAGAATTAAACAACAAATCCATATGGTTCACGAAACTATCATAATTGTACAGATCAACCTTTCCGTTTTTTTTTTTTTTTTTTTTTTTGAGTGACAACTACTCACTTTGATCAAAGAGAGATTTGGATGAAAAACAAAAAATCCGTAAACATATGATAAGTAGTTCGTGATGATTTGGCACACACACACACCGACACACACACACAAAATATAACAAACCGACAAGTCATGACATAAAACATCTCGTTGAACATAAAATTATTCTCATTAAAATTTATCAGCTGATTTCATTTAACCGTAAACGAAACGACCAACAACTATAAATAACTAAACGAAGTTCAATGTATCTTTTTATACAGCACAAAAATACAAAAATATTACTAACCATGTTGGATATTTTAGCGTTTTTCTAAAACACACCCTCCATAATTAATGACTAATAAACATATTAAAAAAAAAAGGTATTATTTATGTACATATGTAAAAAATGCTAATTAAAAATCTTCACTACTATCGTCCGCCATAAAAAATCATTTGTCATCTGTCACAAAAAAAACTTTTCTTATAATATGTATGAATATGTGTACACGATCTACGAGATCAAATCGATAAAAATATTTACGAATTTATATTATATGGTTACGGAGCCACATACATAGACCATGCAAATTTCATTACACACTCGTCCGAAAAAAGGTTAATTACATATTTTACTACATAATTAATGATGACAGAAGATGACGAAAAAAAAACGAAGATGATTTCGACGACGTAAAAACTACAAAAACTATCATAAAATTACACTAAATTTTTTTTTTGTTTTTTTTTTTCAAATCTAAAATTAACACATCATAAAACTAAAAAGACAATTAAAAAATAAAAATAAAATAATAATAATAATAATAAAACATTTAAAACTAATAAAATAAAAACAAAAAAAAAAAAAAAGATCTAAGAATTAAAAAAAAAAAAAAACTAAGTAAAGTTCAATGTCTGTTCGTTTCAATGAACTTAACATTTCAAGCTTAAGCTACGCGATAGATAATCATGAAATTGTTTTCGAACGATAAGACAAGAAATTAGTACACGCGGGGTAAAATTTATATACGAAAAACTGGTTTTAATCAATTAACATTAGCACTAATTAAAAATTGTTGTTGTTTTTGTAAATAATGAGAATGTGTGCATGATGTTTATCGGTCGATAATCAATTTGCGACATCTAAACGGAATTACATATTGATAAAATTTATAATTACACAGCTCAGATGAGGAAGGCACAAAAAAAAATACAAATTTGCTATGGTCATTGACTTTCAGCGGTTCAAAATTTTTTTAATATAAATTTCGCGTTGTCATGATGATGTGTGTAGGTCAATTATAATTACACCTGGTACGAATTTAACACTCTTATTCGTTTCGAAAAATAGAACATCAAAGAAAGTTTATATATCCTTATACGTGGTCTAATTGGTTAAAAATTTTGTGCTCACGAATTACGATTTTTGTTTTTTTTTTAACAATCAGCTAAAATAATATTTAATGATCTTCGAAAAAAAAAAATTTCGGTTCGTTGACGGATTTATAATATAAAATTGGTTTTGCTCATGCTGTATGTGGGTGAAATTTTATCGGTTGCAAAAAAAAACAAAAAACTTTGACCGATTATATTTTTCATTCGCTTGCTGACCAATAATATTATTTTGCTGTCCCGATTATTTTATTTTTTGAGTGCGATAATTATTTATTATTTAAGTTTAATTAGAATTTAAACTAGTATCAGCTTCGATTATGTGGCTATTGAACTGCTTGAGAACAGTTTTGATAATATAAAGTACGGTGACCCGGACACAACGATTATAAAGTAAAAACAAATGTTATGCCCTGTCACTTTTGTAACTACTGTCACTTTTCACAATAAAATCGTTTTGGCCCTGTGGTTGATAAAAGTTAATCGACCTCGACGACTAAATACCGTCGACAAAAGAAGCGCGATCATATGAGATCTTGCATCGAAAACATCAACTGTTTTGCTAACGCCAGAAATCTAACTAAAGACTTCCATCTAAGAAGTACAGCCATCAAAGACGGAAATGGAGAGCTGAGAACAAACGTGGCAGATGTTCTCTCAGTATGGCAAACCTGCTTTCAAAATCTGCTAAATTGAAACGACGAAGTGACCCCCATTAGAGCCATAGCTCTTCCAGGTGAGGTCCTTGTTGAATATCCCACAGTAGAGAAAGTAGATGCAGCTATTAGTAGATTAAAAAATGGAAAAGCACCCGGCCTCGATGGAAGCCTCGCAGAATTGGTTGAGCTCGGAGGCGCTGCTCTTGCAACAAATCTATACGATCTCATCGTCTCTATTTGGGACCAAGACGATTTGCCGGAGAATTGGAAGACCGCACTCATATGTCCGCAGCACAAAAAAGAAGACCGTCTTAAATGTGGAAACGATCGTGGTATCGCTCTGTTGAGCATTGATTACAAAGTGTTGGCTAATGTTGTACTTGCCAGACTCATCCCTCTCGCCGAAGACACCATTGGCGACTATCAATGTGGTTTTCGCCCCCACCGATCGACCACTGACCAATGTTTTACCATGAGAATGATCTTGGAAAAATGTTGGGAATACAACATAACCATACACCAACTGTATATAGACTTCAGACAGGCATATGGCAGTATAAACCGCGAAAACTTATGGGCTGCGCTCATATGCCTAGGAATTCCAGAGAAACTCGTTCTCTGTGCAAATTAACAACCTCTCGGTCTGTATGTAGAATCGTAATTGAGGGATCTGTGTCAGAATCCTTTGAAATAACATGTGGTGTTCGAAAGAGAGATGCTCTCGCGCCTGTGCTGTTCAACTTGGTGCTTAAGTACGTAGTGAGAAAAAGCAACCAAATTCTTGGATATGCAGATGATATCGTGCTTCTTGGCCGAAGACCTAGCGATATCAAGGATAGTCTTATACAGCTCGACCGCTGCGCAAAAAAATTTGGTTTGGAGGTGAACAGCAGCAAAACAAAAGTGTTATCAACACCCAGAAACATCTCCGTGGTAAATCTCGGAATTGGCGACCATAACTTTGATAGCGTCGAAAACTTTAAATACTTCGGGTCAATTATAACATCGTTGAATGATATGCAGGCAGAAAGAAAAGCCCCAATCACTGCCGGACAACGAGTTTTCTACGCCCAATCAAAATTATTGCGTTCTTAACATATGTCGCAGTCGTGCAAGCTCGCACTTTATAAAGCACTCATAAGACCTGTGCTGTTATCTACCTTCGAAAAGAAGGTCATTCGCTCAATCTCTGGTCCAATCAAAGTCGCGGACAACGAATATCGGATTCGTATGAACCACGAGATAAGGCAACTTCTTGGAGGCTGCGATATTATCGGATTCATCAAATCCAATCGAGTTAGATAGCTCGGCCACGTTACTCGATCTCGACAACAACGAATGACCAATAAAGGGTTCCATCAACAACCAGCCGGTGTTCGTCGTAGAGGAAGACCCCGATTGCGCTGGCGTGATGACGTCGAACAAGATCTACATTCATTAGGATGTCGAAACTGGAGGACGAGAGCGATGGATCAAGATGGATGGAGGACCTTAGTGCGGGCGGCAAAATCCCTTCATGGGATGTGAAACTCACAGGGAGAGAGTGCCGAACCGTCGTTTTGACGTTTCAGTTCTGACTTATTTTGTTGACACATCTGCAACTTGAGCTGTCGGCGTTCTTCAATGTTTAGTATTATCACTAATCAAAGGTTTGCGTCTGTATTCTTGGTTCCCAAGTGTGTTAGTAGCTGTTTCGATACAAGCTTCTTCGACTTGTCTCCATTGTCGTTCTACACTGATGGCTGTTTCATTGGTCTGAAGTCTGAGCTTGTGGTACACAATTTCTTACGATTAACTTGGTGCGCTGTACAGCAACAGGGCTTATTTAGAACTGTGATATTGCCAGTTGGTAATCACTATGGATGTCTGCACCTTTCATTGACCTGACATCTTGTAATGATGTGAACATCTTTTTGTTGATCATTCGTTATCTATTTGGTCCCTTGTTGTGCCGGCAGGCGAAGTCCATGTGTATTTGGATATATTTTTGGATGGAAATCTACTGCCATATGAACAGCTGGTTTGTGACGCAGAAGTCGATGAGTCCTTCTCCATTAAAATAACATACACAGTTTAATGCTTGTTATGATGGTTCTTAGATCGGTGTTATCTGATCCGATATTTGCATTGAAATCTCCTCGTATAATTTTGACATTATTTCCGTGAGTCTTTGTTATTGTGGGTTGTAGTTGTTCGTAAAACTCATCCTTGGATACTTCATCTGCATCTTCTATTGGGGCATAGCACTGAATTGCTATATTTCCACGCCTTGTGCATGTGTATCACATCTCGTTAAATTTAATTCATGATCACCTGCATATTTGTTATATCTTTGTTATGGCCTCTGGCAATTTAAACCCTACAAACGTATTGATTCATGTGGGTTACAAATAGGTTCAAAATTTGGATCCAGTGGAAACGTATTGCTCGGGTTTTCACGTAATTTCTGATTGCCAATGCTTTCCAATGCTTTCAAACTATCCAGTCAAGTGGATTACTCATTCGACGAGTTGGATCTGCAAGAGCTCAGATGGTCAAAAATCAACCTCTGCTACTCCGGTCATCTCAATATTGGAAAAGGTATCGTCCCAAATTCTCACTTGCATCTAGTGATTTAAAAAATTGATTTTTTCGCCTTTAAGGTAGTTATTTCAAGCACAGTCTTTAAAAGTCTTTTTTAAAATTCAAAACACGCAAAATTAATATCTTGCGGATATCTAAGACCAGTATAAAGGTTGGAACTGATGGCTATATGACTACAGCTCTGTGGAAGACTTTAAATACCTCGGGTTATCTATACCATTATCTCTGTGATTGAGGAAGACTCCCTTGCCTCGTAAAAGACTTCTAAACGAGCATACTATCGTTAGATTTACTCCACGGCATACTTTGACTTGCCGTAAGAGACTAGGCTAAGGTTGGATTTATACTCCCAAATCGATCCGGCGACCGATAATGGCGAAAAAAATGGTGCACTTTGCGATCGCGTATGACTTTATTGTAGCTAGCAAACTCTTTCTAGATGCCCAGTACACCCAGGCGATTCTAGGTTTGGACTCTAGGTAAAAATATTCCAAGTGAGTCGTTTTTCTGTCGAGCAACAAAATATAGCTTATAAAGAGCACGAATAAGTTTTACAATGGCACAGAAGTACAAAGCGGCCATTTCTAGGAGAACGATCAAACGAATTGGAAGATGAAAAAAGCGTTAATGGAGGAAGGCTGAAGCTTAAAAAATACAATAGTTAAGCAATAAGCACAGTCTTCGTGGTATATCTTTATACCTAAGTCTATCTCCATTTGATTAAAATGTATCTTTCGTAAAAGTGTAACAAACCCGGACAACATACCGATCAAAGTACCGCCAGTTCATCCAAGTTCTGACATATGCAAATGATATCTGTGTAATTGGACTGAATGGCAACGGTGTCAAAGAACTACTGGATCCACTTGTACGATTTTTAGCTTCCGTTGGTCTCAAAATCATTGAGTCTAAAACAAAATGATCACTGGTTTTAGAGACCAAGTCGCAATGGTGCAGGTCACACATTTGAAGGAGTGAGAAGGGTATCTTATCATTCATGATAACTGTGTGGAAGAGGATATTAAAGCATGTTTTATCGCTGGTAACCGTGCTTTGTATGACTTACGTCCACTCCTTAGGTCGAAAAACCATAAAAAAGGCCGAAAGCTGAAGTTGTATAAGGTGTTGATCAGACTCAATGGACTGATCAGACTGATGGATGAGTATAAAGGACTGGAAATGCATTGCATTTATTAGCTGGTTTCATGTTGCACTATAAGAAAAACAGAAGAAAAAATTCTTCTGGTCAAGATTACAGTAGGCCTGGGTTGTTGACATATCGACATGGTAACGAGTTCTATTAGATATATATTGGTCCATTCTGAGGCCAGTTTGTCCGTTAGAAATAACTGGCTGCTAAGTGAATATTAAAACAACTGACAATCGCACAAAAAAAGAGATAGTTAATTCTGTGAATATTCAAACTTACTGTGGTCACTCTGATTGTTCTAAAAAATTAAAATTATCAAATACTGATATTACTCGCGGCAATTTTGAGCTTGCAACATCGGAAAATGGTAAGATGTTGAAAAATGTTAAAACAACAACAGTTAAATCATTGACTTCAGTTCAAAAAGCACGCTCTAAAATCCTGAAAATAAAAGATAACCATCCTAACGATTTACTGGATTTAATATTAGAAGCATGTTTAAGTGATTTAAAAATTCAACGATTGCCTGTGTTACCGTTTTATGCTGCAACATTTAGCGAGACGAATAAAAATGTTAATATTTTTAAATAACGACAGCAAAGCAAAAGGCACCGATCTTATTGTGTATTTCGATGGTAGAGGTGGTCTAGCCAGAGATCCATTAAATTCACAGAAATTCATTCAATATTTTGCCAATACAACTCCTGTAAAAGTGAATGAAAGCTATATGCAACGGATATTATAACGGGTAGTCACAATAAAGAAAACCTTGGGAAATTGGCTTTGATCTTACAGATTCGAAGTTACAAATCAATTAAGCTTGTGGCCTGTAATAAATGTGGTAGGCTCAGACTTTAGCTTAATGCAGCTTCGTATGCATTCAATAGAATGGATATGGTCCAATACTTGAATTATTTGCATAACTCAATTTGAATGAAACTTGATAATTTAGTTATTGAGACTTTGTGTGGTACATTTAATGAAGAATATGGTCGCTGATGTTAGAAGACTATAAAAAAAAATAAAAAAAATTTTGACAGAAGTATTGGCTGCATTTCTCTTATTCAAAGATTTTAATACAGCAAAATAAGTATGGAAACGTTTTGCAAAACCGCTACTTTGAATGAATGGTGCGAGATGCATTAACCGAAGTAATAAAAATTATTGCAAAATTTGAAATAAATGATATTGTGCAGTTACTTGATGTTACCGACAAAATTAATGTCTCGGATGCAGATGACATTGATGTAAGAACTATTATTTAACCAGCCCCAGAATGGACCAAGATATAGCCAATAGAACTCCTTACCATGTCGATAATAGAACTCCTTACCATGTCGATATTTCGTTTTTCTTATAGTGCAACATGAAAATTCGACATACTTATTTATGTAGCAGAAATCCTAATGGAACATGCGAATTCGAACATTAAGGCGGTGCCGGTTAATATAAAATCGATTTAGAAACCAAATTTTCTTGTACAAAGTATTTTTTTAAATTAAAAAAAATTAGAGTTGTTCACCTGCAAAGCAATGTTACATCTTTGAATGGTTTTTAAACATCTTATATACAAAATTTATGTATTTATACACTGATTCGGAAAATTAACTCGTTAATTTGATTGGACGGTTAAACGAATGGTGGAAGCGATTGTTCAAGAAAATGTTGCTGGTAAAAGTATTCAATATGAACACCATGCTAATTGCAGATTATTATATGATTTATAAAATATTTTAAGAACTGCAAAGCAAACATATAATTTATCTAGATAAATCTATGTTGCATTTATACCACCATTATCCCTCCCTACAATATGATTATTATCACCACTCCATCATTCGACACTTTGTATACATTTTACGTTCGATGTAAGATAAATTTAATTTTAATTAAAAAAAAAACGAAACTGTCAATTATCATCAATCATCATTATTCTGAATCTACTTATACACAAAATATTTTCGAATTTCCTAGAATTGACGTGTAAAATGCATTACAGTGAAATTAGCATATTAGATTAAAAAAAATTCTGTTACTTTCTGATGGAAATAAAATGACATCCGACATATTATCATTTATATGATTGACATTATATATATATGTTCGTTACTAATTTATATGAATCACCCTTATAAACTCTATAATATGTAGACATAAATTAAATTCAAACAATAAAACATTCGAAGAAGTATTTGTAATTATTTCTCACGGATCGTTAATCAGGGTTGATCACCTGCACACACACGGTGCATTACACATATCTCATAATTAGCAATGGAAAATTTAATTCAGTTTCCTACAAAAACAACAACGTCAGTAAAAAAAAAATTTGTCTTTATACCTAGTAATATTTATTACCTCTTTGTTACATTAAATAGTAAAAAAAAAACATTATTATTAGCACTATTATCTGACAAAATGCAAATTATATATGCAACCAGATCAACAAAGGAACTAAAACAATTTAATTTATTTATTTTGATATCATCAATTTTAATAATATATTTATCCATATTTTTAATGTAATTAGAATTAATTTAACAGAAAATGCAACAAAAAAAACTACTGTAAAACTCTAATCAACCAACCATGTTAAAAATAAAATTACATTATAAATGGTAAAAAGCTAACAAGGACATATTAAATTAAAATCAATGAACGTGATTCTTTGTTACGCTATAATATACGAGTAGTAAAAACTACTTTGGAATTACCACCCACAATAATTTTATAAATTTTCTTTTCTATTTCTTTTTTTTTAAGTACGAGAAACCAAAAAATTGTACACAAAAGCACAAAGAATATCCATCATAATCACACCACTCATCCAGGAATTGGAGTGCACATTGTGTATTATAAATTATACCCGGATAGTTTATAGAAAATGCACGTAAATGGATTCCTTATTTACATAAAATATCCATTTATTACAAAATTGGTAATTCATGACAATAAATTATGTCTGAATTCCATAAACCACACACACACACAAATACACCAGATAATAATTATAATTTCACTTTAGCCTTCACAAGTATTTTTTTTTTTGCGGTAACAATAAAATGATGCTACAAAACGCCACAACAATTAATTTCAATATTCTTGAACTTTAACTGTCTTTAACTGTCTCGATTGAAATTATTAATCAAAATTATTAATAAATTAATTAATGTTTAATAAATTTTCTTTTTAATCGAAAGGAAGCTGTAACCTTTAAGCGATAATCCAAGTTATAAGGAGTGGTTTTTCAATATGTACATTTCACCATTTTCGAATGTCGGTGACTAAATTGATGCCAAACATGAAAATGTATAGCCAAGGATTAACTGTAATGCGTTTACGTACATATACAACAGAAGATGTCAATTATTAATAATGAATCTTGTAATTTATTTGGAAATCTTCTTGTTTTGTATATTAAAATGTTAAGGTGTGTAGGATGTGATGACTTTTCGATTATGGTTGAAATGTTGTATGGTAATATATTAACTGTTACAGTAGTATGATTATTTTGGAAATGTATAAAATTCTTTGAATTATTTTGTGCTATATGTAAGGAAGTATTAAAGTTCTGAGTCATATGTCATGTTATCGACTTGTATTGTTTATTTTGTTTTGTTTTTACTGTGGGAACCGTAATTTAACTGTTAAAGAATTAAATTTAAAGTAAATTATTTTAAAGTTGACTGTCATATCTGATCAATGTGGTAGTCACAAGACAGTTAATTAATCCAAATACGTTTATTTTGAGTGTATTAAATTACACATGTCTGGTTCGGGTGATTCACAAAATCCTATTCGAATGAAACCACTGTCATTCCACTGTCAAATAAAATCTTAATTTCCCTGTGTTTAGTATAATTCATGAGAAAGCCAAAAAACAACCGGTAATCAGAAAAGCATAAGTTGACCATCAGGTGCATCTGAAACAACTATAAAATTATTCAAGATCATTAGAGGCAAACAGCTACTCGAAAGAGTATCTAAGTTTAGAGATGAAACAATTGGAGAAAGAGATAGAGGAAATTTCCTGTCTGTATAAAACTGTACTCATCGAAACAGAAGAAAACTATCAAACCACCGACTACTTTAAGAAAGATTACTATGAAACATTGCAGCGTAAAGTAGAAGGTACGTTAATAACATTAAAGCAGCAAAGAAATTTCCTGGTTTGAAATTTCCTCTTTCGGTGGTTGACTGGTGTCGAGTCATCGACACCAGTCAACCACCGAAAGAGGAATTACCAACATTCTATGGTGAATATGAACGATGGAGTGGCCATATGATACGGCTATATTAAAAAAAAACGTTGGAAAATACAAAAGGAGTCCCCAAATTAGAAGACATTTTCAATGTTTTGGAAAGGAGATTCCAGTCTTTTGACGCGATGGGAAACAACTAGGCAGCCATCTACGTGTACAAGCTATACAGCCTTTGCGACGTGTGAATGCAGCAACTTTATCAATACCTTGCTGAGTACAACAATGTAAAGGCCATCACCAAGTGGAGCATTGTCACTTGGTGAATAGTACTAGTCTTTGTACACGATGTATGACGAAGCATCAAAAAATAGATGCCCAGCAACAGCTTGGTGCTTTATGTGTAACGAAAAACACAACCCACAACTTGTAACATTTCGGCAAAGGTTGCCAACCAGTTCATCTTTCAGTTCAAACAAAAGATAAACATTAAGATTTCGGGTATTGGTGGAAGGGAAGCTAGTATTTGTCGACACGCCGTCAAGACCAAACTATCACCGAGGTTTACAGGGCATTTTGTTTTAAATATTGAAGGTATGGTATATGAAAACTACCCGAGTTGATTACCCGAGGAGCAGCTGAGGTTGCTCGCCAAAAGCGACAGTATTACAGAAGAAAGAAGCCGCAGCGAAGAAGAATTCAAGGTAGAAAATCATTTCTCATCAAGTTCAGAACGTGGGTCAGAAAGACGATATAAGGTGAGAATCATATTTAAAGATGATCATGCCAAACTAGAGGAATCTGGAAGAAAGGCGTCCGTCAGGTTGCTGCAGCTCAAAATAAAGGTAATAAAAGATGTCCGTCCCATTCAAACAACTCAAACCTGAACCACATGCGGGATTAGTTCAGGGAACTAATGCCGCATATTAGGCATTAATCCCCTGAGCTGTGAGGGTCTTGCTTCAACTAGCCGCAAAAGAACGTCAATCTTATTTAAAAGCTGCTGAAGTTATAGCAACGGATTTTTACATAGACGACCTGCTAATCGGAGGTGACACCATAGAAAAAAACCTTTCTACGCTACGTGAGCTAATGATAATCATCAAACGAGAGGGGTTCAATCTAAGAAAGTAGGCCTCAAATCATAAGGAATAATTGAAAAATATCCCATCGGAACTACGAAGCACAGGCAATGTACAAACCAAGTAAACTCTTATCCCTGTTCTAGACGAAAATGGCCTGCTACGTAAAAGAACGCCTGTTGAATTCGAACCTCCTAACGGCAAATGGACTTTAGCGCTTTTAAGTAATAAATATTAGATCATTGATGCGAGGCGCGTTATACGTTCTGATATCCAGAAGTGTGTGATCTGCTTTCGCCACAAACAACATAACAGAGAGCAATTAATGGGTAAACTACCAACGTCAAGAGTAAGGTCCTGGCAGGCTTTTACGAAAACATGCATGGATATCTATTCTGACAATGAATCTTGTTTTGTTGGAGCAAACTCTCAAATGAAGAAAAATTATTACACCGTAATAACAACACTACCGGAATAATCTGCAAACGAAATAAGGTAATATTTAATCAAGATTTATTTTTTTTAATTGGGATAACTACAGAAAGGGAATCAAAGATTATATATAGAACGGTCGGCGAAAAGAAGGGAGGGGAATATATTTGAATTATAGTTTTAAATCACTAAACTAGTTTTTAACGACACATGCATGGCCATAGTAGAACCATTTGGATACCCTACACTCACAAAAAAGGACGTCACCACTGGAAGAGAACCCAGACAGATGCAAGACAAAGAAATGCATCAAGTAACCAGAGATGCGGAGGCCATCCCCGAAAGAGAATACAAATAGCATTAAATAAGAGAAATCAATCAAAAAAGAAGAGAAGGTCAAGCAACCCCCGTAAGAGAATCAAGAACTGGTACAAGTGCTGCTCGATTATGCCTCTGATCCTTTGTGCATCATTGGATCAATGTCTGTGACATACCAACACTGTGAGGCAAAGAAGTGAAGAGGTGAAACTACAGGAATGTGCTGCAACGGAAGAAAGGTTCAACTTCCACAGTTATTGATCCTCTCTAGCCCGTACGTACTTTTCTGCTTAGACAGTCAGCAGAAGATAAACATTTCCTGGAAAACATCAGAAGGTACAACAACTGTTTCTAGATGACATCTTTCGATACAACCAAAGAAATTAGAGAGCAAGGATACATGCCGGCATTCAAGGTGCAAGGTTAAGTATATCACCGCATCGAGAGTCTACAACCATTGCCAAACAAAAAGCCTAAATTGCAAGTATATAATTGCAAGTATATTTTGTTGGAGATAGTGCACAACAAGCAAACCAGCGTGCAGAAATGTACTACAGACAAGGCCAGAAATGGCCCTTCAGTTGCAAGACATGCTGTGACCTAAATAGGGCCTTAACAAGATGGGGCCTAAATTGAAAGTCCATCTTAGCTATCAAAATCTCACAGATTGAGGCTGCAAGGCCCTTCAATGCATCGACATCAGAAGTAGCTGTCATCATGTTGGGTGGAGAACATGGAACAAGAGACATATAGTTTTAGAAAAAAGGAGCATCCACCATCCATAGAATTTTCAACACGCACGGGTCCTACGATACCCTACAGTAATCGCTGCTATTCAGGGGAAGGATGGATATCATTTTGAACTGCGACAAAGGAACCCGGTTACAAGAATGCCACGGACTAAGAAGATTTCTGCCATGGGCTTATACGCATACAGGATAATGATGCGCTCTTCTAGTTTCAACATTTTACTTAGAAGCAAGGGCCTGTTTCATCAATTTATTGTGGATATGTTCGCCAAAATAGAGTTTGAAAGGCTGAGGTATATTCTACAGAACCAGAGGACTCTGAGAGTGATACAGTATGCATATTTAAGGAGTTCAACGAAGAAAATGTTGCAGAGATTGGCCAGTTAATCATGTTGCCTTCGAGCTTCAATGGGTGTCCCAGGTACAACCACCAGCGTACTCAAGATGCCATGACCTATATCAAAAACTGAAATGGACCAGACCTCTTCATCACTTTCACATGCAATCCGAATTGGCCAAAAATTTAGCAGGAACTGTTTGATGGACAAAAATTACAGGACCATCACAATTTGTCTGCAAGAATGTTTCACCAACAGCTCTAAACACTGATAAGTTTCATCATAAACGGAAAGATTTTTGGTGACGTTCAATGTCACATGTACACCATAGAGTGGCAGAAGCGAGGACTCACTCATACCTACATTCTTATTTGGCTGTAAGATACACTTCATGCTCACAGAGTGGTAGAATTGATCATTGCAGAAATCCTGAATCAGCAAGAAGATTCACAGCTTTTCACAAGTGTTACAAAACACATGATGCACGGATTCTGCGGATGAAAGACGAAATTTGCACGAAGCGATTCACGGCGATTTTTAAAAGACACGCAAACGGGACAAAACGGATATCCACTCAATCGCCGTAGAAGCCCAGAAGACGGTGGATTCACATCACAAATTCCTTTCAGACGGTTAGTAATATCTGTGGACAACTCTTAGATTGTTTCGTATTCACGCGAATACAATTTAATGCACATGTCAACGTTGAATTTTGCAGTTCGGTAAAGTCCATAAAGTACTTCTGACAGTATTTTTCAACAAAGAATCAGACATGGCTGTATTTAAAATCACTAGCGAATGGAATGACATGGATGTCATTCCACAGTGGTTCATCTAAACGTGCAACTTGAGAATGAAATAACTCTGAATGCTTTCACCTTCGACTTCTTCTGCATGAAGTAAGAAGTCCTAAGTCATTTATAAATTTGAAAACAGCTGAAGAAAGACTCTGCAAAACTTACAAAGAGGCTTGCAAACTTAAAGGACTTCTGGAGAACAATGACCATTGGAAAAGAGCATTGGAAGAAGCTGCCGCCTCTGGATCTCCAAAAGTATAATTGCGTAACCTGTTTGCTATCATGCTGCAAAAAGATCAGATTATATCGATGGGTCGATCGGACCTGAAAATATTTGAACTTCCAGAACCAAATCACAGCCGTGAATCTGCCTTATCGAGTGAAGAAATGATGGAAAGAAATTATGACACAGATCTGCTGACAAGATACGTAGAAGAGAATGAGCCAAAATTGGTCCAAGATCAAAAGGAAGCATTTGACAAGATTACAAGAGCAGTTTTGAAAGGCAGGGTAGCAGTTTCTTCTTCGATGCTTCAGGCGGTTTGGGGAAGACTTTCTTTATCAATCTTATTTTTGCAAAAGTTCGACAAAGAAGCGAGATGGAAAGCACTGAGACTGTAACATTTCAAGAAATTCAGCAAATGCCAAGATACTACAGGCTTGCAAGCTCATCATATGGAACGAATGTACTATGTCTCATAAGCCGCTTTAGAAGCACTTGATGTCACGTGAAAGAGCTTAGACTTAACAATGACATAATGAGAGGCATCACTATGGTGTTGGCCAGTGACTTTCAATAGACGCTGCCCGTTATTCCCCGTGGAACGAGGGCAGATTATATGAAGGCCTGCATTAAATCATCTTATATTTGGAATGATATTTAAAGATTTGGACTTTGGTAATCCCTCTGCCCAGCAATTCGCAGATAAACTACGTCAACTAGGAAATGGTGATATTACTTCGGATCCTCGAGATGTATGCATATCGATGCAAACCATTGGAAGAATTGTGGAAAATCAAGAAGAACTGAATCAGGCAGTGTTTACAAATGTGGCACAACACTTCACTAATCACGCTTGGCTTGGCCAATGAGCAATTCTTGCCCCTAAAACGAAGCTTTCACTATCATAAACAAGCAACTTTTACAGGAATTGATCGGTAGTCTGGAAACTTACAAATCTATCGCCCCAACGTGTGACGCACATGAAGCGGTGAACTACATGACAGAGTTTTTGGAAACACTCGGAGTACAGGAGTAAGTTTAGTGGTGATCATAAATGTTTATTTGATATCGTTATAAGTAAACAATTGGGCAGTCGTTTGATAATTACGTGGTCAAGACAACGGTTTAATTCCCAATAAAGCAAGCAATCTTAAATATTCAGTTATAAAATTACTAATTAGAATTAAATTTGATCTGTTAACCGTAAATTAAATTCGACATATTTTACCAAAAGCAAAAACCCACAGGTCCAGTTTTATTTAGTAACTTAAAGAACCCAGTTTACTTCAAAGTTCTATACAAAATCTGCAGGATTTGGCAATTGTTATTGCAGAAGAAGATCTTAGGTCAAGTTTCATGTGAAAAGATTTTTCGAAATACCCATTTGTAGTAACCTCTCTTTCACCTATTTTCGGAATTTTGTTGTCCATTTTAGATATCTTTAAGACAAATGTATAAACTATAGGAAATGTAAATTTTTTAAACATTGCCAAATTATTTAGCATAAATCAATATACTTTTACTAATTCGTTCCATTAACAAATTAATTATACATATTTTAACTGGAATGTTTGTGAAATGTTTGAAAAGCTCCAATAGTTTTGGTTGTTAAATTGTGCGTAAATGCGTATACATGCAGCTATATACATTGGTATCGATATGTATCGAATTTGATTGATCAAATGAGAACCATTTACCAACATGTTAATTTTTTTTTATTTATATTATTGAAAAAAACCAAATAAATAATTTACAAATTAACATTTTTTTTAAATAAATTTTTTTATATCATTCAACGCAAATAAATTATTACATTTATATATATATATATATATATATATATATATATATATATATATATATATATATATATATATATATATATATATATATATATATATATACAAATAAAAATACCACAAAATCATGTTGAGATTTAACAGCATGAAAGCACACATTTCACATATGTTGTATGTTTGCCAAACAAAACAATTCGGCGATTCATTTTTTGTTTTCATTTGTCACTTTGCTACAAAATTACACACTAACGGTTAATACTAAGCAACAGGCATCAAATTAAGAATGTGACACTTTACTTCTAAACACGTAATGGTAAAAAAAAAATTGCCTCCGCAACAATTTAATCGAAAGGTGATATTCCAACCAACATCAGAACACTGTATTACATACAATGAGTTCAAATTAAATCGCGCAGCATGAAATTGGCGACATAAAAATAAGCGAAAATAAATAAATTATAAAAATGAAATAATCTTTAATTCGCGAGTCAAGTCAATATCGATTTAAATGGAGAGACACTATATTCGATTAAATCCCATTAAAAATTATTTTGTTGTTTACGTGACAGATGTCATGCGCTTTTATTTTAATTTTTTTTTTTTTTTAATAACTTCCACCGTCTCACATCGTCTCGTGTGTCACGATGTTTCACAAAATTACAAAACATAAAACAAAATTAATATTTTTATTATAAAATTTGCATATTTTTATCTATTTTAATTTTATAAATATCAACCGACAGACGCAAAAAAATAAAAAATGCCAAAAAAATGAAACCGGCACAGTTTATAAATGATAAATAATCGTAAGAAGTCGCTTTCATCGTCTAAAGTGTATAATGTAGCATAGAAAAGAGAATGAAGGATTGAATAACAATGATTCGGTTGATTGTGACAACTGGCTGCGGAATGATTAGATTTATGCAGATTTTTTTTTTATTATAATATTATAAATTAAGGTTTTTGCTGTATTTTTTTGTTCACGTAGCCGGTTATCAATGGAGCGCACAGCTGTTGGAAAACAAAATAAAAAATGACATTTCATAAACAGATGACATAAAATGTAGAATTGTATGCTAATATATTGTAAATGATATTTTTCGATCAAATTCTTAAAATTATTTAATTTGTCGGTTAACTGCAAGCTCTAAGTTTGGGCTTCCCCGCGCTGAATATGACTGCTAGCAGTAAAACCCAACGGCAGACCGAAACGAACAGAAACTTTGTAAAAATGGATTGTGCGGCATTTACCTGCGCGAATGTAAAGGACTATGTAAAGGACATTGCTAGATTTAAAGGACGAAAAAAACGTTTTTTTCGTCATTCTTTCTTCTTTTGTACTTGGGATATCCGTTAACATTTCCCAACGTCAAATCTTGATATTACTCTTTTGTAATGGGTAAGGGGTAGCATCAATAGGGTAGGCGTCCAATCATATCTATGGTTATGAAACATATTTCAGCGTACTGTAACTATCTGAATCTACCAAGAATGCATCATAAATTCACGTGGTATACCCCACACGGACAACGATATATTCGACTGAACTAATAAATGCGGAAACCAAATAGCAATGATTTTAACCATATAACTATACCACAGGTGGTACTCCTGATATTCAGGAAAATCTCACTGTTTGGAGATCAATTTCATGGATTTTGGGGAACCAACTGTTGGTAGATATCAATACTAACGAAATGAGTAAAAGAGCATGTATGCACTACTGTTTCTTCACCTATGCCCAAAATGTATTTTCCATCTCGAGTTGTTTCTAAAGTTGTTAGAACTCTGAGCTCATATTGAGCAACCTGATGAATTACCATCAATTGTCTTAAAAAGCTGTCATTTATCTCTAGCTAAACCTTTTGCCAAATTGTTTAAATTGTCAATGAAATCTGGCATTTTTCTCTCAATTTGGAGAATGGCAAATATCCAACCGGTTCCTAAAAAAATTACAAAACTTCTCCATCTAATTACCGCCCAATTGCTTTGTTGTCAACCTTATCAAAAGTAATTAAATCTATAGTGAATTTTCATATTATGAACTATCTTGAAAGGCATGCGCTTTTATCAGATTTTCAATATGGGTTTCGTATAAATCGCTCTTCAGGTGATTTTATTGCTCATTTAACTCATTTTTGGGGGAAAAGACGATTTTTGAGCAAAAGTTTGATGATACTATTATGTCTGCTTCTATTGAGTTTAACAGCCAAAAGGACTGAAATTTCCATTTAACTTGCGTTCGTCAAATTATGAATAGTTCACTTCAGACTTGCATTGGAAAGGGTAGAATTTAATCCACAGAAGATCTAAGCTTGTCGTTTTTCACGAAAAAAAAAATTCAAAATTATGTTCCACTCATAACAAACGGCATTCAAATTAACAGGCCCACCCATCTTAGAATGTTAGGTTTTGAAATTTCCAGTGATCTTTCTTGGAAAGATCATATATATTCTATTGCAAAAAAAGCTAGTCATAACAATGCTCGACTATGAAATACATTTCAGCTTGACATCACAAAAAACAAAAGATATTTCAAAAATAACTCGATTAATATCGATATTTTTCATCAAAGGATATTTCTTGTAGGAGATGTTAATTTAAATATAATTGTGCAATGTTTTATATAGATTGATCGTAATAAAATTAGACTTTTGCCTGTATTTCCAAAGTTTTGATGGGTAGGAAAATATTAACGAGCTTTTATCGAAAAACAAAAGTTTAAACTAAAAAAATATTTTAATTTGTCGTCATGCAGGCAAATCATACATTGTCAAAATTTCATGAAGATCGATATAGCGGCTAAAGCGAATTCTTTTAGTTGACAAATCGTTTTAGACAATGTTCCAGGTACCAATTTGAACAATTATGACACTCAACAACCTAAGAAATTTCGTTGGTTTGTCCAATAGTCGATACAAATGTTTAACATTTAAGTGATTCTAACATTTTGTTGACCTTTCGATGAGTAAATCTTCCATCTGATCAATATAAATAAATTTGATTGCTGTGGAACCTGTTTCTGTTTCTTTAACATTCTTTTAATTAATATTATTTGAATTATAAAAATAAGTCATAAATTAGTGGTGATATATTTTGGTCACAATCCGTTAAAATTTTTTGTTGAAATATTATTATCATTTTTTTGTTATGTATTATTTTAAAAGTAATGACAGACATAATTACACAAGTCGTACGTGTGGGGTTTGCTGTTCTCCCATTGGCGGCCTTCCCAGGTGGCACATAGGGGAAAGCCCACTAGATTTGGCTGGTCCTGGGGAAATAAAATACTCGGAGTGGACCAACAACTAGTTTTGGGAAGGATACCCAGACATTTAAACTAACTATGGGAGCGTCCGTTAGGAGTTGTTTTTTCGGTGCAGGGGATTAGAGAAAGAAGCGACCATCTAAAAATAAGAGGCGAAGGAAACTATACCGAAAACCAAGAGTAAAACTGGATGACCTTCTTATTGAAGCGGGAAAGGGCCATTCATATGCACAAGAATAATTCGAAGCAAATACTTCCAACAAAGTGAACTTCTGCTGGTAACGGGAATGTAAACCGGAGGCCAAGTGCTTCTTATGCGCTGAAAACAAAATTGGGCCAGGACGAGCCAAATACACACCAAGGTCAGCCTTGCCAGAAGCAGGCTCTTCCGCAAGTCAGATATAAAATCATAAGATGAAGATTCTTCAGGAAAACCTTCACAGAAGCAGAACTGCAGAAGCCATCCTAAACCAGCTGAGCGTGGAGATAGGCAAGGACCTGCTTATCATTAGTGATCAATAAAGCGGAAGATGAATGGTTCTCCGATAATCTAGGAATAGCCGCCATCTGGGCCCGCATCCAATCAAAATTAAGGAAATAATATATGTCAGTTGTTATTTTACCCCAAACGAACTAATTGACACTCTAGAAGATAAAGCACGAGAGTTTAACTGTGTCTTCGTTATAGCCGAAGACTTTAATGCAAAAGCGCTAAAATACAGTATATTTTGGACATGACAGCCAAAATAGGTCTGGTGGTGATGAATCAGGGCGGTGTATTGATATTTAGCAGACCTGGCTACACTGAGACTGTTTCCGACATCCCTCTTGTGACCGATATCATAACGCATGAAATTAGGGGGTGGCGAGTTATTAAAAGATTACACTCGTAGCGATCATAAATACATCACCTACACTGTTCGGAGGGGATTTCGAGTGACTGGAAAGTGACAAGTTGGAACGCAGCTAAGCTACATGTGACAAACCTTACAGCAACAATCGAGGGTAAAGAAACAGTAATAAGAATAACCGGAGTTACTGAAGAATTTGCTAGTGCCATAATGCGGCTAGAAAAACAAGCTTATGATGCATGGATGCTTAAAAGAAGGGGTCTAGAGGATATAAAGACAGCTTTCTTTTGGTGGTCTGATGAAATTGTACACCTCAGAAAAGCGCTGCCTATACCTGAAACACACAACCACTAGAGCAAGAAAAAGCGACGCATACATGACTAACGAAGAGTACATATTGGCAAGAATGGCACTGAAACTATAAATAAACAGAAGCAAGCATATCAAATACAAGAACTTGTAACGGGACGTTGACACCGAACCCTGGGGTTAGGCTACAAAATTGTAATGCGCATATTGAGAACACTAGCAACCGGCCATAGGACAACCCAGCGGCTGGTACTCGTAAAAAGAAAAAGGACGACCGAAACTTTCAATTGGCATAAAGACCATTGTGTATGTTTGGATTCAGCGGGCAAATTATTAGAACGATTACTAAAGCCCCGGCTCATAGCAGAAATTTAGGCAGATTGAAGCAAATGCAGCAAAGAAGGTGTGACCCAAGGGTCAGTCCTAGGACCTGACCTATGGAACCCATTATACGATGCGTAACATCTAGCACTAAAAAAAACAGGATTGGTTTTGCTAACTAGACGACAAATTGCGACCTTCCGACACGGCCGTCAAATATATTGGGGTGTACACAAAGTTAAATTTTGGTAAATAGATCAAGTGATCTTCAGAAAAGGCAACAAAAGTGACTATTGCACTTAGTAGGCTGATGACGAATATCGGAGGCCCAGCGATCCTTCTATACGGCTGTGAAATATGGGTATACCATCCTTAAAATGGAAAAATACCGAAACAAAATGGCAGCGGTTTAACGTAGTGGTGCACTGAGAATCTGTAGCTCATACAGAACAGCATCTAAACCTGCTGTTCTGGTTATCGTGTGACGCCAATCAATCTAATGGCCGATAAAAAGCAAAGAGAGCGTCCAGGGAACATGTTATGTTGTGCTGGCAGAGGAAATGGTCAGACGAGTGGCGTGGGAGATGGACGGAAAGGTAGATTAAAACCATATCTAGTTGGTCGATAGAAACATTATAAATTCCTTACGGGTATTTTTGCAAATATTTGCATATTTGCATTTAGAAGATCGATCGTGTATTTAAGAAGATGCAGCAAACGATTATGCAGCACACACATGTTTTAAATGAGCATAGTATAATCAAAAACGGGAAGAAATGGAAGGCAAGATCGGAGACTTGACGCCCGATAATATCGTAGAAAACATGCTTGTATCGTACCGAAACTGGATTATAGTGGCACAGTAAGTAGAAAATATTATTCGACTAAAGCAACCAGCAATGGACAGAAATCACAGAACATAAAAAATGAATACTGAAGAAGCGCTCCTGAAGTAATGCCCAAAATAGTTTCAGAATTCATCCCTGTATGGCAAAGAGGATATTTTGAATGGGTACAATTCCCACACTCGGTGAATAAGGCATTTTTCTCCTCTATAGAAAAATAAAAATTACACGAGTTGGGATGCACCTAGATTGCGCCTAGGTTACCTTTCTCTATTTACGCTGCCGAGTGATCTTGACTTATCTCAGCTCTAAATTACCAATGAACTTTTCTAATATTAAAAAATGACTTATCCATATAATCGGGGTTGCATCCACTGTTACATTGGCATTTTGTCAGATTAACTATGACAACTCTTCTAAATAAATCGTATTATTATTTAACCCAAAACCACCGTTCAAATTAAATATGCACACCAATACCATATGAGTTCTTTGACTCGATTGCACTCGGCTTAGCAAACACAAATAACGTAAGACCAACAACAAACAAATCATGTAACTCATCGATCCTATTTCAAACATAAGTTAATATTTTAATGCAAAACACACAATAAGTCAAATAGTGACAGGTTTTCATTTACTCAAACTCGGTGGGTGGTTTTTTAATTTTTTTTTATATCTGATCTAATATTATAAACAAACTGCACAATTTTTATACAAACATAATTCTATACCATAAAAAAAAAAAAATTTACATCAGCACATCTGTCAGACTTTCCTAAAATACCATATTTTTTTTCTATTTTTGCTCTATGTGTGTGTGTCTATTTATTTAGCATTTATTATAATAAAAAATAAACTTATTTAGTTTAGATTAATTTACTATCAACTATAATATTTACGTTTATATTTAATATTCATATGATGGGATTTCCAATAAGGGGGCTTGAATTTTAATTACTTGTTAGTATTAAAGTATTTGAATCCGATAAATTTTAGAGACTCATCAGCGATCATGATACGGTGATTACAAATCCGTTTTTCTATATTTTCTAACCGCGTACCTGCCTATTTAAACACCGCAGCTGTATTCACTGGGTAAATAATTCGGTTATATCAGAAACCAAATAATACAAAAGAGACGCCGCAACCCATATATAAAAAAACGTCCAACATTTAGTTCTGGGTTCCAATCTTTTTATCGGGTTCCAATCGTCGTTGCGGATCAAAACCATCTACTTGACATGACATATTGTTTGCATACTCATGAAATACTGTGTAGAGTAAGTATGTATACGTATCATTGTATTTTATATAATTGTTTAGCACCCGCAACAACGGTTGGAACCCGTCAATTTTGGATGTTTTTTATATATGGGTTCCGACGTCTCTTAAATTTTCATTATAAGTTAATACCTGTTACAACAGAGGGAATGTCATAATAAGTTTTACAACAGAGTGTCTAGTTACATCGTAATGTCGAAGAAATGTGGTAAATGTAAAATTCCAGCTTCCAGTAGGGAGTTATTACGTTATTTTGGAACACTAAAATGGATTCATGGGGTAAATTGTTTGAGTGTTCTTATGCTAAATTCATGTGCTTGGACTATCAAGGCGAATAGATCAGCAAATAAGTGGGCGTAAAAGAGTTGAACCTAAAAGAGCAAATTTCGCAGTTAGCTGAGATGGTTGTGACACTCTAAGGCAGAATTAATAAAGTTTTCCAAAAAATTGATTCGGTCGTCTCGGAATGGTTCAGTCGGATCACTCTTCTGGTGGTTTTTCGTTTCATATGTTGAATCATGTTCAAAAATCAGGTTCGGAGTGTATTATTCGATCTTGTAATGATGCTGAGGAGACACTGAAGACTACACAGGAAGAAACACATATATGCCCCTAAATTCCCAAATACCACCCTGCTTTCTGCTGTTTCCAAGTTTTTGAGCAAGAAGCTTAATGAGTTTGAGGATTCATTGGATTGCCACTTATTCGTATCAATCAACAAAGATGTGTGCCCTCTTAACTTTGTGTCGTTTAAGATTGGCGTTTTTCATGAGTTATTCCCGAAATCTCGAGTAATGGTGAGGGAATTTGCTAATCGTGGAAATCCGATTTGTATACCGACATCGAATATTTTTCGAGCATATGGAGGAAGCACGATTAAGATGAAGGTGAACATCATTTATAAAAATTAAAAGCTTGTTTTACCGTTATTTGTGGTAGACCAGCAAGAAATATCAAACATTATGGCCATCGTCTGGTTTAAAGCATTTAATTTTAAAATTGTACATGAGTCTAGTAATATATTTTCAGTGTCATCCGAAGAAAATTCCTTTGGCGAACTGAAACACGGAATTGCTAAATTGGTTCAAAAGCATCATCTACTGTATGAAGATCCCTTGGATCTTCATACAGTAGAAACATTAGATTTTAGCATTAGATTTTAGTTTTATTTCACCCTTGTACGTCGTACAAGGGTGAAATAAAACTAAAATCTAATGCTGAACTTCGATATTTTATTACAAACCATTCCATTTGCAATTCAAGCGGCTGTTAAAAAGGCATTGGAACGACTCGTCAATATAGGAGTTCTGAAACCGGTACAAACCACTCAATGGGTAACCCTAAGTGCCCGTAAAAAAACAAACAGAAAAATTGGGAAATATGCGGATTCCCAGAATCGACGAGTTATTTTATCGACTACAAGGCGGACAATATTTCAACAAAGACGATTTAAAAGACGCATATTTTGAAATCGAATTGACAGAGGAAACTAAAAAGTTCAGGGTAGTAAACACATCGTTTGGGCTTTAACAGTTCCAACGACTACCATTCGGTATTGCCAGAGCTCCGGGCATTTTTCAGCGGTTGATGGAACAACTGACGGCGAATCTAAAAATGTGTGCTGTTTACTTGGATGATCTCATTATTTCTGGAGAGTCACACGAGGAACATTTAACAAACCTTGGAATGTTATTGTCGATTAGAGGAAAACGGTTTCAAATGTCGAGCTAATAAGTGTTAGAATTTTTTCAGTTTAGCAGCGCCATTAAATAAACTACGTTCAAAAAATTCTCAACTTCAATGGGCGACTGTGCAGGATGAGGCATTCCAAAAACTTAAGGGAGCTATTGAAAACGCTGCTCGTTTGAGTACTTTTCTCGATGATCTTCCCCCTATATTAGCTACAGATGCTTTTAGCATACGTCACTAACTTTCACTAACTTTCACCAATATCTGCAACCTTGAATTTCATCAAATTAATCTCAGCTGTGACTATGTTGAATCAATTATTGTAAAAGTAAAATGCGGTTCTTTATGGCTCTTTATTATTGGAGTTTATACAGCGTTTGGCAGTACCGCTGATGTGTACCGCGGTTTAATGGATTTTATTTTCAATGATTTTCTTCACTTTATAATGATTCTGATCAAGTGTTGTGTGTGGGTGACTATAACCTCCCGAATATTAGTTTTTAGTTTAGACCTAGTTTTTTTATCTGTAGATTATGGCGACATTGAATCGTTTCCGGACTTGGCAGGATATTCTAGTATATACCATACGCCATTTTTAATTACAAAATTTTATGTAGATTCTCACTTTACGACAGGAAGTAAAATATTGGTTAATTTTGAAACGGTTTTTTGCATATATTACACTTAAAAGGTAATCTTGTGGCTATCCAATGATTATGTCGTCCGATAATGTTCCATACTCTAGACCTCGGGAAATATGTGACACGTTTACCAATTATTTCCAGCATTATTTTGATAACTCGGATGTTTCTTACATTTTAGATGATCGTTACAACTCATATCCTATTATCCAACTTAGTGTCTCCGATATTTTAAAAAGACTGTAATGCTTGGATATCACAGTAGGAGCAGATTCTGAGGGCATCGCACCACGGATTTTGAGAAAATGTGCACTTCCCGTGTTCGAATCGTTTCATTATCTGTTTAATGCAAAACTTTCATGTGAAGGCTTTCCTGATATTTGGAAAAAAATGTTACTGTCGCCATTTTCAAATCTGGAAGAAGGAGCAATACTCCTTAGAAGTATAATATCGGATATACCAAAGCTTCTTGAATCTTTGATAAAATCTAGATTTTATCTAGTCTTATAGCAAATAGGATGAGTTCGCGTCAGCATGGGTTTACTCAGGACAAATCTACAATCATTAATTTGATGTTTTTTCGAGATATGTCTTCGAATCTGATTTTATTCCAATCAAATTGATTGCTTCGTATCTTACATCTAGAAAACAATGTGTGAGTATATCCCAGAATCAACTGATATTAAATTACAATTTAATCATGTCGTATATTTTAGAAAATATGTGTAATTTTCTGAAAACTCTTTTGTTTATTTAAAACTGGCCAGA
The DNA here is from genome assembly GCA_963556175.1 of Tipula confusa. Taxonomy (NCBI): domain Eukaryota; kingdom Metazoa; phylum Arthropoda; class Insecta; order Diptera; family Tipulidae; genus Tipula; species Tipula confusa. The sequence continues at coordinate 53,427,309 of OY744477.1, read as the reverse complement.
CCTAGTAAATTTTCTAATAAATTTTAAAATGTCATGAATGCATAAATTAAGTGGACATAGTGGCGAAAACTCGAATTGAGCGGCAACAAAATGATAGGGCGGCATACAAACGTGACATTTGGGTAATGTTAAACCACAACTTATGAGGAGCTTACACACCGGCCCAATCAATAACTGTTGGCAAGCAGCTCTTCGTATGTATCATGTGACGATTATCATTGTAAATGAATTTTGAATAAAGGTAAAAAATCAAGACGACAAAGAGAATGCAACCAAGAGAAAGAGTGCTACTTCAAATCCAGTAGCAGGGGAATTAGTACCGACAATTGTTTTATCACAATAGATGGCGTAACAAACTATAGGAATTGCTTTTGGTGGAACTCTATAAATTTATTGTTAAAGGAATCCTAGCAACTTGATGCCACTTATGTATTGAAGAAAAACAAAGCCGTCCTTTTACTTGCTTCGATTCACTATGATTCTGAAGTTGATGGTGGAGCTAGAAAACAAGCATAAAGGAGTTTATAGAATTTAGCAAATGGACGCTTTTCCGTCAACAAATGAATATAATCGTTTATTGAAAACCTTTTTAGAAAAGGGATCTACAGTGAAAGCTTACAAAGATTTTTCATTTAACAAGGTTCTAATTTTTCGGAACTAACCTTCTTCCGGAAATAAATCTTTTTTCCGCCCCAAATAGGAAACCCTGTATAAAGACGCGAATACACATTTTTATGATGGAATTTTATTTATTTTCATACAAAAATGGTTGTGAAATTTATTATTTACTGTGCGAGAAAATATTGTACGCGTATACGTAAAGTCTGATAATGAAATTCAAGGCAAAAATTATAAATAAAATTCTAAAGAAAATTTCAAGGAAATCAAATGAAATTGAAAATGATTCATATGGATATAGTAAATTAAATTAATTTAATTTAATTTATGTACGAATGAATAATATGAACGGTGCGATACACTGTTTATGTACATAATGTACGTTATAATAATTCAAATATGGGATACAGATTAGAAATAAAATTAAGTCGAGAGTATGTTACAAAAAAAAAAAAAAAAAAAAACTTATCTTAGTTCTATATTTAATTATTTTTTTTTATTTAATTATTTATTTGACCTAATTTAATGAACTAGGAAATGCATTTCAAACTGACATTATTGCAGCTTATCAAAAAAAACTGTCTATCTACATTAAGAAACGTACATAATTTATTTAGTATTCACTTATCATGATCATAAATAAATCGGCTTATACGTACATACATACACATTCCTATCTAAAGATAATATAAATTTCTAATCACTTTATTAAACGATCGTAGCAGAATTAAATGTGATTTATTGTTATCGTTGACAACATAAATTAATAATAAAATTATGTATTATTTATTATATTAAAAGTTCAATTATAAAAACTATTGTAGTAGTTTGATCTTATACGCGATTAATTGCTTTCACGTGTGTAATTTATTGATATATAATTTTTTTATTTTTTTATTTTTATTTAAAGCAGATTAACTTGATTTTTTCTAATCTACGTATATTAAGATTATAAACCAGTGAACACGTCATGGGAATATTTTAAAATCAGACGATGATCATGCAAATTGTATGAGATTAGTATGTGTGCTTTAAATGATTCATTGAAACGGTACAAAAAAAAATATTTTGATATTAAAATTGATGGTTTATTGCCATATTATGACAACTTGACGATGCATTAAGTGAGAGTGGTGTCAATTAGATTGTCAGCGGAAAATAGTCGTTAATCCGGTACAGGGATTAAACGTTTTCTCTGTTTTCGATGCTCATAAAAATTTTAGTAAAAATTTAGATATATGAATCTTTAAACAAGCATGATTTTAAATTGTGAATTTGTTCGATATGATACTCGATACCTTGTTCGTTTTTTCCAAAAACCTTTCAACTAAGGCAAATTTATAAATTTGCATATGTATATTCAATAAAACCCGCAGTAGTGGACCAATTTTGATACCTGATGCCTTATTCGGTCAATTCTAAAACATTGATTAGATCAACTAGAAGAGTAAGCAGAACCCCTATCAAAAACGAACTCAAGATTAAATTTCAAATATCGATACCTTCAAAAAATAGTATTTTTGTTTTCTGACTAAGGACCATCGAATGGCTCGCGAATTAAATATGCAATACCTTTATTTCTGATTTTTTTTCGGATAGAGAAATTGGTGTGCTTGCCGCCGTTGATTTCAATCGTAAATGTTTTGTCGTTTCTTTCGATTACTCGGTATGGTTTAGAGTATGGTGGTTCTAACGATTTTCTTATTGCGTCCGTACGTAGGAAAACGTGAGTTGTCTCCATTAAATTTTTTGAAATAAAAATTTTGTTGTTACCGTGTCTGGATGCTGGAGTCGGTTTAATTTTGTCGAAATATTTCTTTGATTTTGATTAGATTGAACTAATGTTTCCAATAAATTGTCAGCGCACATTGCTTACGTGTTTAAAGGAATGTCATTCTTAAAGGGAGTCAGAATCAATTGCACTTGGGATGGTAACCGTTTCATCCAGAGTTGCCTAATTGCGTTTTCATCAAATGTCTGACCTGCATTGAGTCTGAATTTATTTAATAATTGCGATGGTTTTTGGTCACATAAAGTTAAACCGTGGATAACATTATTTAGTTTGGACCTTTCTGACTCACCTAATACTCGAGTCACTTCTTCCTTAAAAATAGTGTATGGCATGTTGCCTTTATCGCGCTATATTAAATCTGCGAATGTGTATGGGGTAAAAGGAAATTTTATTGAACGCAAATAAATAGTTAAAGGTCATTTTGACTTTTTCGGCGTCTTTCTCCATTTTGTTACTAAAATTCTAAAGGCGTTTTAAATTGTAACTCTTCCTCGTGAAAACAAATGAAATTTTAACGGATATGCTGAATCTTCTACAAAATGGTACGAAAACTTCAATGATGCATCCGGTAAGTCTGAGTCATCCGGTAATTGTCTTAAAGAGAGCTTTTTACCAAAAATGCTTTGTGACAAAATGACTATAGGCCACGAAATCAATTATTGTGAAAGTATACAGTGCGTCACACGCCGCTAACGTTAACACACTAAAAAATTGTTTGTAGTTGTAATATTTTGAGCCACTGTGTAGGGGACACTGAACGGAAATATGGAAATTCTACTTATTTTGTAATTGCTTCGTAATTTGATGGTAATCTTCCATGTTGGGTTTACAAACATACAGAGTGATAAAATTTTCCAATTTATATCGGATGTTTCGAGAATAATAACCCGGGTGTAGCTCGAACTATTTTAAAGCTCCATCATGAGTTGCGCCCTGGAATACATATTAGGATCATAATACTCACGAAAGGGTAATAACGAGTCGTTTCTTAGAAGTAATTGTGAAATTTGTTTTGTCATACGAGTATGCTTAAAGAATTGTTCCTCGTTATTTTAAATTTTTCTAAAAGGCCACCTTCAAAACCATTGAAAAGATTTATCAGGCCTTTTAAAATACTGCCGGTATCTTTTAAATATTTTTCTGTGCTTAATTTGAGAAATTTGGTGTGGTAACAGACACGCCAATTGGCTTTAACTGCCTTTAATTTTTTTATTTTTTGAATTTTTTATTTTCAAATTTTTAAAAACTTTTAATGGCAATAAAATTTGATTTTCATTAGAATTTTCTGTAAGGTCAAAGTATCGTCAAAAACGTGAATAGATAAATTCAAATGTACATTTGACTTTATCTTGAGTGTATGTATTATAAAACGCGTTTTTGACATATTTCAGCGTCTTGTGTATATGTCCAGCATTATAGCCGATTTACATTCAACAAATTTTTCATCTTACAAAAAAACTGAGACACTAGATTGAAAAATTATGCAAGCCAAACCGAGAAAAAATTTCTTCTTGTAAAAATAAAAAGATGAAACCCGAGATCCAAACCCAAAAACTGTTATAAAAAAGATAATCTTTTATTTTACAAGATGAAAAGTTTTATCTTTTTGTAGTAAAACATATAAAAAGATGAAAATACATGTATAAAATTAGTTTAGTATACTATGTTTTGGTTACTCACACAAATAAAAACAAAATGTTATTGCAATTTTTGTTTTTATTTCAATTTTATAAAATTGATTTCAAGATCAACTTCTTCTTCAAAATTTGTTGAATTTAAATCGGCTATAAAAGTGTCTTGGGCGGAGCTACGATTTATAAAAGCCAAAGGTGGTCAACATTTGTTTAACCCTAAGGTAACTTTGATTACCAAATAAATATTATTACATGAGCACCTTTGACATAGTTTAAAAAAAATCTTTGGGTGTCACCCACTTTGCTTTAAAAGGGTAATACAAATACAAATTTTTCGGTAAAATTCAACCCTGTTAAACAAAATAAATTTGCGAAATTTCATTTCATTAAAATTTGCGTATAATAAGATATATATATATATATATATATATATATATATATATATATATATATATATATATATATATATATATATATATATATATATATATATATATTTTTTTTTTTTTTTTTTTTTTTTTTGCTACAAAATGATACTTTTCCAAATCCAAATTCATCTTTTTCTTGCATTTTCTTTTATTTTATTTTACAAGAAATTTTTTCTCGGTTTGGCTTTTATAACTTTTCAATCTAGTGTCTCGATTTTTTCAAGATAAAAAATCTGTTGAATATAAATCAACTATAAGTAATCTTGCGAGATGACTTATTTGCTATCTCTTTCTTACAACAAAAATCTAATTGAATTATCATGTAAAACCAAATATAGTTTGATGGATAATATTTATTTTAAAATTTGGCTTACTGGGTAATTTTATTCAAAATGCGTGTATAAATTTGACGTTGATAATTATTTTAAAATAAAATTTAAACGAACATGCGTTTTCTTTGTTTTTATATTTCTGTCAAACTAAGTTAATCGATTGAAACAGTTTTACTTATACTTATTTAAAATGATGGCAAAAAAGTCAATAAGTACTCATTTGGAAAACATCTCCAGTTATATCAACTTGTTATTAGCCAGGTGTGGCTGGAAGTTCTAATTTGTTGTTCCTGTATTCAAAAGTGGTGATCAATCATTAATTGATATACCTGTCTCAATAATTGTTCAAAGAGCCTATTAAAAATGGATTGCAGATTGATTTGTTATTTACTGATTTAAAAACGGTATTTTATACCATCTAACATGAGATTTTATTAAACCTAAATTTATGATAGCCAGAGTGCATTTAAATATGTTGTCGTGGATTAAATTATATCGTTACGGTTATAAATAAATAGTTATATGCAATATCTGAGGTTCTCGAAGGCAGTCATCTAACCTTTTTGATGTTATTCTTATCATTTTCTACATTTTTAAAATATTTTGTATTTTATTCATACATAGTAGCGTCTATTATACAATCTGATAAATAGGAAGTTCATGCAATTTGGTATTTGGACCAAATGGTACCATATCTTGGGCAACGGGATCATGCCGTAGCAACAGAATATGGGGTCTTGAAATGAAAATTGCTAATCCTGCAGGTAGAGGGAGGGGGCAATAAAGAGGTCATCAGCAACTATAAATTTTGCATAATTACAATAAATGTATGGGCAATAGTTGATCTCCATCGTAATTCAGATCAAAATTATTATATTAGCAACCAATCGAAAAAGTGGTATTATAGCAACTAAGGGTTACTGTTCTAAATTCTTTATTTATAAATGATTGGGACCTTAAAAGGTAGTTTTGATATTTCAGTGATTTTTGAAACAGGTTCTCTCTAATTCACCATGTGCACAATGTATACCTCCAACCATTCAGTGCAACGTGATTTAATTTCAAAAGTACCAATTATTGATCATTCGAGGTATTATACAGGAAATCTGGATGCGGAATTAAACTGTCAGATTAATTAATTTTATGAAGTCGCCTAATATTGGTCACGAAACAGAAAAGTCACACGGGTCAACCAGAGTGGCAAGCACGCTAGGGCATGAAATGATGCAGTGACATCTTTTCAAAGACCACATCAATTTTAAAAATAGTTTAAATTAAAAATGTTTATTTAATTTATTCTCAAGTACTTGAAATTTTTGATATACAAAATAATAAATATTTCACCTTTAAATACAAGTAAACACATTTTCTTAGAATTTTTTTAAACAAGTCCATAGATAAAACAATCTTCTAAATTTCACCATCCTTGTACTCAATCATGTGCGCAAAAAAACTATTAAAAATTAACCCTGTCTAGTAAAATAATTAATTACATATAGAAATAAATTAAAATTAAATTATTTGGGTCAAATCTATATCTAAAAATAAAAATAACAAAATATGAAAATAGTGAATCCATTTTTGTTGTTGTTTAATTTTTTTTTTTTTTAACTGATAACGTATCATTCCATTTTATAATGTTCAAATGAACCAAATCTCGCACCATCTCGTTCATATGTATGTATATAGCTATATGTGCATACATAGTGAACTATTTTAATTATTTCTAGTTGTTGTCATTTATAATTTTGTTATTTTGTTTGTAATCACTAAAAACCTCATTTTAATTTTAATTTTTAAATAAATAAAAAAAAAAATGTAAGCATAATTAAAAATGTGTGTTTTGCACTGTAGTAGCTAGAGAACGAAATCTAGAACGAAAACAAATGATTTGCATGAGTATGTACATACGTAAATCCTAAAAACGTATAAATTTTATAATAACACAATACAGTAATTATCGTAATAATAAATTAATTAGAAGAAATTTATTAACTAAAATAATTGTAATTATGAAAATTAGATTAGTTTATTGGGTGGATATTTTTAATTGTTGTTTGGTTATGAATGCACACATTTTATAGAGATGGAAACTGAATTGAATCTAGAATATGAGAGCAAAAATTCATGTCAACCGTGTTTTTATTATTATCAATTTTAATAAATTCTGTAATACATTTTTAGTTACAATTTTTTTTTAAATTTTTTGGCGGGCTACTCGTATTCCTTGAAATCATTTCTGAACCAAAACAAAAAAAAAACGAAAATATAAAATTTTAGTTAAGTGCGTAAAATTTTAGCGATATTTTAACGTTTATCACCTGTTTTTCTGAAACTGTTTTAATTTTCTAACCTAATTTTAAAAAATTTAGAGCTTTATCTAGAAGTTTTTTTAAATTTATTTTATTTAAATTTAAGTCAAATCAAATTTATGGTTTTCAAATTATGAGATTACTGGTATCTATGCAATTTAAACGACCACACAACGTTATGAAATTTCTAGATCCAATTAACCGACATTTAGAAAATTGTTAATGGTAAATTAATTGATTGATTAACTCATAAAGACGACTTTAAAATCAAAATAAATTAAAAACTTTAAAATGAATTAAAAACTTTAAAAGAGTAAAAACTTTAAAATTAATATAAATTAGATTTCAAAAAAAAATTAAGTAAATAATACAAATCAATTGAATTAACCGTTTTATGAAAAATACGTCATGTAATCGACGAAAATCTAATTTATTTAGACTTTATTACACACAAAACTTTAATATTAATACAAATTAGATTTAAAAAAAATGATTAAAAATTACAATCAATTGAATTAACCGATTTAATTATCCGTTTTATTGAATTAACCGACAATTATTTTCGGTGATTACGTCATGTAATTTATATACAAATCTAAGTTATATACACTTTATTCTACACAAAACATTAAAATTAATAATAATTAGATTTTAAAAAAGTTCATTGAAGAGTACAAATCAATTGAATTAACCATTTTATTACAAATACGTCACATATTTGCCAAAAATCTAATTTATATACACTTTATTCTACACAAAACTTTAAAATCAATATAAATTAATTTAAAAAAAAACTATTAAAGAGTACAAATCAATTGAACTAACCCTTTTATGACAAAAACGTTCAGAAAACCGTTGATGGTAAGTTATATAAAAAAAAATCGATTTACCGGTAATTTACCGTTAAATTTTAATATGTATACGATTAATTAAGCAGTAGAATGTAATATATATTTTCAGTATCTAGTTCTAAAAATAAGAGCCCTTTTTGGACGGTTAATTTATCGAACATGAACTTGAAAGTAATTTTCGTGGTGTAGAGATTTATATCCTTACGGAATATGTCTAAAGTCGAACAGATTTTATTTCATAAAACCGGTGAGACATTATCAAAAGGCAGTTTCAATGTATCCTAGTATCCACTAAAACGCTAAGCTCCTTCATATCGTGTTTGAAGTGCTTTTGCAGAATTTTGCTTTTAAATGATAAACTTTTAAACATAAAAACCCGGTGTCGTTGGACCTGATTTAACCGAATCGACACAAGTGGTAATCAGAGTCAATTGAAATTTCTTCTTCCACATTTTAATCTTTTTATGTACTAGTTGCAGAATTAACATGGCCAATTTTAAGAGCACTTCAAACTTTATCATTTATTGCACAGTAGAAAAAGCACTCACTTTGATGAATATTTTTATGTCATCTATATTTTATCTATTATTAGCCATAATTAGTAAGAGAAAACCCGTTGTTTGATGTTTTATTTCTTGATCTATAGACTATTGTTTATAAAGAGGTTGGGTAAACTCATCTAGCTATGACCTTGGTTTCGTCATTATACTGTATTTTCCAACACTTATATAATCTCATATTTTGAATTAATTTAATTATGCATTTATAACTTTTATTGTTAAAAATATCTGGAAGCTTTCTGTCTACATCTGTATATCGTCATCAACATGGGAGTTCTTCACAATAAAAAAAAAATATTTTATTATTTCAAATTTTTAAGATTGTATGTTTACGAGTATTAGCGCCATAACTTATGAATATTAAAATACAAAATATGGCACTAAAGCAAAATAAAAACAAATTTTTATCTCGAGCGTATAATATTTGGGGTTGATTGTACTATGATATGCATACGACTAAATAAATTACCAAAATTAAATCGGGTCACTTAAATAATTACTAAGCTGTATAATTTTGAAATGGCTTATGTCGTCGAGGGACAGTCACTTGATTTGTAAATAAGACAAAATTTTACCACTTAACCACATGCTTATCTAAACAGTTTCAAAATTGTAGCAATCAAGAATATGATTATGTTTTGCACGATAAACCCTTTCAAGATGAACTTTTCAAACAAACCATTAAATAATGTCTTCAAAAGCTTGAAGACAATATTCATGACCCCATCACCAGTCTTTTTAAAAAAGTCCGTTTTTGCGAATAATACAGCTACGTTCTTCTCATTAACTGTCAGCTGGATTTACTATCCAAAAATTAACGGTGGGCTGCCTTAAAATGCTACGTGTTCACTTACTTGTGAAATCCTAGCCAACCATCGCTGAATATGTGATAGCCTATTTTTATGTCTATTAATTTTGGTTCAGAAAATAATTACATAATGAGCCATTAGGCCAAGTGCTAAAGGATCCATCAACATTTTCAAATGTAAGCTATGTTTGCCTATATTACTCGTTTGAGGTAAAAATTGGATGACTACTTCCAAACACAAAAAACCCCTAAAATTGGAAGCACCTGAAGGAATGAAATACCACAAGATATTGTGCTATTATAATTTCATCCTTTCGACCATCATAAAGTTTATTTGTAGATAATTTTTTATACCAATAAAATTGCATCTATTGTCACTTAAAATAAGTCCACATATTTTTCACATGGCATGGAAGCCGTCTTAGAGCCGAAAAGCCTCAGTAGTCATATTACACGCCAAATAGTTTCAAATGTGTCGTTTTTGTGGCCATACAAATGAACAGTACAAAGTATTTATCTTTTTCAAATATTAGCACCCCGTAACCGAACCCTTTGTTTGACCTATGACCCAATTAATCTATGCGGCTGTTGTTGCTCCTTTCAACGAACTCACTTGATAGATCGCCATAAGCACCCGTTGAAAATTCAGTTTTATACTAATAGTATACTCAGAAACATCTGCAAATCCGTACAACTCCAAATCTTGTCCCTCAGTGTACAACTGTAATTTCGGCGAACACCTTAATTTTTATTTTTGTGTAGTGTTGTAGAATTTGAATTTTGTAACTGTTTATTACAGTCAAATCCAATCGAATATCTTTATGTTAATTATATCAGACGAATGCTATTAAATAGGATTTCAGCTGTATGTATCATTTGTGGGAGAGTCCCTTGTTTCAAAATTATTGGCTAATTTTATATATCCTAGCTCTATATACTCGCCAAAAACTTTCTGGAAACCGTCGTCCATCTTCAGCACTGCAAATAGTTGTCTGGAAGGTTCAAGTCATTACTTGTCTTCGTCGCTGAAGTAGACGGCGTCATTGATTTTTTCAATTTCCCTAAAATTTCTAACGGTCAGGTTAACATCTAATGAATATTAATTGCTTTTCATTGCTCACTCCATCATTATTCATTAATTGGCATTGCAGCAATCACCGAAACAAGCTTCGTATTAAGAGCTACTAACCTTGTCTTCGAAATGTTCCATTTACCATTGCAAATTAAATTGTCGATTAAATTGTTTTCGCTTCCCAGGAATACATCAATTTGATCATTAATGTGAAAATTGGTATCTGCTAACTGGATTTTTTTAAACTGTTACAGGTCATTCATTTTTTTGATATAAATATATGTTTGAAACATATACCTGAAACATAGTATAAACATATACTATAAACATATATCTTGTGAGCATCTCCGATAAATCGAGATTTAATACGAATGGTTACAAAAGAAGCTAGTTTGACATTCCGAAGGTAACATTATTTAAGCCTTGGTGCCACATTCATCCATTAGTTTTCTTTTCACAATAAGCTACCTAGATAGAACATCTAACATGAGACATTTGGATTATCTTCTATTTCAATGATACTTTATGATTCAAATCACAGCACAGTCGTAAATTACTTTGTCATTCAAGAAAAGGGGAATGGTCATTAGAGAAAAAGTAATACTAAAGTAATACTAAAAGCCCCGATTTGCGTCGATTCGTATTTTTCGCAGTTGCGTCGTTTGTTTTATTTTACCAAGAAATTTTGATTTACGTTTTTTTACCTCGTTTTGCGTCATTTTTCATTTGTTGAGAAAATTTTTGTTTGTTTACTTTTTTGAAACAATCAATTTGTTTAAATTTATATTCATTGCATTTTGGTTAAGTGTTATTCGATATATTTGTGTTAATAAGTACACTCTCTCAGTACAGTGTAAACTTTGTCCAATTGCACATTTGTACAAACATATGAGTTGATTAGAAGCAGCCCGGTGTCTATTCCTTTTAAAAGTTATTGAGATAGTGATTGGTTTTGTTCAACGGCCATGGTTGGTTGGATCGCAAGCCATGGTTTGTTGCTGATTTAGATTATACTGTACTTGATACTTGGAAGGAGCGTTTTAGCTATTACTGAAGCGTCAAGATTACAAATTGCTTCAAAAATCATTCAAAATGATTTATACGTAGATAATTTTCTATCTGAAGCTAACACAATAGTAGGAGTAGTAGCTGCGCAAAAGGAATTACTAAACCTCCTTTCCGGTGGAGGTTTCAACCTCAGAAAATGGTGCAGCAATGAAAAGGCAGTATTAGAAGATTTTCCTTGAAATCCGAGAGAAACTGGACTTCATACAATAGAATTTAATGATACAGTAAAAACACTTAGACTTTTCTGGAACTCGTCAACATCTAAAGCGATAATATCTAAACGAACAATTTTATCAGAGGCATCAAAACTTTTTGATCCGCTAGGATGGTTAGCACGTAATCTAAGCCAAAATTCTTCTTCGAGATTTAAGGGGTTTTGGTGTAGCATGGGAAGAAGAACTCCTCATAAATCTTGCAAACACCTGGTTAAACTACAAAATGAAATTCCCACAGTTAGAGAAGATTAGAATTCATCATTGGATAAATTACATCAACAGAGCTAAAATTGAACTACATGGGTTCTGTAATGTCTAATCAAGCATATGCTGCTGTGGTATACAGCAAAATAAAGAACGAAATTATATTAATTACGCCAATGGCATCACGTCATTTAGAATAACTGACTGTGCATCTCGAGCATTAGACCCAGCTCAATTTATAACCCACATAATTTGGTGGAAAGCACCAACATGGCTAAAGGGTTCAAGCTACCCAATGACAAAAATTGAAAGTGAAGAAATGGAACAAGCAGGCAGCATGGAGCAAAAAATACTAAAAACGTTTACAACAACAATGAAAAAAACTGTAATTGAATTCAGTCGATTATCATTACTACAATTGCTTGTTCACAGCATCGCATACTCTCTACGATTCCCATCTAATGCAAAGTCAAAAACCAGAAATATGTCCCATATACATGCAAGGAGCAGTACAATTATAACCCTAACTCCATTTCTAAACGGAAACGACCTGCTAAGAGTCGGGTGAAGACTAATCAATTCAAATCTATCATTTAAAGAAAAATGGGATCACACCAACTAACACCTGCACCACAGTTTACGAATAGCAAGGTAGACTATGCAGGGCTAATTAGCATAAAGTTATGGAAAGGCCGCTGTAATAAAACAACTAAAGAGGAATCTGTCTGAAAATATTTAGTGATTGCAGCACAAATTTCATTGGAGCAGACAAACTACTCCAAAGGCAGGCAAAGCAACAAGGGGCGATAATTAAAGGTAAAAAAGTGGGAAAACTATAACTACTGCGAGTGTCATTCTATTTACGAATCTGTGAACGCCCAAAATTCGTAACAATTGGTGTCAGAAGTGGGATTTTGCAAAAGTTGAAAATGCCTAATATAAACACGTATAAATCTCAATAGTGGATAGATGAGTTGATGCTGTGGAGTCTTCATACATAAGGCAACAAAATCGAGCTGTTTCTGAGTAACAAAAAGCAGTGAAGCGTGAGCTAGAGGAAGCTAAATGAGATGTGAGAGAAAATCGAGAGTCGGTAGCATCACACTCGCAAACACTAGCAAAACTAGTGGAGGCAGAGACAAGTGGAGTAATTTTAGGTGGCTGAACAAGGTGCTAAATTAGACCAGTAAGGCCCCAAATTAGATCAACAAGGCGCTAAATTAAACCAGAAAAAATGCCAACAATAACGGCTGATGTAGAAGTGAAGATGCAAGCCTTGAAGACCCGGCATGAAGCGTTCGAAGCCCAAAAGTAGGAGCGTTCCTTGAACACCAAAGCGATAGTCCTCCGAGTAATAATACCACCGTGTAAAAGAAGTCACCAGCCGCAGGCCACACATGAATTCTAAAGCCCTCTGCATTCAATGGCGAGACACCATTTTAGAATAAAATTTCAAGTGGCCGTGAGTCAAAATGCTGGAAAATGCAGCAGCTGGGCTGCTGATGGTCAACTTGATGCTCTTATAATCTTGGCAATACGATGAAAAGCAGCCGATATCTTGCTTTATCGGCCGATATCTTGGAAATATATGAATGAAGTGTTGGCACCGGCACTAAAATATGAAGCGAACAGGGCAAGTTTATTTGCCGATCCAATCAAATTACGAAAGCTAGACGCGGAAGACATCGCCAGATCGAGGCTTCCATAGAGAAAAGGATGAGACCAAATCAATGCTTTTAAAGAAATAGAAAACGTCGGTTAAGTTCCCGCTTGTTATGCTTTAGATTCATAAGGGATTGTATCGATTCTGTGACCAAGCGTTTAATAACGCAGCCTGCAAACCAAGGAAAAAGAACTGAGGGAATGTCCAGGAGACCGTGCGCAGACTAAAGCAAGCACTGTATCAAACAAGAACGAAACGAATTGCTCTGCAACAGTGGCATTAATCAGTGTGAGCGGTTGAGAGCGATGGACAAAGAATCAGCAAAGATAAGAACCAGAATATAACGACTCTATTGCACCAATAATCAAATGGGTAGCTAACAATAGTGCCCTCGCATCTAAAAGTGCAATCGTTAAAAACTACTGGGCGCAAATTGTTCTCCAGTGAACCGAATACCAGTCTTATAAGAAATAAGCAACAGAAAGTCCGGAGCATACTTGGGAATCAATAAGACATTGAAAAAATTTGAAATCGGTCTTTTTGGGTCAACTGTCGGAGAGTAAACGCGTATCCAAGACCGTATCCAACTACATAACCAAGGACGAAACTTTGAGATTATAACAATACGGGAAGGACCAGCAATGGCTTATTAAAAAAATCGTTTTTATTTATATCATTATAACCTTGAAATAATATACGCATGCCTCTAGAATGCAAACGATTTGCATAATGAGATTTATTTTTACCATTTTGTGTAAATATCGATTAAACATCCTACACCAAAACCATCATAATATATAAAATGTAACCGGGTTTTAATCGTTTCGCGCGCGCGATATTAATTTACGTGTCTACATATTATTATACCTTATTTAATTCTATAAATGCTAAAAAAAAATTAATGTCGCGGTCTCTAATTAAATCAAATTAAACAAAAAAAATATATAAATAAAAAGTCAGACGAATTCATCCACCCTAAAAAAAAAAAAATTAAATAAATTAGCGATATAGACGAATAAAAAAATAAAAAAATATTCCGCGAATTTACAAAAAATTATAAATTATAATTTATACCAATAATAATAAATTTTATTACAGTGTTTCCTTTTAAAATACGTATGTGAGCACATACAATGTTGTACATATAATATGTTACACATATCCACACACACACACACACGAAAATATATAAAAATAATGTGCACACATTGTCAAACCGGCGAAATCGTGAAATTGTGACCTTGAAATTGCGCGGGTCATGGTTGTTTTATTTTTTACTTACTTACTTATGTACAGTATATTTTATTTCAGTTAACATATTTTTTTTTATTTTTTATTTTTTCGTATTTATTTCACACAATATACAGAAATAAAAATTACAACAAACCAAGCAAAAATTGTAGTTTCGCGATTATTTTAAAAATTTCTTTGAGCATTTTACTGTTCTGTGTGTTGCGCTTTGTACATTTTTTTTTGCTACGTACATATGTGTATCTGGTTTTGTTGTTCGCTTATATAAATATTTAAAAAATATATATATATTTGCATACCCTAATTATATCCAGCAATTACGCGAACATACGTATTTAATAAATTTTAGACGGGTACAACCGCCAACGAACGATTATCAATCTGCACACTATATATTCTGTCTGTGTTTTGTTATTTTAAATTTTGCTAATAGAAGCAAAAACACAATTTGCAATATTTGTATACCCGGTATGTTTAATGTATGGATAGTCGGCCGCGCTAATTCAATTAAACCGCTTGCACTATTCAGACGAAAAACAAATAAAATTATTTATTGATTTTTATTTGTGTGGCGCGCGGCGTGCACACGATGGCACTAAAATTTTTATATTGTGGTAGGTTATGCTGAACAAATTTGAATTCAGTCAATGTTTAGATTCGTTTTACTTGTATGCTATATACAAACATATTCGTATATTTAGATGTTTTGAAAACGATTTAGTTTTTTTTTTATCGAATTTATTTTTAGGTTTATTTATCGATAACAGGTGATTTAAGTTATATACATACTCGTTTTCGTATATATGTTTGACGAACGAAAATAAATTTTATTTTTGTATTTGCGTTATCGTGCGCACTCAAAAATAATTCAAGGTTAAAAAAATTAACTCCTACGTGGTTAATATGTGCTGTATAATTGTGTAGATATATAAACATTAAATATTTGAAGTGAACTTGGTCAAGGTTATCGGTCAACCAACTCGTTGCGGTGATAATAGAACGAATTATATATTTAACTTGTTTTGAACGTTCATTTCCGAACGAATTTAAATTGTGAAATTATCGTATTGATGTATACAATTTTTGGTCGATGCAATAAACATTTTTATGAGTTTTGGTTGTTAGGCCAGATATGTGATCTTTGCGTGGTAAGCTCGCGTACATTTGTACATTTGCTAATGGAAGCGATTAGTCCCAATCAAAAAACACTTTCTCGAGAGATGGCCTTTATTGTTAAAACCAAGGCAATGCACATTATCTCCACCTGGATTTGAAACTAAAACGAGAGAGTTGTGGTTTTTTGTTGAGGGGCCTATAACATTTATTGTTGGTAAAGATGCGAATATCCCTAACTGATATACAGTATTTTCAATCTAGCGAAAAAAAATTATCTTACCGCAATTACTTTAGTTTGAAAGGCTACAATGGTTGGTCAAAGGTAGTACAGAGAAGTCAGCATGTTGGCATCTCCTCAAAGTTGACTATCGTAGATCCCAAAGTGCTTGGTTGATCGGACGGCCGATTTATATAATCCGCCTAAATTAGATTCTAATGGTGGTGTAAAATGCCACCTTGTTTGGTTATCTAATTGAAAATTATGAACGGAATTATTATGTTGAATTGATTTTTGTTAAGTATCTAGTTGGTTTTTTGCAACGTAACTACAATCAACGGTATTATGATGGTATCAGTAACATGGTGGTATGATAGGCAATTTCTGCCTATATTTTGCCCCAATTTGCTTTTGGTTAGAATGTTTTTTTTTATTACTAAGACAAGTGATTTCAGTCATAAAAGAATTTTCTTGGGCCCATTTTAAGATGGCGTTAGTTGCACGTTATCACTTTCAGAATGTGTATTTTCGCGGTTTGCTCTTCGTCGGTCTTCAGAGTTCTACGAGTTACATGTTCTTGACAGGACCAAGCAGTACCGATGCCGAAACCATACTGGACCCTTCCACCAAAGCTAGTATTCATTTTTGATGGCGATACTCCTCGTGAGATTCCATCGGCAGGGTTCTACTTTGTTGGTACATAATGCTATTTAGTCATTTCTCGAGGAGGATTCCAATATCTCGGATGTACGGATAGCCACTTTGCTCTTTCAGCGTCGTTGATGTGATAATAACCACCATAGTACCGTTGTGGAATCAATCCAAATAAAAACATCTATTTGTGCAACTTACCGATAATGGAGAAAGGATGATGTACTTTGCCTCATTGTGGCTAGCATATTCTTTCTTCAAAAAATATTTACTTGGAAACATGGAAACACCCTAGTAAGAGGTCTAGAAGTCAAATTGACCATGTGTTAATTACTAGGGGAAGGGCTCGGCTGATCCAAGATGCGAGATCTTATCGGCCATCCGCCAAATTTGTAGGCAGTGATCATGAATTGGTCCCTGAAAAGCTAAGATAACAGTATTTGTAGAAGTCAAGGATCACAGGAAAACGTAAGATACGTTTCAACTGCGAAGGTCTGATAAATGAAGATGAGAAAATATAATATCGGAACCTTGTAAGCAGTAGCATTATGGAAACCAACCCCCGTTCTGATGATGTGAACGCTCTAAGGGAGGTATTGAAAACTTCGGTTGTCCATGCTGCCAAGGCGACTCTAAATATGGTAAAAATTAAAGCTAAAAATAATTGGTTTGATGAGGAGCGTCATCTTGCTATCGAGCCATAATATAGCCTATATAAAAAAGCGCGAATACGTTTTACAATCGCACGGTAGGACAAAGTGGTCCTCGCTAGGAAAACTGTTTGGCGAATTTGTAGACGAAAAAAGCATGAATACAACAACTCAACAATAAGCGCAGTTCACGTTACTTATTTAAAGGAGTTACCAGACTGCACTATACTTTCAAACCTAGGTCTATTGCCATTCGGAACCAGGATGGAAACCTCTATGTTAACATTTAAACTATCGCGGCATAGCTCTCTTTTGCACAGCATATTACTGTCTTACATAATATTAGAGAGAATCACGCCCCTATGATGGACGACTACCAAAAAAGATTTCGTCCAAATCGGTCAGTCACTGATCAAGTTTTTTCGCTGAGGATGATTCTTTCTAAATATTACGAGACATCTCGTGGTGTACATCAGGTGTTCCTGGACTTCCAACAAGCACATGACTCAATCCATCGGGATAGGTTATGGTTTTCTTTGCAATGTCTGGGAATACCTACCAAATAAGTGCGTTTATGTAAAATGACAGTAATGCAGTCACAATTTTGTGTCAAAGTTGAGAACAAGTTACCAGAGAATTTTGAACAAGTTATCAGGGAGTTCAATTAGCTCTGAGGTACAGCAAGGTGATGTTTGGTCCCCGATACTCTTTAATATCATGTTATAATTCATCTTTCGTAAAAGTGAAACACCTCAGGACAACATCTTGTACCGTCAATCCAACCAGGTTCTGGCATATGCAGATGGTATCTGTGTAATTGGACTGAATGGCAATGGTGTAAAAGAACTACTGGACCTACTTGTACGATTCACAGCTTCCGTTGGTCTAAAAATCAATGAGTCCAAAACAAAATACATGATCACTGGTTTTAGAGACCAAGACGCAATGGATTTTAGGAGTGACAAGTTTCTGATACCTCAGGTGCCTTGGCACTCATGATAATTGTGTGGGAGGGGATATTAAAGCACGTCTTGTCGCTGGCAATCGTGCTTTGTATGCCTTACGTCCACTGCTAAAGTCAAAATACCTTGCAAATGCCGACAAGCTAAAGTTTTATAAGGTTTGATCAGACTCGTTGTCATGTATGGGTGTGAGAGTTGGACTCTGATGCATGAGTATGGGAGATCGTTAATGACATTCGAGAGAAGAATCGTGCGCTTGATTTATAGCCCGAAACGCGATGATGACGACTCTTAGAGTTTTATTCAACCACGAGATCAGGAATTTAAGGAAAGTTCCTGATCTCTTTCATGAAATAAAAGGAAAGCGATTACGCTGACTCGGTCACGTTCTTCTCTTCTTTGAGTTATCTAGAATGATACGAAGAACAAGGTTGGGATCAATTCTGATGGAGCCAGAATGTTGATATGGTACGGACCAGCAATGTCCTGTAAAAACCGTCTTATTGTTATTATTTGTGCAACTTGAAGTGCCTGGAGGACTATATTCATTAACCTAGACAATTATAACCGTGGAATGGTTATGTTTAATAGGCGCAACTCTGATTTTGGCACACACTATGTTGGTTTTGATAAAGTCTGACCTAATTTCGATTCTAGCATAGATGTCGGCGAAATATGCGAACTGCAACGCATCAGAGAATCCGTTTAAGTGAAATTTGTCTCATTTGGTTGCTAACCAGCGAGGAATCGATATTTGGTTTAACTGGCACAATTTTTGTCTGAGTTCATGCCATCTTTTTTATATTTTGGTGGGTAGTGGATCATCTCATTGTTAATTTGGGAGCCACAAGTTGAATCATTTTACATAAAATTTTAACATGAAAATCGTGCTAGCTAGATTTTGGAGGCCTCTGATAACATTTGATGTATAGTATTGGTAATTTCTGGATTCACTACAACCTTGACCGGGAAGGAGTCGCTCTTTGGATACAATTCTTATCTCAGCAGCTCGGCTGGGGTGCGATTATGTAATCATTTTAAGTTTCGAGTTGCGACTTTCGACATGTCAAAACATGTCGAAATATGTCGATAATGTGGCCAGATCTTGTTTGACAATTTTCACCGCTTTAGGAAATTTGGTCACATTAGTCGGTAATCGTTGCTAACGTTTTAGTTGCCAAGTACGTTGTTGCGAGGCTGTATCTTAGGTAATGGTTAACAATAGATAACTTGCAATGAGTAATTCTAGGTATTCATGCCAAACGATCGTTCAAAGTTCGTATCTTCCGATGCTATTTGTTTTTATAATTTGGCGATACATTTTCTCTATATCACTCGTAAAAACAATCGGATGTTTTCGAAACCTGACTAAAGTGTCGAAGAAACTATTTTGGTTAGTTGGTCCCATCATAAGGTTATTGTTGGGTTCGATGACTTGGTCGAGGCGTCAAACACCTCTCTCAACTTGGTACCGTATGATGTGGCATATAGAACGATTCGGTTGGATGGGTTATTAAAGTGGCTAAGAATATACGTTCTACATGTCCTAGGGTAATATATTCCCTCATGAAAGTCATATATTCCTGTTTGAGTTGTGGAAATTGAGTAAACTTGGTTTCCATACCAAACAATTGTCTGAGGGCCATATCTCATCTTATGGTAATGGTAGCTTTATGGCGAGGTAAGCCTAACTTTTTGATACACTCCTTCACGAATAATGCCTGTGACCCAGAGTCTACGGACAAAACGGCATGGTTGGGTATGTCTATAAGCATCGACAACGTGAACAACTGCGAGAGTAGCGATTGAAACATTTAGGGTTGAGATTGAAACAATTAGGGTTGATGGATTGTTGGAACTGCGAAAGATACTGATGTGATTGTGATTTCGTTGTTTGACGATAACAGATTCACTGATTGCAATGTTAAGGGTTGTGAAACGAGCTGTGAATTTGATAGGTTCTCAAGGTGAAAGAGGCTATTGAGATGCTTATAACAAATCTTGCACGAACTTTTACCTTTGCGTTATTTTCCGTGTGATTACTACTCAAGGAATTGTGGCATCTCCCTTTATCATGTGCGAACATTTTTCTTTCGGTTACATTCATCACTCGAAATTTTAGACAATGGTACTACATATGGTCTACTGGGCATAATCGACATATTATTTTGGACGTGATTGTGGGATGGAACTCTACAACGTAATGAGATCTTCTTCAGATTGCAAAAAGATGCAAACTATCAAGAGCAAAGTTAAAATTAAAAACTATCAATCAGAAAATTAAGATTTCAAAAATAATTTTTCAAAATTTCCATTTTAAAATATTTTTCTTCGCACATTCATTCCAGATCGGATTTAGATAAACTAAACATGACTGAATGTTAAAAAATATTTTACTTAACCTAAAAAAAATTTGACTCACCGAATCTCATAAATTAAATTTTTTTTTAATCCATCAATTGGATCAACTATATTGTCTTATATACGCACCGTGTTTATTTTTATGTGATATTTCTTATTTCGCACAAAAAAAAAATTATATCCCATGAAATGATTTTTACTAACGCACTGTAATTTAATTTGCCTCTGCACTCCATTTAAATTTTACGCCTCATATACGAGTACACTAACACTTACAACTAATTATGCTGCACGTACAAATTATTTTTTTTTAAAATTATAATCAATAAAAATTTATCATTTTTTAATTAAGAACCCAAATTAATTTAAACACAAAAACTTTTTCCTTTAAAATTTGGAAATTACTTTTTTCGTAACTTCACTATACCTAATTAATGATGCTAAATTTAATATTGATTTAAAGTAAACACTAATTTTGTGTCTTAATTTTAATTTACCGTTTTTTATATATAGATAACTTTTTTGGATATTAAATTAATTTTAATTTTATACGATCACACAATTATATTAAGGTCAACCTCTCAACAATTTTAAATTAACACAACTTACTCATACAATAATGGACCAATTTGTTTTTTCTATCGCTTAATATGCCGTTATCCCAATTATTTTTGCAACATGTATAACTTGTTTTTAAGGGAAAACAAAAAATGAATATCAAAAAATCTCGATCAGGGATGATCAAACTAAATTAATTGATTGCGTGCTGATTGCACGTTATTAAGTTTGTATATGTCATTTAAGTAACACAAAGTTTTTTTTCTTCTAAATATGACGTCAGTCTTAAATCAATAATTTGATTTCATTGGGTTTAATTCTGATCATGATCGTCGTATTGTTCTAGACATTTCAATGAATTCAAATTATGTTTTTTGTCACAACGATTCTTTGGCACATAAACATCTGCGCTTGACAAATGGCACTTCTCCTCTTACAGATCCATACACAAACGATTTAGAACTCGGTAATAATAGTAATCGTCGCATTTTTGAAGTCATTAATCGTAGGCATGACACTTTTTTCGAACGGTAGAAGGCATCTTTCATGAGCAGATTTACTTCCTGGAAGGTTAGGAACAATGTTCATGGCCAAATAAAGAGGATAGTTTGGTTGATTAAACAATCCTATAATGAGGTGGAAAAGGAATTAGAAGAACTCAGTGAGAATTTGAAAATCTCCGAGATCGCTCTGATAAGTCGAGGTCGATCCGAGGTCACTCTCGGCGGATTGTGAAGTTGCGAGTCGGCAAACTGAAGCGGATCTACACATAATAACCGAGATCGTACGCTCCAGCGATTTGAGACCCCTTGTTATATGCGCAACTCCGGACGCTTCTAATGTAGATACTGCTAAAAAGAAGAGAGAATCACCGCCCCAGACTGGTCATCAGTTGGGCAAAAAGATACGCATTACAAAAAATGCGCTTACTCTGATAAGCTAACTCATCGACACGAAAAGACAATTTCATAACTTGCATCGAATATCTTGCGGAATTTGATGAATTTCTTGAACATCATCTACAAAATTTCCAAAATATTGGTTTTGGAAAAACATGTCCTTACGCAACGAATTTTTTGGATTTTGTTCAAAAATTGTACTTTTTTTTTCATCTTCAACACATCGTTGGTCTATCTTTAAATCTCGACACAATATGATCAGCGGTTTTAGCAATGAAAGAAAGCTATTCCCATGTAAAAAATGCCCTTAATGAAATTACAGATTTCATTGCTGGCTGTTAAATTGGTGGATTCACTTAAATGTTACATGATTGAAGTTAGAATTACGAAAGTATTACCGCTTAACGGCAAATTAAGGGAATACAACATTCAGATTTTAAGATTTCTGTTAATTTGATAAATAAATAACCCTTGTACCTTTTAAAGATTCTTTTGATATTTTGATTAGTTCAAAGTACATATGTCAAAAATTGAATCGTGATGTAAAAAACTGGCCATTGGTCGGAAAACTTCCGATCTTAAGTATAGTTCATGAAATAAAAAATAGATCCTTAAAAATAAATTGGCTGCGTTTGTTTATTCATTGTTTCGTCAACGGTGTCCAGTTTACGAGTTAGGTTTGGTGTAATTTTTATTTTAGTTTCCGAAGAAGATTTAGTTTGTTTAAGCATACTTAGTTCATCTGTATTCAGTTTGGCATGTTAATAATATTGTAAACATTTTTATTGTACATCAAAAGCCTATAAATCAAAAAGTTGGATTTTTACTTGAACCACCATAATTAACTTTCCTTAGAAGATCACCTATACATATATAAAATAAAATTCAATAGGATTACTCTATATTTATAAGAAGATGTATGTCCCAAATTAAATTGAGATGAGGCTTTAATAATGTACTTAAAATAATTAAGTGCTTGTATCGAAAATGCAACGTTTCACGAATTTATCGACAGGAACCTCGCTTTGAACACATCATATTTCCATTTATTTTGCAAATTTTATATAGAGCCGCGTGATCCACACGCGAAAAACATGAAAGTTTATTTGGTTTCTGAGTGGTTTTTAATGCTTTGGTAGGTTCGTTGTAAGTTTTAATGTTAGCGAATCAACAATAGTGCGGTTGTAATAGATTTTAAGCATTTAAAACCTTTTGATCCACAAAGCAAATAATCCTAGTGAGAATCCATACGGATTGCTTGTACAATTTCATCGCCATTTTATCTTGAAACGGCTTGTTTTCTTTAGGAATGTAATGTATATAACCTCCAACTTTTCCGCTCGGTTGATTAAGGATGCATTTCAAACAATTTGAGACATAGATTTTAACAATCTTCATTTATTTCTTTTTCTTTAGTTTCCAAATGTTGCCGAAGCTACTCTAATTTTCGACCTTGCAATCGAAAATTTTCGGCCTTGCAAATTTGCCATCTTTTTCTTTAAATCCTAAAGTGGGCATCACAATGCAACTCAGTCTTATTTTGTAGTGAAAAAATCGTAGGAACTTAACCTTTAACTATATTTTAAATTTCCGTTTCGTAAATGATTCCAACACTGTTTATCTAATTTCGAACATAGAGACTTTTTTGATCAAATCTTGCAATGGTTTCGAAATCAGTGTAAAGTTTTATCAATTATAGCCAAATAGCCAAAGAATTTGAGCAAAAATGGAATATGCCTCATTGCGTGGGTGTAATAGATGGCAAACACATCAATATTCGTTGCCCATTAAAAAGCGGATCCAATTTTTTTAACTACAAAAAAACATATAGCATCGTTTTGTTAGCATCATGTGACTCTAATTACATTTTCACTGACGTGTGTGTAGGAGCTTATGGGAGTCAAAGCGATGGCGGTAATTATTTACTTCGACCTTTTAGAATTTTTTACACATTTATGCATGAATATTTGTTCAATTTATAGGTATATTGTACCAATCAAAATTCGGCAAACAAATACTAACCGAACAGTGCCAGTTCCCGTTCCGAATGAATTACATAATACAAACATTTTTCCGTATTATTTTTTAGGATTCCGTACTTTTTGTTGCGGCTTATTCAGGAAGATTGTTGAACAACACTAAACCCATTTTTAATTATCGTTTATCCAGGGCACGTCGAGTCATTTAGAATGCATTTGGTATTCTAGTCGCACGCTGGAGAATATTCAATACAACCATCGACATGGCACCCGAAAATGGTGAAAAAATTCTTTTAGCTACTATATAGCTTAACATAATTTTATTAAATTAAACGATGATTCAGCAAAATACACACCAACAAATTTTACCGATTAGGAGGATTTAAATCACGAGGAACAATTATTTAAATATACCCGTTTGACGGCCAACACGATCGATTTATTGTTATTATTAATAAAACCAAAACTTAAACGGTTATCAAAAAAGCCATTTGTCCGGCAATGAAACTGGCTGTGACATTAATGTAAGTGAATTTATTCACTTACATTAATGTATAGATAATACAAATATTATCATATAAAAAGGCAAACATTAAACAAATGTTACCTATCACAAGGAGAGTGGCCGAAGATTTCGACACAAAATGGAATTTTCCAAATTGTGTACTATGTGTAGGAGCTATTGATGGCAAACATATTGCCATCCGTCTGCCACCAAATTCCGGATCAGAATTCTACAATTATAAGTTTTTATAGCATTGTAATGTTGGCAGTTTGCGACTCGAATTATAATTTTATAATGGTTGATGTTGGGTTCTCCGGCAGTGAAAGCGAGGTTGGTATCTTTAAGCGTTCGAAGTTCAGACAAGCATTAATTTCAAAAAAGTTAAAACTACCTGGCCAACGAATGCTTCTAAATACCTTCACATTTTTTTTAAATAAAAATGCTATTAAGGCTGTTGTTGTGGTTGTTTTATTTGAACTGTCATTTGTATTTGATGGTTCCCCATCCTCTTCATAATCCAATTAGATGAATTCATCAAAATTTGAAGAATCATCGAACATGCTAGGAACCTTTTTTTTGGCGTGGTTGTTCTGCTATAATTTCCTTCAGTTATGATGAGCAAGCAAACAATAAATACATTGCTTACACATTATTTCTAATACAATCCTTAAAAAATAAAAAACTGTGGAAGTGGATCTAACTAGGAACTATACAGCTTCCACGACCAGATGGTTGGTTCTTCTTTTTTAACTCCTTTTGGAATTTACCCCTTAGGTATGCCCACTTCTTTTTAACTTGAGATGGGTCTAAAATATATCATAAATATTAAAAAAATAAATTTTGAATTATTATATTATATTACTTGTAACACCCAACTCCTTGGAGATTTTATTCCATATTTGGTCCTTATACATACTTAGTATTTTTGTACTTGATATTTCTTTTATTATATAATCCTGGATATTTTTAAACATTTAAAATTTATAATTCAATATTCTCTTCTATTGCGTCGGAATCCATTTTTTTTATTTGAAACTTTTGATTTGGCATAAGTGCTAATAAGCAAAACAAAAAAAAAACCGATAACGTATAACCGCGAAATACGAAACGAATAGAATTGAATTGAACCAATTTTTCCGTCTCGTTTCATTTCTTTTCGATTATATAACTAATCTAGTATGTTTTCTTGTTTTCAATTCGTTCGTTTTGTTTCAGTCAGCTTAAACCTGTATTCACAGGTTACTGTGTTTTCCGATAAAAAGCGATTTACTATACACATATATTGATATGTATAGCATAGTTCCAAGGTGTGAACAAAAATTCCGTATTCTTCTGTTTTCAAGTTATAGATGGATTTTGATTGTTGTTACTTGTATGGTGTTTTATATCATCTTTAATAAAGATAGCAAATCTGGCTCTTGCTCTCTTTGCTAGATGAAGATGATATCACTAAAACTAGTAGTATAACTCGTAAGGAAAAAAAAAAATCGTAACATATAAGAGACATTGCCATTTTAATCACCTTGAAATATATAAAAACAAAATATTAGCATCCACCGGAAATTAAATCACATTAAACACTATCAAACTAACATTTTCAGATATAAAACAACAAAAATAAAATATTGAATTAATATGCAGACGACATTGTGCAAATTTATAATATTGAATCAATAGAAAATATATGATTCAAATCCGGAGCTTAATAAAAAATCAGTACGTTAATACATATATAAATATATCGATAGTACGTTTTAATTCACACGATAATTCCAACCTCATTTCTTAAATTCGACTTAACTCAATTAGTACAACCGCGACGCGCCGTATATTCTTATTCCAAGGAAGTCTGACAATTTTTTTTTATTTTTATTTATTAATTTTTTTGTTTTGTTTCATTTTAAATTTAAATCGGCCATCACTCCCTCAAAATATATGTTAATCTATATAATATAAATGTACTCAACTAATATACCGTACCATCAATACACAAAGCGTAAGATTACTTATTTTAACGGTAAACTATTTTTTTATTCTTTTGAGAAACCACCTCGTTACAAAAAAAAAAAAATTGCGATATGACAATCATATTTTGTTTTGGTAACACGCGAATTACAAGATCGAAAATGATCATACAATTTATAATGTCGAAGACGCGCGTAATTGACGTGTTTTTTGTCTGTTCGGCTGCTATATATGTAGAAAGGTGGTAAATAAGTAGTAATCATCTTATTTTGGATTCGTATTGTCTGGAATATTTTTTTCGTTGAACTTAACGGGAGTTATAAAGTAAAAAAAAATAAAATAATAATCATTCTTATTATATTTATGACCGGATTAAAAACATGACGATTAATTTAAATTAAAATTGCTCGCAACAGCAGTAAAATAAATAAACAATTTAAAATTTTATTTAATAAAAAAAGAAACGGAATTCAAAATGTTTTTAACTAAAAATAATAATAATAATATTACAAGTCATAACCTAATGAACTATTTAATACTTTAATTACATAACCAAACAAAACACAGTACATATATATAATAATGTAATGTGCATAACATTTTTATATACGGGGGTCTCAAGGCGCGCAATTTATCATACTATATTTTTTAATGACCTATCACAACTTATGACCTTATAAATAATAAGAAATTCATAAATATTTATTTTACTTATTTGCGACGCCAATTTGTTTATTAATCAAATAAATAAATAAATAAATAAAAAATTGCTAATTTTGCTGAATAAATATTAAAAACAATTGAGTTGTCTTATGTTGTGGCGGGAAAGACTGGCTTATTGCTTGTTTAAATATTTACTTAATTAATATCGATATAGATTGTGAAATTTATTTTTATTTTAAGTCTACTTTACATGGTACAGTTATCATCGTGACACACACACACGTGACACACACACACATACACACTGCATTAAGTGAAACTATTTGTTTTTTGTAATTCATTATTAAAAACTTTCTTTATAATGATACGGATGTGACTCTAATAGGTTTTTGGCTTCCGGGCAGACCCAGTCTTTGCAGTTTAAAAGATCTTTAAAAGATTGGAAAAATTGTGTAGAAATATCTTTCCACAAGTAAATATGTGATCACTACTGTGGTTATAGCTTGTATATAAACCAACTAGGATACAAATATATATTTAAAGGCGGGACCATGGATAACCTACAAAATTATAAAATTAACGAAAAACAGATTTAGAATGCGTCAAATAGGATATGTGTAGTATACCATCTACCATTAATCGAAAAAGTGATAAATAATATTGCAATGATGACGATACGTACCGAGTTCTCTTCAACCACAAGCCGCTATTGGTAATATTTAAAATTGGAAATACTTTTGTTTGTATTTAAGAAAGTTGCACCGATTCTAAAATATTCCTAAATCTCCAACAAGAATATAGGAATAGTTATAGTAAAACAATATGCGTTGAGTAAAAAAGGACGGCACACAATGGCTAAGTAACAAAAAATTTAACTTACTCAAAATCATTAGCATTGTTAATTCGCGGTTTGGTTTTGTTTTTTACCGAGTGATAGACTTTGAGGCCTTGTTACGGTTGCCCGTAAGCAGAATATATCTCCACGTCCTCGATCCGTACTTTCTGCTTGCTAACCTCAGTCCTGAGGGGTTTTGGTTTTATTTATCATCATCATGTTAATCTGACATTCTTTGTGCATGTGAATGACACCGACATGTTTATGTTTAATAGTCTAGTATCCTTTTCGCGGGAACTTGACACTATCTATAACTTAAAACAGTGTCGTAGAACCTTTTAAAAGCCGTAATTTTTGTGGATATCATCAATGTCAGTCTATTAACTGACACTCGGTTCTCAGGTCCACCATTAGTTGGGATCTTTCCTCTTCCAGATACCAAAGGTGATCTTCTAAAAATTATCCTTCCAGATACCAAAGGTGATCTTCTGATATCGAGTGATCCTTTAAACAAATTTTATTTATAGAAAGTTCCATCATATAGCTGCAACGCCAATCGGTCATTTTGTTAATAGCACTCTGCGCTACTTCCTGAATACTTTCGAGTTTCCAGCAAAGAGGATTACCTTTTTGTCCGCAAATGCTACTTCTTTAGACGATGTTCCAGAAGAGGGAAAGAATCCCTGTGTACACCTTTTGATCACACTTTTCCAAAGTAAGCCAAATTTTGTGACAACAGCGAATCTTTCATAGAAATAGTTACTAATGATTTTGTAAAGACTTGCTAGTCAGCCAATCTTTTCTAACTCAATCATAATACTAGTCAAGGAATATTCCAAGAACATATTTTGGCTCAGACTGTTTGACTATGTTGATCATTCTCACTATAGCGTCCTATGTGGACCGATTTCCTCTAAATCCGAACTGTTTGTCGCTGTACCTACCACTACCCTCAAACACGTATATTAACCTGCCAGTAATTACTTTTTTGAGTAATTTTCCCCAAACTGGTAGTAGCATGATTGGCCTATAGAATTTCGGGTCAGTGGGATCTCTTTCATGGCCCTTCTCTATGATAATTACTTTACGGTTTTTTCACGCATTCGGAACTGTTTTAAGACATCCGTTTAGGAAGCGCGTGAAGCTGGGCTTTATTCTAGACCATGCTCTTTGTATTACTTCGACTTCGATGTTATCAAGGCCGGTTGTTTCCCACTTTTTAAATGACATTATTGCGTTCGTACTTTCATCATTACTGAATTCTTTCACGTCGCAAGTTATTGGTGCTACAAATCTTTGCGCTCTTAGTTATTTATGCGCTTCTGTGTCACTTGTTTCAGTGTCATCAGAAAGCAGTGCTCCAACCCGACTCCAATGGTAACGTGATATTTAATTTTTATTTTTTTCGTTCACGAAAACTATATTACTAATTCCAATTATTGAGAGAGTATCCAAATGATTTTCTTTTGTTTTTTTGCTTTTTTCCGATTGGATTTAATAGTGTTTCTTTTCTCTGCTTTTATTTTGGTTTGCAACTTAGATTTTTTTTTATGAATAGTATTCGTAAATATGTTTATCTTCTAAGTTTCCGTTAAGCTACTTTTTTTTTTAAAGTTATCCTCCAAAACAAAACTGAAAATCCGTCCACTTCTCGATTAAACTTCTTTTTCCGTTTTTTTTTTGCCTATTTCATCTGTCTCCTCTCGACTCCTTATCCCTCATTTTTTTTTTTTCGAAAAAGTTGAACTTTTTTGCTTTATGATATATTTATTTTTATTTTTTTATATGAAACGCGACGTGCTACGTAACAGCTTTCTGATTACGTCGTAATCTTAAACTGACATTTTTTGTGGAGCAACTCATCTAAAATATTTTTAGGATGTTGCAATTAATTGCAGGAATATGTCACATGATATCTCACAAAACCCTGGGCATTTTCTTTATAAAAGATGTCTTTTGTGAAAACTGGTTATAGAATAAATTCATGAGTAATTAGAAGTGTTGCAGTTAAACTTAATCTTGTGCATTTTAGTGGATTAAGTACTAATGTTCGTCCTAACAACTATCAAGATCAGGAATTTAGAGTTTCTGAAAAAAATCGTATTCCCACTATGTTGATATACATAGTTCAAAAAGTTTGGTGCGAAATGACTTTACAAGTGGTATCATGCATGTCCATCAAAATAGTAAACCAATGTGCGGCTGTTTAGGAGAGGAGAAAATGTAGGGGTACAAGACGTAAGATAAATGCTGGTGTCAATTGAGATCAGAAACTGTTAGCAGTATATGGGTTATTTATGCAGAAATGATATCATTTATTCAGCACACCACATTACTACAAGAAATCGAGTCTTGTAAAAAGGAAAATTCATAAACTGACAAAATTAAAATTGTCAGGCGACTAAAAAATGAACTATGCCACTGTTATAGCAAATTTCACTAAAAACATTTGGTCGTGACTGTTTATTTAATCTGGTTCCACTTATATGACAGTTTTTGACAGTAAATATTCTCTATAAAAGTTTTGTTAATTTTAATTTCTTAATACATAGATCAAAATTTCACTCAAAATGATTAATTAAAACTATTATTTGAGCTTTATATAATTATGATTGAAGCTTAATTTTAAAGTGCAATAGTTAATATACGGACAAAAGTTGAAATTTGAAACGAAAAAACGGCAAACGACAATTTGATACGAAAACAACAGACCCCTTTTGAGTGAGATTTATAGTTAATTTTAAAAAAATAAAATGTAAAAATCCCAAAGAAACGGGATGAAAAAGCGATTATGATCAATGATGAAAATGAACACAACTAAATCGTTTGTTGCAGTACAAGAAAAAAACTATAGTTGAATACATTTTATTAGACGGACAACGATCTAACTTACAATGTTAATAAGCAGCTGCAAATGAGCTGGGTCTGGTATGGAACCATTTTTCCAATACTAGCATAAACGCCAAATTTCACTCAAAATTACATTAGTGAACTGTATTCAAAAACTAAAAGCATTTAGCAAACTTATTCATTTTCCAGATATAATTCAAAAAAGACAATCCGAGTGAAAACTTAAATTTTAACTCGAAACAAACAAAAAAATACTAAAACATCTCAATGTTTTAAATGTTTTCAATAGTTGTGCAAATAATGCTAGCAATATTAAAGTAACGATTTTCTACAATAATGCGAAATGAAAAATGAAATTTGCTCCAAATTAAGAGTGTTAGTTTTTACTCAAGTTTATTCATTTGAAAAAAATTTCACTCAAAAACATTAACATTATTAACATTATTATTTAAAAATTACTTAATTATTTAGTACTGTTTTTTTTCCAAAAATAAAATTTAGTGCTCCAGAAGTGGTCGAAAAAAGATTTGTGGAGTTGGAAGCTTCTCATTAGGCCATCCTCTGGTGACGGATAGAAGAAACCATAACCAGATTTCCAGCGGGTAAGTGGGAACTAAAATACCATTTACGGACCATAACTGGTACGAAGCGATGGTTCATTTGGGTAGACCCATTCAAGAATAATAAGAGACTAATGAGATTACCTACAGAAACACATATATTTGGGGCCGGTAACCCGATACTGATAAGCTTGTAATGATTTTGGTGAAGAACCAGCAGGCATTTCGATGAATCAAGATAAAGGACACTGCTTAAAGGAAAGGTGTTTCTTTGCCCCAGAGGTCTTTAGTTGGGCAAAAAAAAAAGCATTATAAAAATGAGAGCACTCTAAAAAAATTCGAGCCAGCCTTAGAACCAGAAAGAAAACTGGAGAAAGAAGCGATTGGAAATAAACCAGAATGGCAAAAAGTTACACCAATAAGTATCGTATGCTGAATTGCTATAAGAAAAGATAAGGCCGACTCAGAACTTACTAGACTGGGGGAAAAAGTTATTCATATTCGTCAAACTATGAATGGAGATCTTTTGCTATAATTGAATAGCACTGGAAACCAACCTCAAGCAGCTGTGTTGAAGCTTTAACACAGAAAACCTTTGTAGAATTAAGAGACATTGATGTTGTGACTATACAGGACGAAATACTTCAGGCTCTTGAATTGCTGTTGGGCGAAACTAAAAGTAGTACCTCTGTAAAAACGCTGAAAGCTTCTTATCGGGAGACACAAATGGTAGTGGTTTGGAAGGCCAACCCAAATAGCAGAGAATGTCATATCCAAAGGAAAAATAAGGATTGATTGGGAGATTTTCTGATTTCAAGAAATTAACAATCCTTTAAAATGTTCAAATGCCTCTAATATGGTCACCAAGCTCAACAATGTATTAATTTGAAGGACATATCTAAGCTATATAGAAAGTGTGGATAAGAGGGTTATATTACAAAGGGCTGCAGTAATGATCCAGAATGCATGTTTTGTAGTGATAAAGCCATCAGTGGGGACAGACATCCCGTTGGTAGTTTGAAGTTTCCTATATATCAGAAGGTGCTGCAAATTAAATGGATAAGATAACGTTGATCCAATTAAATTTTAATCACCGTTAAGCTGCGCAAGACCTGCTACATCAAACAGTACGTAAACAGTGCGTTTGACGCAAACATTTGTGAACAATGCAGAAAGTTGGATAGTAATAGTGATTGTTGATTCCAGTCGATTTTAATGACTAAGCCGTTGAATGGGGAAGCCAAGTTACTACTAATAGAAGTAAAGCTCTCCTGGAAGCATTTTCGTTACTCTCAGTGGTAATGCTAAATGTTGGTAACACCTTTACATTTCGTAGGGGTAGTGCAATCTCGATGGTTGAACTCTCAGTGATTAATGAGTGTCTCCTAAAAAAACTATTAAGTTGAAAAGGAAGTGAACTATACCCACACAGCGAACCAAGCCATTGTGTACATCGTGCATGATGGAAAACCACTAAGGGATTTATCGGAGGAAAAAACGAAAATTTAATGGCTGTTTGACGAAAAGCTTTTTATTTTCATGTTGGAAGATATAGAGTTTTATCAGAAACTGCAAAAAATCAGATGGCTCAAAGGACAGATTGCATTACAATGGCTTGTAATGCAGCAATGCCACGGAGATCAATAGAGAGCTGGAAGGTTCCAATGTACTTTTGAACCAAGGGAATAGCCGAGTTTCGTAAAAAATATCTCCGGGTTAGGCGCTTATGTCAAGGCGTGCACGACCTGAAACGAAATATTTAAGTACTTAGTACTTAAGTATTTCATAAAAGTAATCAAACAGCGATGCTTTTAAGAATTGTGTGAAGAGGTAGCCCGCGATCGTTGGGCACATACAATACAAGCCCGCCATACCCAGGATTATTGGGAAATATTGTCTCTACGTTATTTCTTACCGAACCAGGGCAATGAAGAAGTAATTTCACCCGTTGCAATGGAGGATGTTATAAGAGCATATGGCAAAGAAGGAAACAACAAGCCTTCCGTTCCTATTAAAAGTTAATTCCACCTGCGATTAGTGTATATCCGGAGCGGTTTGATAGCTTGTGTAATACTTGCCTAGAGAAAGGAATATTCCCTATGCAGTGGATAATCCAACGGCTAGCTAAGGAGCGACTATAACTATTCCCGCCTTAGTGATGGAAACAAGAAGGAAAATCGTAATATAGTCACTGCGGAAAATGAACAAGTGACAGGTTCAATCGGACAATTCGCCGAAAGGACGTTCGACTCATCTACTAATCTCCTCGGTAAATAAATGAACAAATAGGAGGGGTACATTTTTACCTGATTAAGTTCCTAATTGAGCATAGTTGTTTTCGTGCTTATCTATAAAAGTTCAAATACGATGTTTGGGTCAACCGGAGAATGTAGAAGACATATTTTTTGAATGTTGGCGCTTTTGCAATGAAAATCTTTAGATCTGTGGTAGTCGACCTAGCTACAGTAAACATTATTGACTTATGTCGGAGTTCGAGGGAACGTGAAGAGTGGTTAGTAGTTTTATTGCAACAATAATAAAACAACTACGATACTTAGAGAGCTGCCAACAGCAGCTCTCTAAGTATGGCTTATAATTTGAAATTAACGCAGCTTGAGCTTAGCCGGTTTAGGATTTAGTCCGTTGAAGATTCCCTCCTTCACCAAAAAAATTCAGAAATCGCAGGTGTTTGTAAATAAGTGTTATCAACGAGTATTAAGTCCTTCTGGCCGAACACCATAACAAACATTGAACTGTACAGAAACACAAAGCGGTTTGACATTGAGGCCAAAATAAGAAAATGGAGGAGGATTAACTATACAGTTATATACAAAGAAAATCACTGATATGATGTCATTACACTGGAATCCAAAAAAAAGCACATTAGGAAGATCAGTAATGACTTGAAGAAAACTGTTTTAGAAGAAACGACCTCTTGGTAAAATTTTTGTAGCTCCATAAACTTTTAATTAAGGAATTACTGTTTTCCTACCCAACCCACAAAAAAAAACCTTCTGTTATTTTCTCAAAATCAAATTTCACCCTGACAGCCATTTCATCTTCGTGTATAACCTTTTATTCTCTTTTTAATTTAACATTGTGACTTAAGCCTTGTGAATAAATCAATTTGTGATATCAAAAACGGGAGAACTTAACGGTGTAACTTTGAAATTTATTGATGCCAGTTTAAATATCGTTCTAATTCTTCGATATACGATTAAGATGCTAGTTTGAAATCGAGGTATTTGAGAATTTACGTAAAGCCACATAAGAACCATTTTCAAGTTCATTTAAATAATCAAGTTTAAATCTGATTGGTCCAGATTTTGGCCAAACGAAAAAAATTTGTCACTACCTATAATTCGTTGGAACTAATATTGATGTGCATCACTTTTCGGTCAAAATAACGTAATATTGGTGCCCACTCGACTGTCTAAAATAATGCTACAATAAATATAGGGTTACCCATGAAATAGGTACCATATCAATCCGGAGCTTGATCTTCTAATTATTCTTTCTATTATTCTGGTTTCCTTCAAGAACTATTACTATTAGCAAGAACCACGTTAATACGCAATTATAATACTAAATCGCAAATATGTATGATTCAGAAGTCATTTGAATCAAAACAAAAATTAAAATTTTATGATTAATCGACGCTTAAAAGTTCAATGAATCTAAAAATGGTTTTTTAGACTAATTTATTTTGTAATGAGCTTTAATCCGTATTTAAAAATTTTATCTTTGCTATAAAATCAAAACAATTACAATTTAAAATTGCTAAATTTCAAATTTCATGATGATGACACATTTTTGGTGTGGATTTGTAATTTTTTTTTTTATGTTAACTAAATATTTTATTTTTTTTTAGCACAAACTATTAAAAGTTTTTTTTTATGTATGCACGTATGTATATCCAAAAAAAAAAAATTAAAATAATTAAATAGTGTGATAATATATATCTACATATATAGTGATACCACATAATATTATAATATAAACAAAATAAAACTTTAAAGTAGGTCAAGAACATCGAAAACAAATTGACTATACAATAATGAGGTCTTCACACAATTCAATACCAAAAAACTTATTGGTGTCTGGGCGTTTGATGATTTATTCATTACCCCCCAATTTAAAAAAAAAAAGAAACAACAAAAATACATGCAAAAAAAATAATTTAAACTTTATAAAATTTTTTTTTATTTTTTTTTAAAACGAAAAACTTTTCTTTTTAAGTTTCATAATATTATATAAAGTTTCAAGGGCATTAGAAAGCTTTATCAATAAACTTTTACTTGAAAAATATGAAAAAAAAAAAACTATTGAAAGGAACAGTTTGTGCAAATTTATTTGCATTTTTCATTAAAATTTTTTGGTTCATTACCATTTTTGTAATAAATTTTTGTGTGTGTGTGTGTGTAGCCAAACAACCAAAATTTATATATATATTCAAACTTATATATTATAATCAGTTTTACAAGCCATTGTTGGCCCGTACCGTTTCAACAATTATGCTTCGACGATTTTAAACATAGAGCAGACCATTCGTCACTAATAGTAACAGTAGCTTCCCTGATGACATCAGAAATTACAAATTTAAAATAGGTGACATGTTGCCTATTTTGAAAATTTTGATATACGAAAAAGAAAACGCAGAAAAAGGCTGCTAACATTAGTCGAATAGGAGGTGGAAACATTTCGGAACATTTACACTTGTTTTGCGTTTACCAACATAAACCAAGCACAGATAGCAATTTGACACATAAAGTCGTCTACCCACAATGAAACATTTACTGTCAGTATTTTTTACAGTAAAAACAGAATGAGAAAAAAATATTAAATGACTTTAGAGTGACAAAGACAATCGTTTCTGATTTTTTCTATTTTATTTTTTTGTCGTTACAACAAAAAAACAAAAACGATTGTCTTTTTCACTCTAATGTAATTTAGTATTTTTTTCTCTTTCTGGTTTCAGTATTTGCAGTAATTTGTATAGTTTTTGATTATAGGTGAGGTTACGGTACGGAGTCATACGCAATGGCTCTAAGGGATAACATGTATTGAGATCTTCATTTCAAAAACCAATAAACAAGTTTTTCCTGTCTCTCGAAAGTGACCAATTGACAAAGTAATGAGCATATCCTGGGTATTTTGCACAATTCAATGATATTACTCCTTAGAGTTTTTGTTTTGCCCATGCGTTACAACATATAGGGTTGTAGATGTTATACATGAAAGAAGAGCAGCGGAAGATGCAGTCCAGAAACAATTTTTCCAAAATTCTTGTGGTCTCAATATTTTTGTTTGTTATTAGATTTTGATAGAGTCATTTTTTAACATGTGGTTGTTGAAGGTTACCACAAGCAAATGATACTAGGAGCACCCCTTCAACCACACAGGCTAACATAAATAATGTGTACTATAGTATATCACAAACTATTTACCAATAAATGGGCGTGAAATAAGCAACAACAAAATAAAGTTTCACTTATTATGGTATGTGTACGTCTAAATGACTAAATGAGTGTGTGTGTGTGTGTATATTAAAAACCAAAAAGTAGACCAGGCCGACATTCGTTTTTGGGGGTGTACATATTTTTTTTTCGTATTTTTGTGTACATAAATTATAATCTTATGTTTGAACTTTCAATTTTTAGACGATCGCTTTCATTATAAATTACATTGAGAAATGCTAATGACGTGACACCCTCCGTTTATAAATGATCTAAAAGCTAATTGTTGGCGATAACGAGATTGAAAATCTTTAATTTATGTTATAATTATATACGGAAGTTATGCGTATGTTTTGATAATTAGGTCACATATACTATAATTTGTCAGCGTTAAGCTATACAAATGATTCATTATGTTAATAAATTAAATTTACTAATTAAGTAAATCGTTCGACCTCTTTACTAAATTGGATTAACACTGAGATTAACTTTTATAATTTTACATAGTTTTTGTAAATCGATTCTTAATCTATTTGTATGTCCATTGTAAACCTATCTCATCGGTGCTAATGATTTGAAAAATGGAATCAAAAATTTTAGGAAGTTTTTTGATCGGTTTTTTACATAACCGAATTTCACAGAGCTAATCGATAAATTTTAAAACTATTATGATCTGATTAAATTTATCTCTGAATATGACATTATATTAAAGGTATTCATGGTAGGATTTGTAAAAAATAAATGATATGTAATCGGCCTTGATTTAATTGTGTCTAGCAGAAACATAAACTTCTGTAATTTAACGTTCACTTGGAACCAGAATTAAAACAATTCTAAGAATTTGAACCAATTTTGACTGGCTATAATTAAACCGTTTGGGATACAGCTACATTACATTATTCAGATTATTATGAACGTAAATTTTCTGTCAAAGGTTTTTACATGTAACGAAAGTAACAATACGCTGTTTGTTTACCCTTAATTGTATTGTGTCATCGAGGTATACTCGAACAAGGCAAATAAAGTTGTACTTAACCCATTGAGACGACAAGCGGCTTATTTAACTATGATAAAATAATATTTTGTTTTTGATTTTCGATCCAATTGAAATGTGTCCTTATAAGTGTCTATCAATTCGACTCGCCTCATAAAATTATTACAACCTCGAATCATTTCCGGGCATGGTATGTTAATTTTATCTTTTGATCCCTCCGGCTTTTGTCAGACGTTATAATTGGCGGTGTTATAAAATTGTACCATGTTACCAAAGCTTTAGCAGAGAAATAGTTAATATTACCTCGTTCCTGATTTTGTGCACTTTTTGAATGATGGCACTTGAATACGATTTTGACGAATGGTTTCGCAATCTTTGATGTTCTTTTTAATTTATATTGAAAGTTGTTGGGTTGACTACTTAGAACGATCACCAATTGTTCAAAAATGTTCTGAAAGATCTTTAAAAGGTTTTTTTTTTTATTTATTGGTGGTGTCGAAATTAATTTTTGCATACACGTTGGCCCAATTAAATGTCTACCAGTTGTGAAATTCCAGCATTTTGATGAGTGTTTTTAGTAAGTTTGCTCGATGATTCGAAAACCTCCTCAATATTAATTTCCGTCACCGGTTCAACTACTTCTGAATACTAAATAGTAAATTTCAATACTTTTACTATATTGTTTTCAATAAAAGATATGTGTTCGTTATCCAGAGGTAAATTACCCTTATTATCGATTCTTACATATGCGTAGATTCGTCTCCGTTTTCCCTTAACACAAACGTTTTTGTTTCAGTGCCATATCTTCAAACAGATGGGGTCACATAAGACTTCAAATGAAAATTAAATAAACAAAAAAAATAGGATAGCTTACCATTTAATTTTTGTCTTACAATATAAAAGAGCACTTCAATATACCATTTTATCACTAGTTAACGTAGTTAAATAAAAAACGTAATTGATTATAATGAACGTGTTCGGGACACTAATCTAAACACTTTGTATTGATAAAATGAATGTAACGTCAACATAAAACAATGACAATACATTCAGTCTCAATGCCCTAATTTAGGCGAAAAATTGAAAAAAAAACAATGGGGTCATATATGACCCCAAGCTCTATAACATAATTTATTGTGACTAATATTATTATTATAAGCTAATCCGCTTAGTGCATTACGCATAAAATAAATGGTTTTGTAATCAAATTTATTCAACTCATTGGTTGTTAATGATCGGATATACCGTTTTGATTAATTATAGTATTAGGCACCAATATTATATTCTTTCCTATTTCCAAGCTGATCTTCCATTATATTGGTTTTTTACTTTAGTTCATTAAATCGAGTAGCTGAAACATTAAAACAGAAAAAGAGTCGTAACGTATTTCGTACAAAAACTTTTGAACCACTGAGCTGTGTTAAATTGTCAATGCCTAAATTCAACTGTACCAAGCTGTAGTAAGCAAATAATATATATTTTTAACTGAATCTGCAGCCAAAACTAACGGGCATATTACGATGGTTTTGATACATGAATATCAACAATTATATACAAACTTATGATCAGTTGAAATATTAACCAGCGGAGTGAGCTGTATAATTCTGCAGATAAAATTTGTAGAACAAGTGTTTTAAAATATTTCGCCCTAAGCGAAAAACAAAAAACTACGCCAAATTCGAAAATCGAGTATTTTATCAAAAGCCAAAAAGTTTCCGCTTAAAAGCTCAACAACTGAAAGATTTTTACAAAAGCAGCCAAATTATAATATGTATAGATAATTTAAGTGAGCGAAGTCACACAATTATGCGACAAAATAAATAATTAAAAATTGAAAAACGTCATTCTGGTTCCAACTCTAATAAGAAATAAAACTTTTCTGATTCAATTCGAACGTAAAAACCATGGATCATCAAAGAATAATCCTATAATGATCCCAGGTAAATAAAGCATAAATAATACCAGCAATCAGCCAATTAGATTCACTTAACATAACTATAACTTAAATTATTGCCTCCGAAATGTATCTGCGTTCGGAAAATATTATTGCTGAAATTCATAATAGCAATAAAGTCATTGACCTCACATTTTCACAAAGTACTCATGAAACATTAAGTATACTGATGATACAACATCCTATACATTCACACCATTAGCGGCCAGCTCATAATAAAATTACCAGATCATCCAATCAAGTAAGAACCACGCAAATGCCATAGAACACTTATATGGAAAGAAGCTGTTGTATTATTAAATCCAAAACCACAGAAAAACAAAAGAAAAATCGAAAATTATATAGATCTATTAGCGTATAGAGTGTCACCAAAATCTCTATATGGATTATACTATGTTAAATTTACGCTTGTGGAATGTTTATAACTGTCAAATGTAATTTTAGTAGTAATTTTATCCAGTTTCTCAACCCTAACAACTGCGAAACTTGAGGTTATCCACGAACTATGAAATTTAACGATGCTAAATAGGATGAGATAAAAGAGATTGTAGAAACTTATCGGTGCCAACTTTCTGTCCTCTCTGTCATTTATTCATTTTGATGACAGTAAAGGTTCTTTTGATTTGGGGTATAGTTTAAGATTATTTTAGCTATGATCTGTTGAAGTTTTTAAATATTAAAAATGTTATTTAAGATTTCACTTGAGGTTGCTTATTTTCCAGTTTGCCGGAAATCATCACACATATTTCTTATATGTTGAAGGAAAAGTCGGGATTCGGTATGTTTGGAAAGGGTATTTGGCCTCAGCAGCGAGATTTCTTCATTCTCGTGAGATTTCTCCTCAGCAGAATCTCAGATTCTTTTATTCAAGTTGCAAAAAATTGGTGTTCACTCTTATTATGGTTTAGGTCATGTTTGTGTGGTCGAATACAATACATCAAAGTTGGTGAGTGTATTTTTGATTATTCGTTAGTAATTCTGGTGTTTCGAAAGGAAGTAATC
Source organism: Tipula confusa (assembly GCA_963556175.1). Taxonomy (NCBI): domain Eukaryota; kingdom Metazoa; phylum Arthropoda; class Insecta; order Diptera; family Tipulidae; genus Tipula; species Tipula confusa. The sequence goes on along the minus strand of OY744477.1, from coordinate 53,386,324 downwards.
CAGGACCACTACTTTTCTTATTATTTATAAATGACGAGGTAGATTGTGTATATAAATTCGATTTTCGGCGATTAAATATTATAATTTTATATTTTTAATGATGTAATAAATTAATTAATTAATTTAATATCTTAATTAATTAAGATTGTAAATTCTAGGCAGAAACTAATCCGATTTGTTATACAGTCTACGTCTTGGAGGAATTAGCCTATTAATAGATTTTGTTTTTAGGGAAGTTTTTTTGCAGATTACTGTTGAAAGGTGGCACACTGGAGTTACTGATAAGATATGACAGAATGCAGAGCAGTTCAATACAATTGTGATTGTCTTATATAAACAGTAGTTTGATTATTGGCTCCCGAGAAATCGGACCAGTTCTGCCATTACAGACATACCTTTCCTTTCCCTACACCACAAAAATAGAATAAAATTGTGCCGTAATGATCATGAGGTGTCTGAAATCGAGTCGTTTCTATCATGCATGGAAATATATTTATAAAAAATAAATGTAGGAAAATCCCTACAGAAATCCTCTCTTACCGTTTGTTAAATGTAAAATGGTATTCCCATGCTGTGGGAATAGCTATTTTTTGATTTTTTGTCAACAAGTTCTAGTCTAACTATTGCAATAACGGCCTTTTAAATTCAAGCTGTTTGCTGTTCTTCTCAATATCTATCGTTACCTATACATTTCCGCACTTCATACGGTGCTTTATTGGTCGGTAAAAGCTTTTTACTATCACCAGTTGTGACTTTTGGTATGTGCACCATTACTATAGCTCATGATTTTCCTTAATCTTTTCTCGGTTTCTTTCCAAACGCTCGGTAACACTATTCTCTTCATACATGATGAACTACCACTTGCTACCTTCACGTGACTAATATCCATTGTTTTGCAAAATAATTGAAATTTTAAAGCGGTAAATGCTGACCCCTGGTCCATAACTAATACTCCGGTTTACAATAAACACTCAAAGCTAACCTGAGAAATTCTACCGTACTTATTACTAATACGTCACGCGTCGCTCCAAACATTACGTGTTTACTAAACCAATCGACAATCTCTCCTACATATTTTTTTTTGTTTTTGCTCTTTAGGGCGATCCTACATGATCATAATGTACCAGCACAAAAGGTTAATTTAGTTTATCTAAGGGGGACAAGTACCCTTGCTGCCTACCACCGGTCTTTTTGTAATATAGACACCTTATGCACCCATTTTGTGACAAACCTTTAATTTTTTGAAAATAGGACATTTTTAAATTTTAAAGCGTTTTGTTGACCGCTTCGGGGCCTACTGCTTCGTGGGCATCTGTGACAACGGCATAGATTAAATCCTGGAGGAGGTACAATCTTCATTTTTTCTTTGACAATCCGATAAATGACATAACATTTGTAACACACTTTGGCATTGGAAATCTTTCGACTGCATCTGTCTTCGAACGCCCTGGTACTATGCCATCTTTCCTTATGTGAAACCCTTTAGATACTCTACACTTGTGCACCGAAATATACATTTCTTTAAATTTAGATTTAAATTTGCTTCTTTGAGAACCTCTAATATACCTTCTAATCGTTCATCTCCTTCGTTATTGTTTACCTGGGCATAACGATGTCGTCCATGCAATCGAATACCTATGTTTGCCTAAAATTTTGATGATACGTGATTGATAAACCACTGGGCTATTGATAGAGCCAAATGGCATTCGTTTGATTCTTCATCTACTAAATTGGTTTTTAACTCGGTCTTGTCGGTCAACGCAATACTACTTAAATTGGTAGTGATTCGATCCTTATATTTATATAATAATTTATTATATTCAACTAAATTCTTAGCAACTAACCCGGTGGTCACTTTCCCAATCATTTCTCTTCGAGTCTGGTCTATGTTATCATCGTTTACATTTTTATCCTAACGAATTCGTAAATCGGCTTCTTTGCATTTTGTAAAATTCGCTCAAGTTATTCGTTTGTTCTTTCCATTTTTGTATATCGACTTCCGTAAAATTAACATAAGGTATTATTGCATGACCATTTTTATCAGTTCTTACCACGCATCTTGGAACTGCTTCCCTATTTGCATGGATACCATCTTCAATAAACAATTTGACTTCTGCTTCATCAGCTTGTACTGCAATGAAATTTATTGAATTTTTAGGAATAACTGCGTTCTCAACCAATCGTATTTCGTTCTTCAACACTTCTTCTTCTAGAAGGTAACATTTTTATGTCCATGCTCGTTTGTTATAAAACACGTTGCTCTATTTGGTAATTGGCCGAATTTATTAGCTTTGACATGCGTTTTGATATCAGCTTATTTGTTGCTCTATTCGAGTTATTACTTTTCCAATCGACATTCCGACTTTTGATTACATTATGCTGTGTTATGTGCTGTAACTGGTTAATATTTCGATGTACAACCTTTGCATTGTTCACGTGGTTGGTCCCGCTCGATCTAGTCATTAGCACTAACAACACTTCTTCCTTCCACCACGTGGTCCTCTATCCACGCTTTCATATAATTTTCTTCATTGAGACTGATTGTACTTTTGACTGCTACTAATGTTTCAGAATCACTTTCGTTAATTCTAGGCATTTTAACCAATTTTTTTTATTTGTAAATTTTTTAGGTTAAATACCCGTGATTCGCACAATTCTACAAAATCCACAAACTTTCACTGATTATTCTCCGCAAAAACCACACATGAGTAATAATCCCACTTCTGAGATTTGTCAGATGCCAAATAAAAAAGAATTAGGATTTCATCATATAATTTAAATTAAAAAAATGTTTCTTTCCATTTCAAAGATCTTTGTTTTGTTAAATCTTAAATATCTTAAATCTTAAATATAGACACCTCTAAACACGAAATTGACAATCGGAACTTGCAACATAATTTAACATCTAAATAAATCAAGGTCGATCAAGATTAGTCTTTCGTTTAGCAATTCAAGATCTATACATTCATTTTTTTCTCATATGTTTCTATTTATTTTGATAGATGTCAGCCCCATAACAAGACTGTTGTACTCGAATTATATTTTTATTACGATATGCTATTATATGGGCATTGAATTCAATTAACTCTTCGCGCAGTCCATTGAAACGGAAATGCATACCAACCAAAAATTAAATTACATTAACCGGTAATCGTTTAAATGATCTTCAACTCAAATTTTTCAGTTACCGTATATATAAAAATGATTATCCGTCAACAATAGTTTTTGCAATGTCATACCTGGTGTATTATAACTTACGAACGAAATCATGTTCAATTTTTTGACTAACTACCTTTTTAACGTATGTAGGTAGGTATGTATGTTTTATTAATTTTTTATCCACTGGGGAGCACATGAAATCATCACGAACAGAATGTGTATTTTATTTACCGTTAGTAAAATTATTAAAACTATGATTTCCCCAAACAAACACGTAAATCATTCTTCATTGTCAACGTCATTAGACCTCGTATAATTTGATTTTTTCCCAAATTACTCATACCCAAATTACTTCCATAGTTTTTTTTTTTTTTTATTTTTTTTTTTGTGTAGTAAAGTATAAGCGCAAGCTAATCGCTTTCAAAATAAATTTACACGATATTATGACTTTAATGTTATTAAGATGTATAAAATGTACCGAAGATTTTTTAGCAGATGAATTTCAATTAATTTTATTGAAATTGGAATAACGTCAAATGATTTTTGATTTTTTTGTAAATATTTTAATTTTGTGTAATCAATGAAATGCCAAAAATAATAAATAAAATTTTAAAATCCATTCTATCGCGAAACGGAACTAGATAAGTTCATGTCGTCTAGACGTTTATTGAAAATCAAAAAAAAAAAAAAAAGTTAAATGAAATGATAATATTTAGGTCGTACCGTTTTTGGTGTAATGTGTTTTATTCTGAATAAATAGTGCGCGCCCATCAAATTCGAATATTGAGCACGATGCGTAAAACCTTGACACCACTTTAATTGGATTAATAACGTTAGTGTATGAATATTCAATATAGCACACTACATATGATATTATATCATAGCAGTGATATATACCGGGTGATTATTTTAACCTGAAACTTTCAAATATTTTGGAATTTCGTTAGTTTTACAAGAAATTTGATTTTTACACCACGCGAGTGGTGTGATAATCTGCGTGACGTCAGCAATTTATTTGCTGATATTTTTAAAGGCGTTTTTACACCTTAACCGGCATATCCGGGGAAAGTATTGGGGAAACCAATTCATATTTTTTGATCATGTTCTGTAGTATGGTTTCGTGTGGGTGAGAGAATGAGGTTATGCATGGTGTGTCACAGTTGGTCCAGAACTGTGACGCTGGATGGAACAAGTGGAAGAGCATATACGGTGAAGAATTCACTAGGAAGTTTAATGGTTTGCTCATAAACCATTTCCATTGGTGAGCACTTCATCAGCTCCATTTGAGTTTCAATTGATTAAATTGCCTCTGGCTATGAAAGCAGACTTAAGCTGTCTGTGTAAGTGTTCAACCACTTGATTGGCTCGTGCGTGATAAGCCGTTGTGCATATTCGTTGTGAGCCCAGGAGTTTTGAAAATTCGGTGAAAAGTTTGGTCCCGAATTCCGTTTCTTGATCAGTTGTTATGTGGGGTGGAACGCCGAATCGTGATACGTAATTTTTAATGGAAGTGGTGGCAATGGTAGTTGCAGTCATTTTGGACATACAGTAAGCTTTGGGCAAACGAGTGAAACGGTTGGCCTATTACCTATAGGTAAGGAGGTAAATATAACCATTACAGTTGGGCGATTATATGGCAATAAAGTGTTGATATTTAAGCCATAAATAATGAGCAGTAATCAATTTACGTATGTCATGGACGCCAGCACATAAAAGGTCGTGCAGTAGACGTTTCACAAATGATTTCGAAATCTAATAAATTGTTCCATTCGTATGGAACCAGAAAGTAGATTTTGAAGTTCTAAGTCGTTTTGAGCTTGAATTATCATGTTATAGTCGAAATGAGCCCCAATTAATACTTCCAAGAAAGCGCTGATAAGTTTTAACTGAGGAAGGAGCTGGACATTTTTAGATGGTATTGATGCGATCATTGGATAGAAGTATGCCATTAGGTTTAATCTTGTGGCTGAGGAAATCAAGAGAAGTTACGCCGAAAATGCTTCTGACTGTCTTGCCATGACATCAAACTAAATTAATCTTTGGAACAATTGAACCAAGTGCAGGTTGTGTTGTTTCTTAGATTTAGAAGCCACAAAAAAAACAAGCAAAGTCCAAACGGCGTTTGAATGAATTCGAAGAGGCCAAATGGTGTGGTTATTGCGGTTTTTGAACATCTTCGGGAGTGACTGAAAGTGCATGGATACATTTTAAATGTAGGGTATCGCACAGCAATCTGGTGTTTTGACTGAGTTTTACCTAAGATAATATTCACAAGGTCAATATTCGTAGTTTTATTTTTTTACCATGTGTAAAGGACAAAAGTCATGAGATGCTAATACTCTTAAAATCCTAAATTCCACCATGTAATGGCATTTTGTAAAAGCTGCTTTTTGTCGCACTGGATTTAGTCTAAGTGGTCGTGATACAGCTGGATGGTTTGCAGTTACGATGTGATGAACCACGTTGACAGATTGTAATTTGATTTTGCTGTAAATGATAGATATTTCTTAAGTAATGGAGATGGTAGAAGAATTGTCCAAATATTGAAACTAAGGACACTAACCAAAATGCGAGGACAGAATTGAATCCTTCTATTTTCTTAAAGTTGACTGGAATTGCAATCGCGTGTTCTATTACCAGTCTTTTCAATAAAAGCCTCGGTGATGGCTTCTTTTCAGAACTACAGTAAAGTTCATTCAGTAAACCATTTACATAATGTACTCTCTTTACATAATTTTACAAACATAGTTTTACATAAACATAAAAATGCAGCATGTATTTTGTTTCGGCAGATCAACTATCGTATCGATAGAGTATCGATTTTTGTGAAGCGTTTTAAAATATTACAAATTACGTTACTGTTTTAGAAACTAGCCGCATCGGATTTTAACTTCGATGAAGTGGATCAAATTCTTCTGGGAATCCAGAATTTCGATCATCAAGATAGGCAATGGTACTTCTATGGTAATTAGTGTCCCTTAGAGTGTTCCTCAGGGAAGCCACTTGGGCTCTTTATTTTTTATTTACTTTATAAACGATTTGCTGGACATTCATTACCTTTACTCCAAATTTGTTATTTTATAAACTTACTGTTATCATGGCTTAACCGGTCTGAATGCTGCCTTTTGTAAAGAGTACAAACACGTTTCTTGTTGTTTGCTCTACAAGGTCTTCCTACAAATGCGTATCTGCCTCATTTAATTCTTCCGGCTTATCGTGGTAAATGCAAACTGATTAATATGTAGCACTTCTTAATTCTTAAACTCTAAAGATCGGCTACACGCGATGTTTAGGAATACCAGAAAATAACAAATAGATGCTTTGTGTCCGATACTTTTGAACATATGCTGACTGATTATTATGAGAGACGGCTGAACAAGTTCAAGAGAAATGTCATGCACTTAATATATAGTTTCATCCCCGACAAATACGACACCTATCGAGTTTTTTAAATACGAGATCAGGATTTTAATCAAAATTCCAGATGTCGGTCTTAAAGTAAAAGTATTTTGAACTCACTTGCTCCAATCCTAAACGATCACTAAGAGAAGAGTCGCCCTTAAGCGGTTTTAGAGGTCACTGTCAGCCTCGATGCCTCCTCGGGGTAGAGAACGAGCTATTTTTTAGGTGGTTTAGAACAATAGGAAGAACTAGCTTGGTATCTAAACAGATCGAGACAACTTGAATTTTGTCAATTAAAGCGCCGTCTATTGTGAATCGAAAAATAGCAGCACTATATACAATAAGTAAAACTTTATTGTGGACCAAAACTTTTACTACCCAATCAGCCAATTACGCTAAACTAGATAAAACCATAGTCATCTGCATGTAATACTTTGTTTTATCGAGTTACGACAGTGTATTTATGATCATACAAGGCAAAATCATATAGCCATTTTGCCTTGTACGAGAATACTGCCCGAAGAGAATCCAACCGATCGTATTGCACAAGAGTTCCTTCCAGAGAAGGTTATGAAATTCGACCCAGCATATCAGATACACTGTTAGAGTAGAGAATTTAAGCCCTTAATTATTACCCTTACGGAATGATACAATTTTGAGTGATAAACTTGTTTTAGTTGAGCGCTTATTTTACGAAATATTTCAAAGTTGCAGGTTAACAAAATCACCCGGTATATATATTTATCCATGGGGCACTGTTTGATTTAATAGAAAATAAAAATTCATGAATTTCAATTTTATCAACGAAATTTACAAATAAATAAAATTAAAATAAACATTACACATCCATATGAAACGAAGTTGAAAGTGTGCGAGGGCTAATTTATTAAACGACCTCAATTTTTTTTTTTTTTTTTTTATATATTCACAAAAATACAATTATATATTTATTGAGATATTTTTTGAAAAACTAATATAGATTTCAAATTTGTGCAACTGGGAAAAATTTTCTAAAAAAATTTTACAAATTATTTCTAGTACAGCACAATAATAAAAATTATATAAAAAAAATTTTCCGATTAGAATATTTTGGTGTTGCTGTTTGTGGCTTACATTTTCGGGGTAATATTTTATTTTAATTTACTGCATTAATTGTTGTTTATATAATTTAAAAATAGTTTATGTAATATTCTATATTTAAGTGTGATATAAATTTTTAATTTTTTTTTTTCGATCTAAATAATTCTACGTTTTTGAAGAACGTACGTTTTTATTTTGTAAATGATTTTGAAAATTGTAAAAAAAAATTAGATTAGGCCATATCAAAAATAATAACAAGTCTATTAATAAATTGAAGTGCGTCACATCGAAATTGCAAATATTTTTTTAGTATCAAGAACTATTTTTAGGTATGAAATATTGCTAAATGGTTTAAAATACCTAGGATCAGAATTAAACGAATCTAGTATTATATACTATGGCTTAAGTAAACAGACATTCATTACACTTCAAGGTTAATATAGCACACTATCAATTTTATACTTTTCTTGTACAATTGGCGGTTAAACAGTAAAATCAACAGTCATTGGTCATTGTAATCCGGCAAAACCATTGACACTTTTCGAACAACGCAGAAACAACTCTAAAATTAACTGTTTATGACATAAGAGAACAGGATGTTTTGGATTTTAATCAATTTTCCCAACTTTCTAATTTTAAATATTAAAATTCGGATGACGATGATAATTAAGAAGTGTTAATGAGGAGGTTAGTGGTAATGAGTAATATTTTTATTATGGAATGATCTAAATGATGATTAACTTTTAGCTGCAGCTAGTATTTCAAAAATGGATACTAGTTTGAAATTATTATCATTTGTATGGACATGCCATTCATCATGCCATATGCCATTATTTGTAATTATGACAGTATCTACTATAATTTACATCGTAATTTTGTATAGTTCATTAGCATGATTGCTAGGGGCGTGTTCGATTCTCATCAAATGCTTTTCATTTTTCATTCTATGTCTGTGCGCGAAACGAAATAAAATAAAGGACACGTAAAAAGTTAAAAAGTTAAAATTTAAATTTAAATGCCACGTAGGTTTTCAAGTTAAATATACGCACTTTTCCAAACATTTTCAAGTTTTTCCGTTTAAAGTAAATCGGGGAAGGAAAAAACAGCGCAAAAACGAAAATAGGTTCAACCATGAAAATTCTGGTTTTGGAACTGGTAAAATCTCTCGTGATATTCAGCAACGGAAGAAGAAAGGTTAAGACAATAACGACTTTTTCAAAAAAATGTTTGGAGAATTTTGTTAAAATTTCCAACAGAACAAACTTTGAATCCCGAACATATTTCAATCAGAACAGATCAAATTGAAATAGAGGAAAAGTTTCGGACGCAACAAAAAAAAAAATTAACAGAAAATGATTAGAAAAAAAATCAACAGGCCAAACTGGATTCTGTAAAAATGAGTTTAGAGTTTGGTCAAAATATTCACACTTGGATGGGATTTTCTGTACATATGGGAATGAGTTCAAACTCAAAACGAACAGCGCTGAAGTTCACAATGAGCCAAAGAAAATGAGCCAAACAAAGAAACCACCTGATTAGAGCTTAAGAAAGCAACCTTGAAAAGATGGAAAATAAGGCTATTTTCGACTTTGTCGTCTTTGATATGATCAACAGAATATCCGCAATAATTAGGCAGTTTTAATGGTGCCAAATCAATGGAATGATTGAGAGAAAAATTAGCTATCTACGACAAAATGATGTTAAGCAAATAACTAATCAGCATATTGTTTCGTATATTGGCTGAGGAGCAATCCTTTTACAAAACACTAAGAAAATTAGTCAAGGCACAAACTGAAGTTTCTTGCTATAGGTAATGCGTTTTAAAAATTTCGGGTATACCTCTCAAATTTGTAATAGTATCCGATTGTGCAGCTTTTAAAGCAACAATGGTAAAAAGCGAGTTAAATTGAAGGGTGGCTGGTTGAGCGTTGCAGCTTCAAGAATTTGATTACAACTTAGAACATAGAACATCATCACGTATGCGTCATGTTGATGGATAAAGCTTCAACCTTAAAGTATTTTTAGTGCCAGAACTGGTGAATCGTCAATTTTTTATTGCAGAAGTTATAGATAAAATACAGATATGCATAACAAATTGTATACCTCGCATATTAGTAGAAAGAAAATCAGGAAAACGGGAAGGATTTCTGAATTATTTACTAAAAGGTGATGTTCCACTACGGACACATAAGGTGTTTTGAGTTCACTAGTGCTGATCAGTTGAAACCGTTTTTTTATGCTTGTTCGAGTGAAGATGAGTGTGAAAGTGAAGAGTATGCAGTAGCTATAATCAACGAAGAAGATGCATCCATGTCAAATTCACAAGAAGGAGGGCCATAACAATGAACTATATAATAATTGTACTCACCTCGTGATTTACTAATTACCATAATTTGGACCTGACAATGAACAACGGTAACGAGAGCGAACATTAAAAAATATAAATCATTGTTCAAGGTTATTATTATTTTTTTACCAGCTGAAATCCTACTTATATATATATATATATATATATATATATATATATATATATATATATATATATATATATATATATATATATATATATATATATATATATATATATATATATATATATATATATATATATATATATATATATATATATATATATATATATATATATATATATATATATATATATATATATATATATATATATATATATATATATATATATATATATATATATATATATATATATATATATATATATATATATAAATCGACGCCGTAGAATTATTTTTGTCTAAGTGCCATTTTTGGTCAAATTAAGTTATATATGCAAATCGACTAAATTGACGATGAGGAATTCGAATTTGTTGGTTTAAATCGTCTATCTCTGCTGGTTTTGGCGATATTTAATGATGATTTTGTCTAAGTCCGCAATTTTCTGATCGTTTTGACTTGACTTTGTCTACATCCAGAAAAAAAACTAAATTGTCTATGTTCATTAGAAATTTGTGTACTCAAATTTTTTAATCTGTTGTTGAGCAGATTTGTCTATATCTATAATAGCACACCATTAAGTCTAAAGGAATACAAATATTATGCGTATTTCATATTAAGCCAAAAACTATAACATTACATACAAACATATACTAAATCAGATGCTTTCATGTAAAATTTATGAATATTGTGGCTGTAAAAATAACTTTTTCCTTAAAATGTACCGAATAAGAACAGAATTATAACGTTTACACTGCAATACTGTATAAAAAATTACATAGCTCCCTGAAAATCATTGAACAGACATTTTTGGAAGCTGGACACAGTAATATACAGGACACAGATACAGCACACAGCATTACTGAACGGTATTTTAAACATAAATATTTAGTAAATATATATACTGATCGGCCTTGTGAAAGAATTTATAGAACTACTAGTAAACAAATAATAATATGAAGTATTACAAATGCAGAAGTCCTATTACTACGAGTATAAACAAAAAGAATTCTTCGAAAAAATTGCTTTGTTGCTGAATTTCTGTTAAAATATCACGAATCTTGAGAAATACCAGTATTTGGCCATTAGTGGCTTCTCTGGCATCGACTAGAAACTTATCAGCCGATAAAAGCAAGGATATTAAAGGAATGCTTGTTTATATGCTTTCAGCCGAAAAACAATTTTATCGATGTGTAAAAAGTGTAAAGCAAAACAATACAAAATGAAATTCTAAAATCACAGGTAGGTCTCAAGGCCAAATAAAGATTGGTTGACTATGACTAACTAAGTGAAAAATACAATTCGTTAAAGCTTGGCTAGACGAATAGAATAACGATTTCCCAAATAACTAATCGTTAAGGTTACACTGGTCTAAAATCGGTATACATTCCCTCAATATGCAGTGTTTATAAAAAGAACAAAGGTCACGTAGGAGTATACATTGGTACATTGTCCACACGATTGGAGAGAAACAAAATATTTTAAAATCACAGTAGGCCAACGTTGTTCGAGATTTTTCATTCGCCTGGTCGCGGCTTAAGACATAATTATTATATTTAATATTTTAATAAAGATTAATTTTGATAAATAATTTTTACAAAAAAGGTACTTGAATTATCATTTGTACCTATTCTAGGATTTATCTTTTATTCAAATTAAAAGTAACTTAAAACTACAATGGCAAGGATTGAGAATACATTTTGGATGACATAAACAAATCTTCGACGAAAAATCATCGAAAGAGGACATAGTCAAATCAATTTGCTTTTTAAATATAAATAATTACAAAACTTATTAAGTTAGAATTGCAATTTTTGGCAAGAATGTTCTCCCTTTTCTAGTTGTACATATAGACTAAAAATAGTGCATGTAGTAACATGCAAAGTATGATAAATATTGCTTCAAACTTCATTTGCGATTTCCCAAAAACAGGGTCAAGTAGATATAGACAAAACGAATTCTACAGCGACGATATATGTATATATATATATATATATATATATATATATATATATATATATATATATATATATATATATATATATATATATATATATATATATATATTATTCCAGAATGTTACACTAGGATGTCTAACACACCATCTATATTACACTATGTTTTCACAGATTTGGTAAGTTAAATCTTGACAGTTTTCATGTCTGCTTTTCCGATCATAGCGCTCTTGTCTTAGATATTTACACAACATTTCAATCAATAAACCTTAGCAGTTTTATCACAAAGATTAATCAATTTTTAAAAAATAATTTTGCTACTATAGGAATCTTGTTTCTAACACGAATAAAAATCTAAAGCGTCAGTATTGTAGCCATCAATGTAAAATAAGAAACAATGACCTTAGAAAAAACTGGAACCTTATTAATTGTATCATTTGTAATCGGGTGACTAAGAAGGTCCCAATTAAAATTTCAAATAATTCTGGAGATATCTTAGACCCTATTAATGCTGCAAACCAGGTTCAACAAATATTTTATTGGAGTATCTTCTAATTTTTCTGAACCAAACGTTTCTCTTAGAACTCGAGAAATTCTTCCTCATTTAGAACAATATCGATTTTATGATTTTGTTCAAGCCATTAAAATATTTCCTATTAATTTGTGTGACATTGATCAAATTCTAAATAGCTTAAATATAAAATCTGCTAATGGAACCGATTCCATATCCGTTAAATTTTTAAATAAATATAAGCGTTATTTAATACTCAAAATACAGAACGTGATAAATAACTGACTAAAAAAGAGCCATTTTTTACAATCATTAAAAAAGCTATTATTACTCCCATATTCATTTCAGGGAACGAAAAGAAATGATCGAATTAAAGACATATCTCTATCTTGAATTCAATCGCTAAGGTTTATGATAAAGTTATTAATAGTGACCAGTTCGGATTCACTTCAAACTCTAGTACGGACGCAGTAGTGGCAAACTTTAAGAACAATGTTTATTTGGGAAAAAATCTAAAGCTCTATGTTGGTGCTTTATATATTGATATACGGAAGGCTTTCGGTTGATCACCCTATATTGATTGAAAAATTCAAACAAATAAAACTCTATCCATATTAAAAGACTACTTGTATGATCGTGTAAAAGAGATAAGCAATATTTAATTCTGTCATGTTTTGCCGAAGAAATATTACTGAAAAATTCTGCAGAATTTTTCTATGAAAGCGGCTTGATAAAACAAGTAAAAAAATTAAACGTAGAATGCTAAAAAAAATATATAAACTGTCACTTATGTATTTTGAAGTAAATGGTTGTAATATTTTGTAAATATGCACAGTCAGATTGTTTATTTAAACAATTTGGATTTAATTTAATATGAACCATTTCTAATACTCTTCTTACTGATGGTTTTGGCTCTCTACTCAAAATTTTAATATTATCCATAAAAATTTCATGTCTGGATTTGAGTAAATGTGTGAATAAGGCACTGGTAGTGTCTGAACTAATATTTTTTTTTAAAAAGTTGATTAGCGTCACGTTTATGTTGGTAAAGTCTGTTTGATAAAAGTTGTTGTTTGGCCAATATACGTCTCATTACATTCACAGTTAATTTTATTTACTATACATTTATGTTATCACCTTACAGAGTGAGATCTTTCAACGAAGAACAAACAGTTGTTCTAAATTGTTAAATGCTTTGCCGACTGTTCTAAAATTAAATTTATTTAAGCAATGATTAATTTGTTCATAAAGAAATTTTACATATGGAACAGCAATGGTGATGACTGGTTTACTAGTAATTGACTGATTCTCTTCCCCTAAATGGTTTTGTCAAAATTATTCTACTAGATGTAGTGTCCCTTTTCACTAATATAGACAGTAATTGGCGTTAACTTTGTTGAGTGAGAGGTGGCAAGAAATCAAGCGAAATTCAAAAACTAAACTAAAGAAATCACAGTATATAGAAGATATGAAACATGTACTTCCTAATTGTGAATTTTCTTTCAATACTAAAATATATAAACAACTTTTTGGTTCTCCCATGGGTTCCCCTGTCAGTCCAGCTGTTGCTGAATTGGTGATGGAATTTTTGGAAACAAATGTTTTGCTTCGCTTGAAACTTTTGCTTTTTATTTTCGATACGTCGATGATATCGTGACAGCAGTGCCAAAACATAAGCTTGATGTTCTTTTTCAAACATTTAATGCCTTTAATGATCATATTAAATTTACAATAAATTTACAAAATTATTACTGATAATTCTAAATTATGATGGCTTCCTTTCCTATGATTGGTTCCATAAATTAACTTGGTCTGGCAGATACCTAAATTTCAAATCTCATTTACCTTTATCATATAAAAGAAATACTGTTAGTTTACTTTCTAACAAAATTCTCCAGTTATCTAATAAGATTTTCATAGAATAAATTTCAATCTTCTAAAGTCAACTTTACTTTATAATAATTATTCTTTTCCTTTTTTTAATCCAATTATAAAATCATGTACTTCAAATATTCTACTAGATGTAGTGATATAACTACGTGGCCATGTGGCAAAATGATATGTTGGATTTTTTTTAAAATCAATAGAATTTTTCACTGACCAAATAGATTCACCAACAGTGCAATTCAAAATCTCGGATAAAAATGAAGATAAGGCATATAAATTTATCTCAATTGAACTAACAATTGGACGATATGGTTTATTTACTTTATGTATCTTAGGCAAAACCATAAAGTTTAGCAACCACACCGTGATGACATCTCAATATTCTTCCCACATTCTCAGAGATCCTACCTTCATTTTGTCAACACGTAATCATATCGTTAAGCTTACTTTGTACAGACAAAATATTGTCTCTTTTCACCAATTTATAAACATTAGTGTCTGCCAACAACAACTCTATTTTTCTATATAATCGGCACGATTCACTACCACTGTGGTGCTACCTCTGTCTGCTTTAATAACTAAAATTTCTTGATGTTCATTTACAAATCTCCTAGTAATAGCAATGGTATGAACGAGATTTTTATCATTGTAGTCTAAAGGATTCTTGTTCCTATAACGATTCCTGAAATTTGTTAAAATATTTACTGAATTTTTGCAAAGCAAAGGTTTGTCAACTAGGTCGTCTGTAGTGTTTATTAAGTTTCATATGTATATATATATATATATATATATATATATATATATATATATATATATATATAAATATATATATATATATACATATATATAAATATATATATATATATATATATATATATATATATATATATATATATATATATATATACATATATATATATATATATATATATATATATATATATATATATATATATATATATATATATATATATATATAAACTAATTGCAGATGGCAAATCTTCGATAAAATTGGTGTATATCTTCCATAACCCTGATTTTCTCAGGGACAATTTTATACAGGATGTCCAAGGCCAATAATATGAAGCGATTTAAAATTCCAGTAGCAAATACCTAACGGTAACGATAAATGAATAATGGGCTAGTAATAACCGATAACGTTGTTCATCGTCATTCTAGGTTTATTTTGCGTGGGAAAGCTACCGCCCTGCGCCCTGTATCATCCAAAGTAAATATTTATAGTGAAGTTTATTTACCATTGTGTCTGGTCTCATAGCAGCTTCTTGCCGTAATCTTAAAAATAAATTTTTAGTTTAACAACACTAATTGAAACGAGGTTAAATATGTGGGAATGCATTAAAAATTCGCTTTTGTTTAAAATGTCACAGAGAAGCTTTTTATTCTAAGGTCGCTTAAACATAAGTGTATATAGACGTATGTATAAATATTTTTTCCTATATTGTACACGTATGATTTATATTCCCAACTTAAGTAGAAGATTTGACATATATCCGTCATCTACACACTTTACAAATTAGCAAAAAAAAAACCTGATCATTCGCACGACATTTATTAGATATTAATCGTTTGTCGTCCATAAATCATTACAGCTGAATTGATCAAGCAGAAACAAAAATGCACGAGAATTTGTGCATAGATTACACAAAAATAAGATAACCTTAACGTTCTAAGAGCTTAAAAAGCGTTTGATAATTAATTTAATTGGTTATCGAATAATTGATCGAAAATGAAAACGTACAACATTTTTTTTTTAACTATAAGTAATCCAATTTAGCTTTCTCAAAACTTAAAAAGTAATTAATGATATTTATAAATCGATCGAAAGATTGATTTAAGAAAACAAAAATAAATTGAGTAGAGCTATACGTTTTAAATGAGTCATGATTATATATAAAAAAAAAAAAAAAAACATAAAAAATCATGATTCCCTTATTTGTAAACTGTAATAAAGCAGCAGCTCGTCTATCATTTTTCCACCTTAAACAGTATCATGATCAGTATTTTTTTTTGTTTGTAACAGTTAATTTAATTAAATAAATTAACACAATTTTATTAAATATATGTGTATTGAGTATATAATATAGTTTATACCGTCTGATGTGAGTCGTCGAGTGTATGTATGATGATGACTCGTTTATTGTTTTATAAAATAAAAAAAAAATAATTCTCATTGCACAAAAGTGTCGTCTTCCTTATGGTTTGTTATTATTTAGTATTTTGCAATAATTTTGATGATTATATACTGTACTCGAATGTACGTACATATATGTATAATATTTACACTCAATGAAGTGACAAGGTTATGATTACGCGATATAAATGTATGTACATATATAAAATTATTAATAATAAATAAACACCTAATTGGTTATAAATTGTTTAGATTACATTAATTATATGTAAAATTGGCATTGTTATTATTTTGCATTTTATATTGAATGGGGTGTGAAATTGCTTAGGAATTTTTTTATTTTATTTACATATCGATATACTTGATCAATGTCAATGCTACGATGTATTGTTATAGGGCAGGAGCATTAAAGTAATAAAAGTGTACTCCTCTCAACGGATAATCAAATTTCGTCCAGAAACGCAAAATTAAAACTGATTTTTTGTTGACGATGTCCTAAAAATTTTCTCTCAAAGTGGTAAGTACCGTTGTTAAGAACTAAAAGGGATACGGCCAATTCATAAATCTATGCGATCTTTCCATATATCTAAATATATATATATATATATATATATATATATATATATATATATATATATATATATATATATATATATATATATATATATATATATATATATATATATGCGAAACCGATCCCGAGTTGTTTTGACCCCTTTAGATTTTGATGAAATTTTTCAAAAATGTTCTCTATGTTTAAAAAACTTGAAAAATGATATTGGTTTTTGTTTTTGCGGCACTGTCCTTTTTGACAGTTGTGCACGGCGTTTTACCTTTTTCTTGATTTTTTTTGAAAATGCTAATATTTAAAGTCCTCTTTCTCAAAAACTACTTAACCGATTTGAATGTTTTGTATCTCAAATGAAAGGGAATGAACGGTACAATTACAATTTTTAAAAAATTGTTTATTAAAGAAAAATGTGTTTTTTTGAAAAATGTCATTTACCGTTATTTTCTACCCCAACGAGTTATCAATTATTTTATTTTTTTTTCAAAGCTTATTCATTTATCATAAAAAAATAAAAAAAGGAGTCCTATCTTTCATTTTTAAAATATGATTTTTTTGAATATTTCAGGATCTTAATATTTTAAACCAAAAATCAAAAAAATCTATCAAACTTTTTCTTTGATAATTTTTCTTGAATTGTTCACTAGCTTACACTTTTGGCAATGTAATTTTTGCAATAAAAAAAACGTTATTTGGTAACTTATAAAAGTAAATCAAGTGGTGATAATGAAGAAAGACCCTTTGGTTCACTAGATATTAGTCTGGACCGAAAAAGTTCACCGGCTTCTTCTGTAAGTTCATCAAATGGGGAGCAATACATTCATCCGGATATTTCATCATTCAACGATACTTTATAAACAACAAAAATTTCAAGAAGTTTCAGTGAAAATTTCTGAGGAAATATTTATGCTTCCGTGCAGTTCCGGGCATGCCGATAATGTCATACCAGGTGATAGTATTGAAATGAATCAACAGTTACGAGAAAAATATGGAATGTCTACAACAACGAATGGAAAGTATATGATTTTAACATCGGTACCAAAAAGCTAGCCTGTTCGGAAAATTCTAGATGAGTTTGGTGTGTATTATTATATGGCATATGGAGCAAAACAATTTCAAAAAGAAAAAGGTATCATGTCAACACCGAACACCATAGCATTGTTGGTGCAGAAATTTTATGAAGATGACGAAATATGTCGAGTATGTGCTGGAAAACAAGATTTTGACACAGTGTCATCAGAAGGAGTTATTAATACAAATCAGCGTAGATTGGTTCTTTGTAATTTGAAAGAAGCTCATCAAATATTTAAAAAAACCTATCCAAATACAAAAATTGGATTTTTTAGTTTTGCTGCACTTCGTCCAGGGCACTGCGTATTAGCGAACTCTAGTGGCACACAAACTAGTTGCGTCTGCATATATCATCAAAATATTACCGAGCGAGTGGCTCAGTGGTTAGCGCTGTGCCGCTTGGAGCGGGAGGTACCGTGTTCGAATCCCAACAGGGGCAGGATGCAAAAGGGAATTTTTCTCACAAAGATTACGATCGGTGATATTGATAAACACAACTATGACCCCCTATTGGTGTGCAGAACTCATGGGCCGATCCATCTTCCATGTCATCGTGGTACAGGGTGACATGGAGCTATGCAATGCGCAGATGGTAAAATGTACGTCAAAAAAATTGGTGATATAAGCAGGAATGCTCCAGCCAACTAAAATAACTTAAATAATAAAAAAAAAAAAAAAAATCAAAATATTAAGCTTATGTTTGATATAATCAAATCTATTTAAACGAATGTCCTACCTGCCCGGGAACCGATAATATTCGGATTTATCTGCAAAATTTCTACAAAATTGTATAGAGGAAATAACATTCAAGCAGTGGCAGAAGGTAGATCGATGCACCATGGAAACAGTAACAGTATCATCATTGGCTTTCACAGATAAACTGGGTAAACAATTACACAACATACTACCACATTCGTTTATTGCAAAACCCGAACCATCGTCCATGTCAGTGCAGGCTGGCTGGAGCAATGCAATGTGCAGATGGATTTAAAATCGAACCTGTGCGTCCTTAATTTGGCTGGCGACGGCGTAACGTTAAAAATTAACTGCGAAAGAGTTGGGAGAGCTTCGGCCCCAGAACAGATTGTAGAGTTCAGAAACAAAAAAAACAAAAAAAACAAAAAAAAAACAAGCAGATTACCTGAAATATAGAAAATTAAATGCAGCAACTGATGAATGTATAGTTATATGTGACTTTTCTGAAAACTATTCATTTGTAGTTCAGGATGCGGTTTAAAGATTTCATTGGACGAATGCTCAATGTACAATACAATACAAAAACAAAATGAATTTCTATAATCTATGTAATTTCAAGAAGGACTTTGATATGGAAGCAGAATGGCATTTTTTTACAACTTGCCACAGAAAAGGGCTAATGCATTAGGAAGTTAATATTGAATAATAAAGATTATATTAACATCCAATTTAGGGTTTTATTGTATTGCCAAAAGTGTAAGTTAGTGAACAATTCAAGAAAAATTATCAAAGAAAAAGTTTGATAGATTTTTTTGATTTTTGGTTTAAAATATTCAGATCCTGAAATATTCAAAAAATCATATTTTAAAAATGAAAGATAGACTCCTTTTTTATTTTTTTATTTGTTTGATAAATCAATAAGCTATGAAAAAAATGATAGCTCGTTGGGCTCGAAAATAACGGGAAATGACATTTTTCAAATAAAGACATTTTTACTTTAATAAATAAATTTTTTAAATTGTCATTGTACCGTTATTTATAAGATCCATTCATTCCCTTTCATTTGAGATATAAAACATTTAAATCACATTTTTAATAGGTTAAGTGGTTTTTGAGGAAGAGGACTTCAAAAATTAGCATTTTCAAGAAAAATCAAGAAAAACGTAAAACGCCTTACGCCACTGTCAAAAAGTACAGTATCGAAAAAAAAACGAAAATTATTTTTCATCTTTTTTAAACATAGAGAACATTTTTGAAAAATTTCATCAAAATCTACAGGGGTCAGGACAACTCGTGATCGGTTTCGCATGGAATCGCTATATATATATATATATATATATATATATATAAATATATATATACATATATATATATATATATATATATATATATATATATATATATATATATATATATATATATATATATATATATATAATATATATATATATATATATATATATATATATATATATATATATATATAAATATATATATATATATATATATATATATATATATATATTTATATATTTATATATATATATATATATATATATATATATATATATATATATATATATATATATATATATATATATATATATATATATATATATATATTTATATATATATATATATATGTAATAGGTATATAACTGGTGATTTTAATGTAAATATTTTGAAGTCTGTTAAAGAATCAGATTCTGTTAACAATTATGTTTCATTGATGTCCAGTTTTGGATTAAAGTCTTATGTGAATATACCTACTCGTATTACTAATAGTACTTCAACATGTATCGATCATGCTTTTGCTCGAACAAATCCAAATGCAAATTTATCTCTTAAAGCTGATGTTTACGATCTTAATTTATCGGATTCTCACTTTGTATCTATTAAAATATCTACTAATTTTAAGAATTTTAAACGGCCTCGTATTAATAAAAAAAAATTGATTTTGCAAAACTTAATGGTCTATTGGCTTAACAACAACGGGCATTTCATTTGATTGATAATCCTATAGTGATGGTAAACTTTTATTAATCGTCTTTCTGAATTTAAATCACTGTCTAGTATGAGCTATGCAATAAATACTAAATTCAAGAAACTCAAAACTTGGATGTCTAATAGCTTATTGAACATTATTAAAGACAACATAAATTTTTACATATATGACACAAACGTCCAAATAAAAAAAAAATTAAATGAAAGGATAAAACAAATTCAAAAGAAATTTTCGAGTGATATATCTAAAACAAAACAAATATTTTATGCTAAGCAATTTGGAAAGGCAAGAATTGACGTAAGGTCTCAGTGGAATCTAAATAATGATATTGTTGGTCGCAAATCGTCAAATTATACAGATGATTGATATTATTTGCCTAAATGGTAGTACTGTAACGGATCCCAATATAATATCTGATGTTTTTAATTTTTATTTTGTCGAACTTCTATTGGTTATAACCCTGATATTGCTATGGTTACCAATCCATTTTTTTACTCCTATTGCTTCCTCAGAAATATGGAAATACATAAGCAGTTTAAATAATACTCATAGTAGTGGCATTGATGGAATTAGTAGTCATGTCATGTCAAGAATTGGTCATAATATTGCACACGTACAAGCGTAAATATTTTTAACCGTAGCAGTGAACTAGGGATCTTTCCACAATGTTTAAAGACATCAATTGTTCTATACCGCTTCATAAAAAGGGAAGTTTGAGTGACCTTAATAATTATCGCCCAATCTCAATTTTATTAAATTTTATTTACTAGAGGCTTTTCTGTCTAATATTCTTCTTGCATTAAACTCGAATAAGAGAGCGGGTGCTACTTAGTTATATTGATTTAACTAAAGCTTTTGATATTGTTGACCATAATTTGCTGTTATTCAAATTTAAATGTGCTGGTATACGTGGTATTGCGAATGATAGGTTCAAATCTTATTTACAAGATAGAAGTTAAATGGCTAAGTTATCAAGTGCCTTAACCAAAGTTAATTAGTTACTTGCGGTGTTCCCCAACCGATTTTGTTTTTAATATATATCAACTCAATTTTTAAATGTTAAAATGGTAGGATTAGCCGATGATAGTTCACGGATCATTAACCACTCGCCAAACATCAGAAAAAAATTCGAAAATCCTACGATGGCGTTTGGAA
The DNA here is from genome assembly GCA_963556175.1 of Tipula confusa. NCBI lineage: Eukaryota > Metazoa > Arthropoda > Insecta > Diptera > Tipulidae > Tipula > Tipula confusa. The sequence continues at coordinate 53,364,214 of OY744477.1, read as the reverse complement.
CTATGACGTTGTTTACAAACAAGGTAAATGAAAAGTGGTGGCGGATGCTCTTATCAGAAGGCCAAATAACGATTTTAAAGAAATTTATTTACATGAAGTAAATGAATCAGTAAATAATTCAAATCTATGAAATCTACAAAATCGAAACGATTCGGAAACAACCAATTCCGCTGATACTTACAAAGATTATTATTTACACTTCGCAGATCGCACAATTAACTACTACAGGAATCACGTTATTTTTAGAGAATCTAATCTCGATACTATCATAACCGAAAAAATATTCCCCAACTTCAATCAGAAAGTCAGAGAGACGAAATTACTAACTTTTTCAAGCATTTTTATAAAGATAAAACAGTCAATTTCGCACCAGAAATTTTTTTTCAAAAGGTTTAAGAATTGTTCCGAGGATTTTTTTTTGAACAAGGTAATTTTGTCCTTGGTTTCCTTTGATGTTATGTGGTCTTCTGTCATAGTTGTAGACTTGCCAGTCAAAACTACTGGCTTAAAGTATCGCAAACAGATTATTGGTACGCTAATTTTAAGTGAAGTATTTTTGAGAAAATTTTTGAATAATTTTTCGATCGATGGAACCATGACTTAAAAGTTTAATGCAAATGAAAATTATTTGGTGTCGGAATCTACTGGAACGTTTCCATTACAATATACAACAGTGATTTTAAAAAAATAATTGATGCATTGAGCTGCAGATGTATACGCATTTTTGATCTTTGATGTACATTTCTGCACATGTCTCCAAAGACGCGCTGCTTTACAGCAAGCGTTGAGTTCATTAGCAGGCGTTGATTTTATATGACTAGTATAGACTATGTCTATGCTTTTTTATGTGGCATGGTGCAATTTGTTTCAGAAAATCAGTTCTCAAGTTTGCTGCAAATTCCCCATGACTAATTTGAGCGTCAAACGCTCTGTTGGACCACCATCCAATAATCCGGCCCCAATACTTGATGACGCAAAGACCAAAGCAATTTCATTTTGTGAGCAAATTGGAGTTAATAGCAAACTGGTAACAAACGTTTTTTTTGTACCATTAGGCGTATTAAGAAAAAAAAAACAGACTGCCTCTATCATTGGCTCATTTGTAATTTCGAATCTGCAACTAAGTATTGTTTATTTGTTTTGAAAAATGAAATCATCCGCTTTGAATTGTGGTTCTCTCAAAATAAATCTCGATCATATAAAGGTTATACGCAGAATGTTGCAGTGCAACCATGCCATTTTCAATCAACATATGTCTTCGATTTTATATCAGAGCTTCATCGAAAATTTTGTACAAAAAAGGGATAGGTATTATCGTTGCTATAACGGTACGAATACCAAAAAATGCTATCAATGTTTTGTACGCTAGTGCAGAAATAACATATCTTGCGTTCTTTTCCGTGACCTAGACTTCTTTTCGATTTACAAGGTGAACAATTCCAGAAGCACATGTCATGTCTGCCAACGCCTAAAATACCTGATTGTCAGACAAGCATACCAATCAGTAGATCTGATATCAACGTTACTGCAAATCTTCAGTTGGCTAATCCGGGCTTCGATAATCCACAGCAGACTAGCCTGTTCATTGTCGCTTCTATGTACTTTGAGCAATTCAGTAACTTCAAATCTTTGATCAGTATGTCAAATCAAATTAGTTAAATCATCTTCCAGTCACAAAATACGTAACTGGGCTAGGTAATTTCAGGAAAAATTCATAGCAATCCAAGCTAAAGAGATACAAGGTTTAAAGACACACACAAGATACATTTATGGCAGATTTATTGTTCGCTTGAGGCAATTCGCTCAACGAGTTACTTAGAAAAGTTGGATTGCCAGACGGTGACTACTATAATATCAATATACATTGGCGTAAAGACACAACTCAGATGCTGGAAGCATACGAATTAAAATGCGTTAACTTGGAGAATTCTACTATTGCTCCAGCAGCCAGCTCTGTCAGTCAAAATTACTTTTATGCTGACTATCTGTTGACTGGCGCAAACTCAATTGCACAGGCCATACGAATGAGATCCGAGATAGCAGTAGTTTTGTTCAGGCGACATGACTCTTCAGAAATGGTGCTCAAACTCAAACTCGATACTACATGATGTTCCAGAGTCAGAATGTGAAAAGGTACTCAATGGCGATGACAATTCCTTCGTCAAAATTTTGGGTTATTCCCAAATTTCTACAGACAGACTTATAAAAAACCGTACCGTGCTTTCGGAAGTAGCACAAATCTTCGATCCAATCGACTTTTTATACTACGCACTGCTTCGCAGTTATAAGTGCATTTCTTAACAGTTTGTCGAGATTTACAAGCACCAGGGGATTTGTAAACACGTTTTCACTGATCCAACAAACTTGTTGGAGCCAATTCTGAGATAAGCTGAATCTACGAGATGCTACAGTCTGTAACTTTTATCCTCTTGGTGCTCCTGGTGCTCCTCGTTGGTGCTCTAGGTGCTCCTCGTTTTAGTGGTCTACGTCAGGACATCGCACGCATGTTTTATTTTTACGTTTCTGTTTGAAATTTGATTATTCTTTGCATCGTCTATATACAGAAACCATGTACCATGTCGTTAATTTTTATTACTCTACGGCTCCCGGTCTATTATGATATGTATTTGAATAAACCACTTACCATAAAAACAATATATACACGCGCGTCTTACAATTATTAAATTTTGATTTATGTTTATGATTTTAAATGCAGCTTGAATACGTAATTTTCATTACATCTGCAAAAACTAAAAAAAATACCGAAACTTTTTTGTGTGCTGTTCTGTTCGTTCGCTCGTTTTGACAAGTTTCAAATATAAAAACTAAAAAACTAAAAAGTTTTTCTATTTAAAATAAAATAAAATATAAAAAAAGTTTTTAAAGAAAATAAAATGTTATTTTCATGCTTAACATTTACAATGTATATATATGTATATGTTGTTTGAATAACATCGAAACTTCTTAAATATAGTTGGCATGAAATATTCTGGAATAAAACCAAAATCTTGATGTCGAAATGAATGATTTTTTTTTTTTGTAAAGTTTTAGTTTTTACTAAAATTGTTTGTTATTTGGATTTTTTTGTTGTGCTCTGTCAATTATTTTTATAGAGGGATACGTGCATCAGTTTTGAATACGCAATGGTCCGCGAACTGGATCGGTTTAAATAGTTTTGCAAACCAATCATTATGATCCTCTGTTGGAATCTAACTGCTGAATCGATGAATCGTATCTAAGATTTTACTCCCAACGATGAAAAGTAGTGTTAACGCATCAAAATAATAAAATATATTAGGTGTGCATCTCTGTCATATTTAATATTTTTAAGTTCTAGTATGCTTATTATATCGGGTGTTTTATTTAAGCTGAAACTTTCAAATATTTCGGAAAATAAGCACTCTACGAAAAAAATGTGCTTGATCAAAATTTAATCATTCCGAGGGGGACATACATTATTGCTAAAATTAGTACCTCCTTCCCCTTCTTGTAGGTGGGGCAGAGGGTAACTTTGAAATTAAAATAGGACCCTACTTTTTATTGCAGATTCGGATTCTACGGCTAAAAGTACTTAGGGTTTCCTTGAAACATTTTTTTTGATTCATGATAGATGGCGCTGTAATATACGATATTAATTTTTCTTCGATTTCTCCTACTGAGAACTTATGCATACGATCCTGCATTATGTTTTGAAAAATGGCTTTAAAAAACTACTATTATCATAACCCAGGAACTTGCGACTAAATTTGCTGTCAAATAAATGATTTTTTTGTATTTTGTTTTAAAAATATCTGAATAACTGGAAAATTATTATCTGAAGAAATGTAATTGGCTGGTGAATAAACTACTTTTAACGTCACCCAGGAACAACGACGTGGATGTAGTTTTCTGTTCCCTTCGGGATGCTTGATTAACGTGAGTCTCGCCTCACACGTACCATGGTACCCTCGCCTAATCATTTTTTAATTAAATTAAGTTCTCGAAATGATGGCCTTCGAACTTCAATGCACTTATTAATCCGCATTTCAAATGAATGTACACAACTGAGAAGCGTGTCTGCTGGAATTTTGGCACAAGCATTTTTTATTCGCTCAATCATATTCTCACGTGTTGTTGGTATTTGTTGGTAAACTTTGTCTTTGAGATAGCCCCACCAAAAGAAATCTGGCGAAGTAAGATCAGGTGATCTGGTAAGCGAATTTACCGGACCAGCTCAACCAATCCAGCGGCCATTGAAATTACGATCAAGTACTTCACGTGCTATTGAGGAATAGTTTGCTGGACAACCATCATGTTGATACCACAAGTTCTGTAGCAATTATAAGCTAAAGTATTCAAATAATGTTGGCAGTTTATTTTTCAAAATATCTCGGTACATTTGACCATTCAAGTTGCCTTTAATAATATGGGGGCCGATGACTTGGTTGCCAAATATTTCACACCACTCCACAGTCCAAGGGCGCTGATGTTTAACTTGGCGAAGCCAGTGTCGATTTTCAACACTCCAGTAATGCATGTTGTGTCCATTAATCGTTCCAAGGTTTGTAAAAGACGACTCATAGGAGAACAATAAGTAGCGAAAAAATTGGGGTTTTGCTGTTTTTGTTTACGTGCTCACTGACAAAAAGTCAACCTATTTTGAAAATCAATGCCATTAAGATCTTGGTGTAAAGACACATGGTACGGATGATACTTATGTCGATTTAAAATTTTCCAAACACTGGTATGGGATAAACCATTTCAATTTTTTCTTGTACAGTTAAATACTCCATTTTGTATTGTGATAGCCTAACGCAAACTGGTTTTTTGTTTTCGAAATAATCTTCGAACTGGATCGATATTTTTAAAACAAAATACAATCATTTATTTGAAAGCAAATTTAAGCCATTTTTTAAAACATAATGCAAAATCGTATGCATAAGTTCTCCGTAGGAAAAATCGAAGAAAAATTAATATCGTCTATTACAGCGCCATATATCATGAATCAAAAAAAATGTTTCAAGGAAATCCTACGTACTTTTAGCCGTAAAATCCAAATCTGCAATAAAAAATAGGGGTTCCTATTTTAATTTCAAAGTTGCCCTCCGCCCCACCTACAAGAAGGGAAAGGGGTTAATTTTAGCACTAATGTGTGTCCTATTTTAATTTCAAAGTTGCCCTCCGCCCCACCTACAAGAAGGGAAAGGGGTTAATTTTAGCACTAATGTGTGTCCTCGGAATGATTAAATTTTGATCATGTACCTTTTTTTCGTAGAAGGCTTATTCTTGAGATATTTGAAAATTTCAGCTTAAAAAAGAACACCCGGTATAAGAGTCCTACATTTTAAAAAGATTTGTTTTTAATAATCCTAAGGTTTCGGAAGCATCTAGTTGCCTTTACGGCTGACATTGTCAAAATGTATAGACAAATAATGATGGATGAAGACCAACAGAACCTACAGCAAATATGGTGGAGAGAAAATCCGTCAGAACATAAAAATGCTTTAAGTTGAATTTACGGAACGAAAAGTGCTTCGTATCTGGCAACTCGCACCCTTAACAAAATTGGCTTTCGATGTAACTATCTCGTTTCTCTTAGCGACTCAAATATTAATGAATGACTTTAATGTGGATAACGTATTGATAGGTACTGACATACTTCAAAAAGCCGTTTCAAACTTAATCAAACTGTTAGAGAAAGGTGGGTTTCAACTTCAAAAATGGAAAACCATGAAGATGCGAAATGATCGAATATATCTATCTTTGGTCGAATTCAGAATTTTACGTTACTTCGAATTAAATCTGAACCATACAAATATGCGACATTTGTGGCAAATAGAATTACGCAAATCCAGGAAATGTCATTTATAGAAAATTGGTGCTACGTACCAACATTACTAAATCCTGTAGACTTCGTGTCTCGGAGGTTAATGCCCAATGCATTTCGATGGTTTTCGGTGGTATGGCCCAATGTTTCTTCAAGGAGATGAATCTGAAATGGCCTAAAAATCCTAATCTTAAAATTAGTCCAGATTTACTAAATTTAGAGATCCGTAAATCTTCTTCGGTCACAGCTTGCGTTTCTCACGAGCCCTGGGATTTGTTCTACAGATATTCTTCGTTTATACAGCTTTGTAGAGTAACAGCTTATATTTGTCGATTCATTTTTATTACCAAACAAGCAATGTATTTAAGAATTATGTACTGGAGAACTTACTTCGAGCGAAATGTTGAAAATTCCAGCAAATTAAAATTATTACATCCATTTATTGTCATCTTACCATAAGCAAGCACATTTTTTTTTGTTATTGGTTAGATCTGAAACATATTCGGCTTCTACATTGTGATCCTCAAACGTTGTTATGCAATCTAAGGTCACAGTACTGGATCTTAGGAGGTCGAAATTTATGTAGACACATATATCAAAAATGTATTTTTTGTTTCAGAAACACGCCTTAAGTGCATCATCAAATCATGGATGATTTACTCACTGAGCGGGTAACTAAGTCTAGACCTTTCACAGTTGTTGAAATAGACTTCTGTGGACCATTCTACGCAAAACCAACTGCACGATCAAAAGTCGATTAAAATTTACGTATGTTTATTTATTTGCTTCGTCAGAAGCTTCCCTGGCTTGTTTACGAAGGTTTTTTGCAAGGCGTGACTACTGTAGTAAAATCTATTCAGATAATGCCACTAATTTGAGCTCGCTCTGAATTAAAGGAATTGGCCAATGCATTTCTAATTGTTCTATTTATCATATAGATTGGCGTACAATTCCGCCAAGATCTCCTCATTTCGGAGGACTGTGGGAGTCTGCCATAAAAGTTGCCAAATGCCATATCAAAAGGATTATAGGTCAACAGTTATTAACCATCGAATAACATTACGCTTTAACTAGTCAAATTGAGGCGTGTCTCAATTCGCGGCCTATAACTGCACTTTCGAGTGATCCAACTGATGTAAACGCACTTCTGGACATTTTTTGGTTAGTGATCTATTGTTAGCCCTTCCTGAATCACCGTTTGTCGATGTTCACATTAATAGGGTTTCCAGATATCAGATGTTGCAACTTATACTCCAATTATTCTGAAGGAAATGGCTTGTTGAATACTTGAATGAGCTCCAGAAACGTTACAAATGACAAAAGTCATCGAATGATGCCTACCAATGAAAATTAAAAACTAGTTGTGTCCTAATTCTATAATTTTAAATTTTAAATTATTTGAAAAATTATGAATTGTAATAAATATTAGTTTTCTTCGAAAAAAACCCCTAACTCTTGCTGATTATTATTGCAAAACTCAGCATCAACTTCAGTACTTTCAGTTCAAATCAATTCTAGGAATGCAAGTGTTATCTCGATTATTACTTTCTGATGTAATTTCTGCTTTGATGCAGTTTCGATGAAGGACTCCTAGATGAATTCAAGAGCTACAGCTGAATCATTTGGCAACATTATTTAAATAATTAGGCATCTCAAGAAATCTGTTTTATTACTTCCCGCGTGCAAACGTAGCTTTTTCGATTTTAAACAGAGCTGACTCATGAATTTTGTTCGACGTTACATTCAAATTGCACAACCATAATCTACACATTGTACAGTTATGTAAACTATATTCATACTATAACCGAGTAGACGGATATAAGTCAAAATATTACGACACATAAATTTTTATCTCAAAACCACACATATATACATTTTTACAACATATTCGTTATCTAAATATGATTAGCAAAATTACATGAAAAAAAAAAAAATATGACAGAATAACCTAGTGACCGCAAAATTCTAATTAGATACATACAGAATATTACGCAAATTGACACTGAACGAACATAGAAATATACATTTTTGAGTTGTATATTTTTTTTTAAACGTAGGTTCACAACATCAAATAAAATAGCAAATACCGAACATAAAACAAAAAAAAATATATCTCAAAATGCCAAGCAATTTGTTTCTTTATCAAATTCTGTCAAGGAAAACATAAATAAATCAAAACTGTAAAAAAAAAACCTTGATTGTCATGCCTATGTTCTACTAATTATGTATATATGTATCTTGTAAAAATGTAACAAATTGTATTTAAAATTTACATTTTTTTTTTTAAATATTAAATTGCAAAATATAAGAAAATTTTAAATACATAAATCCAGTTACTTAAAATTACTACAATGTACGTATGTTCGTACAAGACACTTTGGTACGTGTATTGCATAGCATATCGCACGTCAGCTTCTAATGTGCCACATAGAACAATTTTTTTTGGGTGCCGTATAAAATAGGTCAAAATTGTATCAAATTTGTCTTTCGAGCCGGATAGCTAGAGTTGAATAGTTGTGACCTTGGGATAAGTAAGTTTTTCATTTTAAAAGTGGTGTGACCAAATTTGTGGTTAAAAAAATGTCTAGTGCGAATATATTGGCAATGGCGGATGATGCAAAAAAAACTAGTAGAAAGTTTGCAGCTTAAACGTGGTAATACGAAAATGACGATATCGCAAGTGGACACTTTTTGTAACGCAATAATTAAAGAAGCTAGCACGGAAGACATAAATAATCGGCTAGAAATGTTAGAAAGTGCTTTTCAGTGAATTTAAAGAATTAGATGAACCCTTAGTAAATCTTGAGCAACCATCAGAAATTGATGATTGAAACCGAAACTACTAAAAAAACGTTTAAGAATCACACTAAAAATAAATACCATACCATAGATAAACATAATAGATTTCTCATTCATTTGATGTAATCATAATTTTTGAAGCCTTTTTTTTCTTTTATTTTATACAATCGAATAATATCAAATCACAAATACAACGATGAGATTGGAAATATCAGAAGTTTGATTTTTTCATTTTCATTGCGCAAATGAGCAATCTATAGTATTTATCTATGACCATACTATGCGAACATTCGTACAGCAACAACAAGATTATTTCCCTAATCTTCATGGAACAAGTTTTAGCGCCAATGATTGTCTACATGACGGTATTCGTTTACCGGTCCATTCCATAATTCGACGGTAGCTAGGCAATTTTTCGTCATTTAAAGATTTGTAAGAACACGCTTATAAGAAAGTTTCTTGATCAACCGAAACTACAGAGTAGATTAAGAGATATTAGGCATATGGGAAATGCAACTGATGAGATTTTAAGAGGTATACATGGAACAGGTGCAGTGGCAGGAACCAGGGATAGTTGGCTTATATATTTGTTGATTAAAAAATGTGATGCAGGCACAAAAAAATGCTGTGAGCTTAAATAAAAGAGCAGTTGCTCTGGAAAAGGCGGAACCAATGACAGCCAAGAGTATTTTTAACATGCAACTATAAATGCGAACGTAAATATGGAAAAGGTGAAGATTTGTCCAGTTTGCAATGGCAATCATGATTTACATTAGTGTAAAGGTTCCCTTCAAATGAATGTAAGCTATCGGCGTGGGCTCATTGCAGAAAAAGGATTGCGTTTTAATTGCATGAAAAATAGTCATCGAGCTGATCTGTGTAAGTTAAAATTGAGATGTGCCAAGTGCAGTAGAAAACTTAACTTTTTCTTACATACAGATGCTAATGGGAAACAAAATCAAACTGAAGCAAATCAGCAAATCGCTAACGTGAAGACCGATGCGGTTAATTGTCAACCATCAGCAAGTGGTGTATTTACTTTGAACACTAACCTGGCGAATATAAATGTACAGGCAATACTGCCTACAGCAATTGTAAGGGTAACAGACGGTTTAGGACAAACAGGACTCGTCAGAGTTCTTCTCGACAGCGTTTTTCGTTAAGGTTCTTTAATCAGTTGTGTTTAGCGAGGAAATGAGCACAAATCCCAATATCGAGACTGGTCATCTTCAAACTAAAAAGGAACATAAGTGACATAGAATAATCAGTTGGATTTAATCGGAGAAAATGGAGTGCGAATAATTCCAAAATTTGTGATAATGAATCATATATAAACATATGCGATGAGAGAAATGCGATAAGTCTTCGGCTTACCGTGGTTTCCTCAATGTGAATATTTCTCGTTTAAGGTTTAAAATACTAAAATGCCGTCAGCAAACCCAACATATTCTGTTATCGGATGCATCTATAGTTTACGATGCATTGGGATTATTGTCCCTTTCAACTATATCCTAGTAAAAAACTTGTTCCAAAAGTTGTGGCTACAAAAATTGGGTTAGCATAATGAACTTCCGAAAACCTCAAAAAAAATGTAAAATCAAATTAGAGATGAATTTTCGTGTTTCGAAAATTTTAAAATTTCGCGATTGATTCAATATTTGGGGAAGGTAGAATTCAATGTTTTTGAAGCCGCGAGTGGAAAATCATACGCAGCAGCGGTTTACTGTAGGAGCATTTGTCCAGACAACATCATTCGAGTCAGCCTTATGACGACAAAAACTAAAGTGACACCAAATAAAAAAAAACCCTTACCAAGATTGTGTTATCTTGGCTTAGCAACCATCCCAACAAATGGACGTCATTCCAAGAATAGAAACATAATAATAGAACATCACAAACGCTATGCCCAAGAGAAAAATGGTCACATGACAGGTCTACATAACTTCAGCTGCGCTTTCTCGTGCAAACGACATCATTATTTAATATTTTTAGCAAGGTATTTCAAAGAAGACACATCAAGCGATTGAATAAAGAGTTGACATTAGAAAAGTAGAGTATTCTAAATTTTCTAATTTTTAATTAATTTTTATTCTTAGAATAGGCGGCAGATTGGAGAGAGCGAGTTGCACATTTGCAACAAAACATTCAATTGTTTTGCACAACCAACCCATACTCAGCAAGATAATTGTCGAATTTATTCACTCAAAATTCCTCCAACATGATCCTTTTCTAACATTTCATATTTTAAAGCAAAAATTCTAGATCATCAATCGTAGAAGTACTTGTGATATGTTGTGTAACATGAGCGAGATACAAAGGTAATTTACAGCATGGAATATCTGCACAATCTACATCAACGAACAAAATGGCAAATGCCAAAATGGCACACAAAATGATTTAAAAATTGGAGATATAGTCCTTCTTAACGAACAATTTTTATCTCCGTGCAAGTGGATGATTAGTTGAATTAAGGAGGTTCATCCATGCATTGGTCTCATCAGAGTCGTGATAGTCAAAACAGCCAACAGCAAATACAAATGTCTATTAAACAAAGTACTTTTATTTCCAGTTGAAGATGTTTAAGTTTAGTGTACGCTTAATGTCGGGAGAAAGTCGGAAAATCAAAGTTGCAACAATACAATACAATTTAATTTTTATTTAACCTATCGATTGTAAGATGTCACTACTAAATAGTTCAAAATAATAAATTTATGCAAAAAAATTACTCTCAGTGGTGTCATTTTATGTTGCAGGTGTACGATATAATAATAGTGTAAAATGTAATTGTTTCACACCCATTTAGTGTAATGATTTGATAAATTATCCTAATCACTAATTTTATTTTTATTAGTTAATATCGTAATGTATATAATCAAGTTATTTGTTTATTACATTAGACATATAGTTTTGCGCAACATTACCATAAATTACAACTATGAACTTTAACGTAATAAAACACTTTCTCCGCACACTCGCACAAAAACTCAAACATATCACAAAATCTATTAATTTGGTAAATTAATTTTTTTGTAAATAGCAAAAAAAAAATAAAAAAAAAAAAATTTTCGCAATCCTGAAAAAGTACATTTGAAAGATTTTGTTTTAACTTTTAATTTATTTTTATTTACAATTAAGTGAAAATTATCCAATTTAAAAGACATAAAAAATAAAATCGTGACCACTAAACAAAATGAAATAAATTTATACGACAGCACAAGTAATTTTCTATTTTTTTTTTTTTTTTTTTTAATTCAAGAGATTAAGGTGTGGATGACAAAAACAAAACAATGCTTGAAGTTTTATGATTGTTGGTATCGAAAATCGTGTAAGCTTTCAAATTATGACTCTCTCTGGATATCTAGAGTGTGTATGAGTTTGAGGTTTATAAGTAATATTTTACTTTGGTTTGAACTTTCTGATTTAGTATTTGTTGATCGTTCAGATAACAATTAAAATTTGTTCATATTTGGTTTAGCATATTAAAATAAAAGACTTCTAATATTCTAATCTAATATTAGTTGTAGGAGGCTACTCAATTGTTTGCAAACATAAGTACAGTAGTAGTTGGTTAAAAAGTGAATATGAATTTAAAGCTGCCAATAATCGAATGTGAAACATCTGTATAATGTATTATGGATGAGGTTAATGCTCGAAGAGAATCAATTTTTAATTTTGCTTGCGAACAATATAAGTGATGACAAGGATTTTATTTGGGATCTACAGTCCTTACCAAAGTTATTTATCATTACCAAAGAAAAAAGTTTATTTGTTGTTTAAAGTGACATGTGAATGTGTTAAAAACATGTTAAAAATGAAAAAAAAAAATTATAAAAAATTTAACGAGGTAGAGACCGTCTATAAATTTTGACAAATGAATTTAAAAATCATAACCTCTTTTTTGACAAAATTACAGTGTTTAGTTATAAAATAATGAGATTAAAATCATAGTAGGCGTATATTGTTATCGATGCGCTTCACTTTGTGTTTATCACTGAGATAGAACTACGGAGACGACATGCACAAAAAGTCGCGGTACAAATAAAACAAAAAAGAAGCCAAAAAGTTGGCGTCTGGGTAACAGAGAAAGAAAATATTTATTTTCCTTGTCTTGAATTTCGAATTTTCGGTAATGAAATATATAAATAATAAAAAACAATTGTTGATTTGACAATTTTTAGTTCTCATTAGTTGTTGTTTTGAATTGATTTCGTTGAAACTGCTTTTAAAATAAGATTTAAATAATTAAACTAAAAATATAATTTCCATATTTATTTGGTTTAAACTTTTTAATAATTTAAAAAATTAAAATGTGGCCAAATTTTAAGGACTCACTAAAAAGAAAAAGTATTTATAAGTGCCAAACTGTTCGACTAAGTTGAAGACTAAAGATTTTAAAATTACATTATTTTCGTAAGTACATTATTATAATAGAATATTTACAAAATTATATTAAAAATTTTTGCAATATTTAAATATTTAGTTATCCAAAAGATCAAGCTTTAAAAAATATGGTGTGCTAATTTAGGTGTGACTGACCATTGGATGATGTCCAAATATGAGAAATTACTTGTATGTTCACTACATTTTTCACCACAGTTTTAGAACTGGGCTGGAAACAAATACATTTTCCAAAACCTTTGCACATACGCTATGTTTTTATTCGCTAAATGCGTATAACTATGTGCGTGATGTATTTAAATGTGTTTTGCTACATCCAGAAACAGTATGCCGATGGTACTAAAAGGTTGATGGATCACCCGGATTTACTCAACAAACTTTAACCGCGATTACACTAAAAGCGACTTTAAATAAACAAGACGGAAAGAAATTATATTTGGCGCTAATATTGGATGAAATGTCTATCATGCGCAAAACGGAATTGGTTGGTGGTCGCTTAGTTCGACAAGTTAACTTGGGCATTGACTACTCAACCGACTGTGAAAGAGAGGCAGTAGTAGCATTGGTAACTATGGCAGTAGGTATGATCGATCACTGGAAAATCCCAATTGCGTATTTCCTCATTAATGGAATGTCAGCATCGCTGAAAACAGAAATAGTTTCAATGGCAATTGAAAGATTATTTGAAGCCAGTACCAAAGTAGTTTCCATAACCTGTGATGGGTTATTTTCAAACCAATACATGCTGGAAAATTTAGGAGCAGTGCTGATTATAAATGAAGCTAAGTCTTGGTTTTATTTTAACGGTAATTTAATTTATTAAATTTTTATCGTTCATGTAAATAGCATTTATGTGACAATTTTAGCATACTTATACGTGCATAAATGTTTCATGTTTTTTAGGTAATCTTAGGAAGGAGGAATAGTACGATGGAGGTATATCAATGAATTACATGATACTCAAACGAAGAATTTAAGCTTCGGAAACAAGCTTTCCAAAGCTCATGTAAATTTTCAACAGAAAAAGATGAAAGTTTCACTCGCAGCTCAAACAATGAGTGAATCAGTAGCTGCAGCAATAGATTTTTGTAACCACGTTTCACGATTACCACAATTTGCGGAAAGCGAATCAACCATAAAATTTATAAGGACAATAAATTTAGCTTTCGATTTATTAAATTCTCGAAATTCTTGCGGTAAAGGTTCTAGAGCACCTATTGGTAAACATAATGTGAACAACTGGATGCTGATAATAACAGAAATCATTTCATACCTGTCCTCTATCAAATTGAATTCGGACGTTTCAATTTATAGCACGAACAAATGTACAGGTTTTTTTGGGCGTTTATTTAGGATATATCATGCTACAAAGTTTATACAAAGATCATATATAAACAAACTATTTAAATCATCTACCCACATATAAACTAAATCAAGATCATCTCAAACTATTTTTTTGGGCAATGCGTTCGAGAAGTGGAAATAATAACAATCCAACATCGAGGCAGTTCATCGCTGGATACAAACAGTTACTCATACTTAAGTAAAAAATATCAATGGCAATGTCGGTGAAACTGATGAACCGTAGGTATTAGGAGTGTGCAGTGTCCCAGTCTCTAGAAACGATGGTAAGAGTCAGAACTTAAGTTATAATATTGGTAATGAACTACACATAATTTACTTACCATAGGTGATATTCAATATCCAATTGATAGGTTTGATTTGGATGATAACGATACAAACACAATAAATAGCAGTTATCGAGAAACTAACAAGCTTGTATCTTAATTCTTGGATAAAAATATGATATCAACTTTCCAAGAAAATGTAATTGGATACATGAGTGGTTATGTAGTAAGCATGACAGAAAAGATCATTAGATGCACACCATGCGTAAATTCACTTCATTCTGATTATGGCGGAGCCCATCCTCCAGCTCTAAGCTTATTATTTAAGAAAACTAGAGGAGGGTTGGTTATTCCATCCAAAGATTAGAAATTATTAACAATCATATATAAAAACTATTTAAAACTATAATAAAATGTTTCATTAAAATATAATTTTCGCAGATTTCGAAGGAAATTAATAATGCGAATACCACACAATTAAGGCAACAAACATAAACATTTAAAATGTTTTATTTTATTAACCAAATTATTTACGTTGGGATTTAGACAGTGAATTTTGAAAATCCGTTTGTTTTTGTTGGAAATTTGACATTTCAAATTTATTTCGATTTTATTTCCAGGTGTGTATCGTAAATTTCAAGGAAAATTCTTAACAAAATTTTTTATTATTTTATAAATAATAAAAAAAGAGAGAGAGAGAGAGACAGAGCCAAAAAGAGCAAAATAACATAAAAGAATTGTGAAACTATTAAATGCAAACCTCAGTCAAAAGTCAAAGAAGTTTAGAGAAAGATAAATAACACTCGGAAAAGTAAAATGTGCCAGATAACTGTTCGAAGACGACTATATATGAGGCAAATGTCAAGATCTATACTAATTAACATAAGCCCATCGTTAGCCAAAAAACTGAGTGAAAATAGCATAAATTAACGCAGATCTACCAGTTAATGCCTGTGGAATTCTAGCGTAGTACTTTTTAAAAAAAAACACAATATAATTTTGCAAACTCACGATAGTGGTGGCAATAAAATAATGCAATGGGGTTGCTTAAGCTACTGTTACAGAGGTAATTGTATAGTCCTACCTTAAAAGGTAAGTGCAAATCCGTACTTGTATAGTTAATAACGAGCACGCATTAAAAAATTTACAAAAGTAAATTTATTACGAAGTTTCTAAGAGATTTGAATCATCAAACACTTCAATAAATTCGACTTAAATTCAGATTTAAGCCTAATTGAGAATATATGGAATTATTTAAAACATGGAATGGCTGTAAAAATTTGTAGGCAGACAAATAAAACAGTTTCTGAAGTAAAAAATATCTGGGATCAAATTTTAACGAATTGCTAGAAAATTTAGAGAATTTCTTTCCCAATGTGTTTTCAGAAAGTATTTGCAAACAACGGTGGGAAACCTCATATTGACTCATATTGCACAAATAATTTTGTGAGCATGCAACAATTTTCAACAACAAATAAATCGTTTTTCTGTTTAAGTTAACTTTTTTAAGTTTGGTCTAAACTTTAAATTTACTTGAGTGATTTGTTTAATTTTTGCGATGCACAAATAATTTTGTTAATGACTGTACATAATATTAGTATATTGTTTCAATTGAAAAGTTTATGGTTTGAGATCTTATCGGTTGGTTAGAAAACACTAGAGACCGATAGTTTTTGTATCAGAACCTCTTCTAGAGCTTACCTAACTTTTTAAATATGGAGTTTTTGAAAAAACGTTTATAACAACAAAGAGTTAAAGAAAATAGTTAATAGAAATTTTACACACAGCTTAGGACAGCGGCGTGTTAACTAAACACCTAAACCATGAATATTCGACCAGTAACGTATGGTCTGGCTAGGACATACGTGGCTTTTACCTACCTAGACATGGAATCCGGATTCTGCCATTTATTCCTCGTGCTTTACAGGGTCATTAGCAAATTTACCAATTATTTCAACACACTCTGAAATGAGGTGGTATATTGGCGTTTTCTTACTATATTTGCTGGTGGTATAATCTGAACTGGTGCCATACATGATGATGATGGTCGTGGTAGTATTTCTATCGTTACGGTTTTAGCTAATGTCCTCTGGGATGTAATAGACACGCTGATTTACGATGAAATTTAGCGTGTGTCCTAGCTTAAATACTAGTTTATAGCAAAAAAAAAAACAAAAAAACCTTAGCACAAATCGAGAATCATTTGACAATTGACAATTATTTACATAGTTTCCAAAATATTTGGAGAATTTTTAAGTGAAATTTTACGAGCACTTTAAAACATGAATACCAGTTAAGAGGTTCGAGCGATGACGAGATTGCTAACATGAACCCAACATTAGCAGCATTTATTATTGCAATATTTTTATTTTATTGAATAGGATCATTCTCACCTAAATTGTCAGGATGAAAAGCATTGTTTCAAAGATCCCAAACATTACATAAAATATATTGTACTCTTAAAATTAAGGATACAATTAATCATTAAATTTTGTCTAAACGGTTGTGCCGTTTGCTTTGAAATAACCTTCCCAATAATAATGAAAGAGCCGATACGATTGCAAAAAAGGATAATTGAGTAGGAGAATGAATACGATTTTTTGGATGCTAGAGACGTACTTCGTATGTTTCAGGTGAATATGTGGCCAAAATGGTAGAATAAACTAGTTGACTATTGTCAAATAAAAGGAAAGCAATACTTTGAGTGGTGTAGTGTCCTTTTAAAATAAATTGTGTTTAAGGCAATCAAATGAGCCTCATTGTATGATCAAAAAGAGTAGAAAGTGATACTGAATCGTGGAAATTAGAAGGGATATCTACATACACGCTACCTTAGGAAATAATGTGATACTTGTATGGTATTGTTAATGAGGTCATTGAATATTTGCTTCAACAGTGCCTCGAATTTGGGCACACTAGAGCGGATTTCAATGTCCTTATGAACACATGGAGATTTATAAAAATTTTACCAATGTGTATAGGTGTGTATAAAACTATTTACCAGTTTAATATAATAAATGGTATTACAGGATGAAAGCGGAATGATGAGTGAAAGATGATTACCTGAAATTATATTAAAAAATAAAAATTATCACTGTTAATTTGGTACAAAATTATTTTTAGAAATCAATCCAAATGTTTAAGTTATTTTTTGGACCGAAATACAAACTTTAAGCAACTAAGCATAAAAAATGGGTGCTGTACATGGATTACAAATATAATGAAACAACGCGTCAGCTAGCACCGACTTTACACATTTATTACAAAGTATGAAGCCTTTAAAAGCAATAAATTTACCTTTTTTGAATTTAAAAGCAACTGGAAATTGATTATACATTTAGTAAAAATCGAAGACTAGACACACTATATACATTACTAAAGATGATTACTTTGAAGTTAAATATTTATATGCTTGATTAATTTTTTATTTTTTTTTTAACCTAGGATGGGAAACGTAATTTATTTTCAATATTGAAAATATATTTTATCACAAACAATCAAATAATAAATGTTTGCAATTTTTTTACCATTTCAATCAAACTCGCGATAACCGATAATGCCACCATGAGCAGCATAAAACATCAAAAGAATTATACGTAAACGATATTCTACTACATTTTTTTATTTTTTATTTTATTTTAAACGTCATTACCATTAAAATCTATCAATCACACTTTAAGTTTGATTAAAATTTAAAAAAAAAATGTTAAAACTGCACAAAAAAAAATCAATTCTCCAACCAGCTTCAGTAAAAATTAATTACATTTATTCCCATCATAAAATACTCTTTGTTTCATTGAAGTAATATTATATCTATCTCTCTTAATACAGGAAAATGGAAAACACAAAAAAAAAAAAATCATTCCATCAATAATGGAATTTTTCATTTTTTTATTTCTCATTTTTTGTTTTAATTTTTTCGTAATTTTTTTTTTTTTTTTAATTAAATTTACAAAAAGGAAATTTTGTTTTTGAATTTTCAATTTTATATGCGCTGTTGATAAATGAAAGATAATTGAAATTTGATGTACAGATAAATTTAATTTTTTGTTGTTTTTTTTTTATATGAGATATGTGTAATTTAATAAAAAGTTTTATGTTTTTTTTTTCAGGGGGGTTTACAACACAAACAGAAAATAAAAATATACAAAAAAAAATAAAAAATTGTAGGAAAATAGAATGTGCGAGCTAACGAATATGGAAAATTGAGTGAATGCTTGGTATACTCATGGTTGTTGTATGAATGGTAATACAAAGAGAATTCATTAGTAATATATACGTACATATATGTTAAAATAATTTTATGTAATTGAAGAATGGGAAATTGCAGAAATGGAATAATTATACATTTTTTTGAAATACATACTCTAGCGAATATTAAAATTAATTCTGGCCTAAAGCGTTTATAAAAGTACTTTACACTAATTATATTCTCAAAATTATAATTTTTATTAAATTTTCAGTATTTGTTCGTTGGATCGTGTTTTCCAAATAAATCAATGCCATTTTAAAATAATATCGGGTCATTGCAGTGATATGGAGGAGCATATTTGATGAACATTACGCAGAAAATATTATACAAATCTTAAGTTTAGCAATTGTAAGACAACGCCAACCAAATACTGGTCTGGAACCTAACGCTTTGTTAGTTAAATATTATGTAAGTGATTCCTTAAACTGAGTTGTTATAGCCTGTTGTATTGTTCCATCTTCTGAACGTCTTCAGTTTATTATAATAAACGCTTCAAGAGTGGATAAAATATCGATAAGGCAAAAGAGTCTTATTTCCAAATATTATTATGGAAACGTTTATTCATCATCTTTCCATGATAATTGAACCAATAGAGGTTCACAGGTTCAAAAAGTTAAGGAAACTCGCTTATACTAATGAATTAATTAAATAATACAATAATGGTGTATATAAGCGCCACATCAACCCCACACAAATCTATTAATTATATTTTATTTACATTTATATAATACACACAGCACTATTCGAAATTAATTAGTTTAAATTAGAATAAAAATATTGACCTTAATTGCATGCGCTGAAAAATGAATGCAATCATCGAAATACGAAATGTAAATTTTCCGCACACTCTCACTATTGTCATCGTGAAATTTTCTATAAACGTAACTTTGTGTGCAGGGCGATTATAAAATGTTGATACAACTTTAATGAGATGATTACGATTTTAGTGAGATGATTTATATGGCAATAATTACTGTAATTACACATTATTGATTACGTTATGCCAGGTACCACCGTACACCCGTGCTACATATAACAAAACCGAAGGAGTGGATAAGAATTTTTGTTATGATGTTCGACCCGGTTATTGACATTTAAGCGATCGATAGTTAATATTTTTTTGTGCGGGTGGAAAGGAAAGGTATCAGTTCTGTCAGTAATGATAGAATTGGTTCGCTTTACCGGTACCTAATATTAAAACTACTAGTAGGAAAGGACAATTTCAGTAACAATAGACTTCTCCGCTTTCTGCAATCGCTTATCAGTAAGCCTGAAAAAAGTTTTCGCCTGAAAATTATAAATTATTTAATTTATTCCATTGTTGCAAAATATTATTAATTAATTCTTAATTCTAAATAATAATATAAAAATAAAATAATAAAATAATAAAATAATAAAATAATAAAATAATAAAATAATAAAATAATAAAATAATAAAATAATAAAATAATAAAATAATAAAATAATAAAATAATAAAATAATAAAATAATAAAATAATAAAATAATAAAATAATAAAATAATAAAATAATAAAATAATAAAATAATAAAATAATAAAATAATAAAATAATAAAATAATAAAATAATAAAATAATAAAATAATAAAATAATAAAATAATAAAATAATAAAATAATAAAATAATAAAATAATAAAATAATAAAATAATAAAATAATAAAAAAATAAAATAATAAAATAATAAAATAATAAAATAATAAAATAATAAAATAATAAAATAATAAAATAATAAAATAATAAAATAATAAAATAATAAAATAATAAAATAATAAAATAATAAAATAATAAAATAATAAAATAATAAAATAATAAAATAATAAAATAATAAAATAATAAAATAATAAAATAATAAAATAATAAAAAAATAAAATAATAAAATAATAAAATAATAAAATAATAAAATAATAAAATATTAAAATAATAAAATAATAAAATAATAAAATAATGAAATAATAATAAAATAATAAAATAATAAAATAATAAAATAATAAAATAATAAAATAATAAAATAATAAAATAATAAAATAATAAAATAATAAAATAATAAAATAATAAAATAATAAAATAATAAAATAATAACGTAATAACAAAATAATAAAATAATAAAATAATAACATAATAACATAATAATAAAATAAAATATTATAATAAAAAAATCAACAGTATTACAGTATGTAGGTAAACTACAGAGATTCATTCTATTTACAGAGATCTTTTTTTTACAATTGGTTATCGTTGTAAGTGGGTCAGCCCAACGAACGATTTTATATACAATTGGTCGCGGCGTTGTGGTCAACGTCAGAGATCGAACATAAGACCCGCACATCAGGGGTGTGCTTTAGCTTACACTTTTACCATTATTATACGACCGGTGACGTGATTTATTGAATGGTAAAGAATAAATCGGAAAACGACCCAAATGGGACCTCCATCGATTCTACGGAGAAATTTGCAACATTACCAAATTTTAAGTCAGTCTAATGTTCCAATTGTCGATAATATAACATGTTAGGCCAAACTATGAAAAGTTTCTGGGAAACTAAAGAAGTTTTTAAGCCAGTTTCTTTATTACCAAAACATCAAATCTTTAGGGATCCTTTTAAAGCAACAATTATAAACTCAATAAGAGGATCATTTGGATGGGTTAATAAATCTATCAAATGGAATTCCTATCAAAGGGCTACAGAGTAAAGAGAAAAGTTCTGGAATGACCCAAGCTTAAGACAGCAGTATACCGAATTCATGGATGAAAATCTACGACTGGGATACATATGGTAGCTCCACCAGGAAAATATCTTGGGGTGTACAATGAAACGTTTTTAATCACCATACTTCGAGTAATTATTGACCCTTCGGCCAAAATAAACCCAGGATTTTATCTTAACGATAATTTGTTTAAAGGATCGACATTACAAAATTTATTGGGCGGTATACTGCTACACTTCCGTAATTACAAAATAGTATTACCAACGAATAATTTGGCGAGAAATTCTTGACATTCTCGCTTGAAAAATTTTGAATTAAGGGCACTATGACATATGACACTTGCTCAGCACCATATACTAAGCGAGACCCATATACATTGAAAATATTAAAAAAAGACACTTTAATTAGCAAAACCAATTTCCTACATAATGGAACTGTCTGGGTTTAAACTCTGGAAATAGTCGTCTAACTGTCGAGAACTAGTAATCATAATGAATGTTGACAAATCATTACTTTCATCATCGAACCGATTTGGCAACATTACCATGGTATAAAGGTACTGGGGGTGCAGTGGCAACCAAATCAGAACAATTGAGGGAAGAATCCAAGGAATCTCCAAACTCTTCAAATTTAAAAAATATTAGTGGTCAGTTAGTATCTGATCTACGTGAGGAGTGTTTACATTAACAATTGTAGAGAGTGCATAATATTGACGTTTAACCATTTTTTATTGAATGTGTCACATTCACGAGAAGCAATCTTTTATATCATTAAGAAATATGGCTTTGATTCACTTTACATGCACATAATGAAAATTCACTAAAAAGTTACCTCGCGAATATACTTCTTGGCTCCATCAAGAAGATCGCGGGAGGAAGAGCGTCAACAAGCGCAGCAAAGAGCATGGGAGAGGCAGCAGCAAGCAGATCGTGAAAGACGAGAAAAAAAAGAAGCAGCCGCCTTTAATTCGGGCATGAGCTTTGGTTTCTTTGGTGGTAACATCACCTATTAGGTAATAGTGGATGCTTTAAATATTTGAACGTTTTGTTTGAAAAGCCGAGCGAGGCACACAGCACAAATACGGAATATGTATAATTTTTCAAGGCATAACCTCAAAATGTACCAGCAAAAAAATCTGATGTCTGGACTTATTTTAAAATGTTATAGATAACCATAAAGAAGCAGTATATTCTAAATCTTTAAAGGACACATGATGTAAAGTGTCAACTACCATTGTCCTAATTATTCATCTAAAAACGCACGACATCGATATTACTAAATCGTTTGTGGAATAAAAAATTGTAATGAAAAGGCCTAAAATTGAGGAAAGCACTACTTTAAATTATATCAAAAAAAAAATGTGATCACTTGGTGAAATACTCGTGTGAAATACTCCCGATGTGTTTTGAAATTGTGCCTTAATCACGCATTGCACCTAGCAGTAATGAATTCGTTATATAGCAAGAAAATATGTGATGCAACTTTTGTTGAAGAACATCTGGAATCTGCTAATTAGCGAATTGGAATTTAGTGAAATCGAAGATGATTTCCCAACCGACGATGATAATAATACTGCGACTGACGGAGTCACGCACTGCCGAAGTCAGTAAGGAAAGTTACAAGAATCGTTTTCACCATTTCGCGGAATGTCAAAATAAACACAGATATCTTTTGCAACTTGGATCAATAAATCGTTAAAAATTCATGATGCCGTATTGAAAGTGAGGCAATGGAATGCTTTACAATTTCACATCTATAAAAAAAATGGCAATAGCTGTATTAACAGTGTTTTCATCAGCTTGTTACTGCAAATTCTTTTTTTTTAACAGATGAACGTCATTGTAACAAAAATAAGGAATAGGATGACCAGGGACAATTCGATGGCTGATGTTATTATTAAACTGGTTTGATAATCTAATAAAAACATCAAGACTAGCACAAGTAGGGAAGGAAATTAATCGTTATCACGTGAAAATTCTATGCCTTAGTGAATTCAGACGGAAAATCAATGGTGAATTACATGATATTCTCTGGTAGAGAAGTTGAACATGAACAAAGTGTGGACATAGTACCAACTGCTCAAGAGAAAAAAGCATTGATGGAATAAAATCCAATAAACAGCAGAATACTAAAAGGAAGGTAAAATAAGAAAATAAGAAAAATAATCATCATTCAGTGCTATGCTCCAACCAAAAATGCAGATAAAATAACAAAAGTAGTTAAGCAACTCGATTCAACAATAGCAACGTCACTTAAAAATGACAAATACAAGGAGATTTGATTGCGAAAATTGGCCTGGACCCACAACAGTCATATAAGCAAACAAATTTAATTTGTGTGCAAAATAACAATGGAGAAAGGCTTGTCGACTTCCGTATCACAAATCAGCTGTTCAAAGGTGGCATAGTAGGTTCCCATGGTATATGTAACAAGACATTTCTTACATCACTACAAGATTTTAGAGTTATAAGGGACGCAGATATTCACAACGATTTATCAATTGGTAGTAGCACATCTGGTAACAGATTGTAAGATACTGGAATTAGAAACATCTTCAATAAATAGTTTCAACTCAATTTCTATAGACGCGAAGCTACCTATAGAACAATCATGGAATCAAATTGAAGAATTCTTTTTGGCTACCAGAATTACAATCCAGGAATACAAAGATGTAGCGCGCAAAGTTAGAAAAAAGGCAAAGAATGATCGAATAAAACATTTAAGGCAGCTGAGGAGATAGCAGTAAAATTAAACATGCAATAACTAAATTAATGTGTGTTAGAAGACCACTGACAAAATTACCAACATATCACTTGTAAGAGATGCTTGAGGTAAAGTTGCACTGGTCACATCAAATCATTTCAAATCATTACTAAACAATCTATAATGAACTGGAATCTCCACTATACCTGCTCTTCATTGATTTCGGATGCGCATCGATTTAATAAAAAATATCGCAAACACTTTGTGAAATGGGCCTCTTTAAAAAAACGAATTCATACTCCTTGGGCGCACAATAGTAAAAGCAGGTGGGATCGAAGAAGACATAAATAAACCCATTAACAAAGCCAGATGCAATTAATGCGTTTCAATAGAATCTGAAATTCATAGGTCCTGCCCGAAAAATCAAGAAACAAATATTCAACTCGTCTGTAAAATCGGTACTACTGTATGGTTGAGAGACCTAGAAGTATATGAAAAAGATCTTACAGAAATGGCAGATGTTAGTGAAAAAATTACCTTTGACGATTATTCAAGTGCGCTTATGGTCGAACACCATAATATACATCGAACTGCACAGAATAATAAAGTAGTTAGACATTGAAATTGAGATACGGATTTGCCATGCACAAAAGAAACCACTAAAAGTTATAGATATTAGACTGGAACCTGGAAAAGAAAATTAGGTGGACCAGCCACCTAGAAAAACAAGCAGAACCTAAAGAACTTGGCAAATCAAAAGGATGACTATAAAAGTAGTAACCCCAACAGAGTAGTATGGTCTATCCTAGTAGACCTATTAGAGTAATAATCTCTTTTTTTAAGGTTAGGGCACAGTGAGGCCGCTTTTTATTTCTGCGGCATAACTTCGCTTTGCAATACTATTTGAATAAGATAGTTCCACAGAGAATCCCCTCTGACTTAGAGTTTTTGAAGATTTGGCATTTTAGGATTTGTCAAATTCGAATCCAAAATTCAAAGAATTTCGGCAAACCCGAAGGATTTGCCATATTTTCTGATCGTGATGTGATTATTGCTCAAACATATTAGAGCTAAAAAATATTGATGTTAAATATTTTTTTTTTTTAGCAAAAATTCGTCGAATTCGAATGCAAGTTAAATATTACTCAACACACTTAAAATTAGAGTATTCGATTTGATCCTTTTACATGTCTGTGGCATGTATTTGAATACTTTTTTCATATCGTTATTTTTGATATTTTGAACAAGGACTTAACACTTTGGTATATAAATTAGATTTTCGGCGATTATATGACGTATTTGTCATAAAACGGTTAACTTAATTGATTTGTAATGTTTAATAATTTTAAATATATAAAAAATCCCTCCTATCCTTTCGTTTGTTAAATGTAAAAAGGCTGTAGGAGTAGGAACGGCGTTAACCGGATTACTTGACAAGAACTTGGTCTCATAGTCTCACCAATCTATCAATCAATTGAACAAGCACTTATTACTTTAAAAACATATATTTAAAATTAATTGTTAGAATCATTGCCAATTTAAAAAAAATATATTAGTTTTCTTGGCTGGGACAGTCTGAAGAGTTATTTTGTAATCAAATCCGTTGGAACTATATTCTTGATGTGATTCGATCCAATATGGACTTATATAATCTCAGTGTTAATAATACACGTGATTTAACAACCACTCTGTATAAATTGTAACGTAGATAGATATAGAATCACTATATTTTCTCAATGTAAATTTTATAACATGAATTTACTATTACTTACTATATAATTTATACTATTGTTGTTTGTTGTACATGGCAATCAGTCGGAGTAATTTGTTATTAGTTTTTATTTGAATTAAAGTGACGACGAGGGACAATTTTTTTATTTGCAGTCGAAATACATAAGGAAATTAGCTACAGTTCTTCGTCACTATATATCGTTATTTAAAATAGAAACATTTTTTTTAGCTTTTTTTAATTGAAGGTGGAAATGTAAATAATTTTCTATTGTCTTCTTGTACGTATGTACATCAGTTTAAAATAAATTCGTAAAATATTTGAAATACATTATAAATTGAAGGAACGTCTATGTCCTTTCTATGTGTACATCCTCAATAGAATTTTATTTTGTTATTTTCGTTATCCAAATACGGTCTAATGATTTTCGTCAGAGAAAATTAAATTCCGTTTTTATACTCTGCATCTTGTCGTCAGCCAGACACTTTTCCATGAAAAAAATAAAAAATAAAAATATTATAATTTAAAAATAGATCATTAATAAAATTGTTTATAAATAAATTTTTTTCGGGACGGTTTTTTTTAAAATTATATAATTTAATTTAAAACAATTAATTGATGGTAAAAATCAAATTTTTAAGAAAACATTTAGGACATTTTCAAAACCAAACATCCAACTCATTATTTTTTTAACTTGAAATATTTAAAAAAAAAAAAAATTAAGAACACATATTATCAATCAAAGTTAAATTAAATTTCAGTTTGATCTCGTTCGAGGATGAAATTTTATTTTTTTTTAATAAATCAAATATTTATGAATATCGTTAGGGTGAAATAAAACATTTGGTATAATGACGTTTCTGGTGTATCTGTATGCTCAAAGTCGGAATTTATGTCCAAATCGAAATTGAAACTGAAATAATTTAAGTATTTGGGTGGCCGTGCATTAATTAAGAAAAATAATTTTGACATGTCATCATATTTTGTCTACGGTCGAATATTTTTTGAAATCAAGGATTTGGGTATTAGGCATTGTAATGATAAATTGTTTGTGCGTCAGAGAGAAATATTTCAATGATCGTGCGTTTTTTTTTTTTGTGTATTCAACATTCCACTATTTACCTTATTTAGATTATTGAAATAGAAAAGTTATTCTTTTTTTAACTGTTAGCCAGACATCCTTAATTTAAAGCTGTTGGTGGCTGTATCATTAAGTTAAGGTTGACGCGTTTATAATAAGTCAAGATTATGTCTGCGTCATTTTTAGATCGACTAAAATTTCATGTCGAGAGAAAATCGAAATTAAACGGTTGATTTTAAAGTGCTCATTTCTTGACGATTGGTAGGTTCCAGATATTGCTCAAATATCAGAAAGTATTCTATACATGTTTCAAAACAATATATTTGTTGATTTTGTAGATGATCTTGTTTTGTAGATTAAAATAATAGTTGAATGAATAAATTACCGTGGAATCTATACCCACAGAATTTTATTTTCTGAAACGGCGTTAAAGCCCACCATAGCAGTATGTGATGATGTAGTGTTATGAGACTGTGCAAAAAATAACAAAATATTATCAATTATAATTATCGCGGGAGGCGAGGTTTACAAGGCACCACTAACCTTTACTTTTAGCGTTTATGCTAGTAAAGGTGCCTAACTGAAAAATAAAAATAAATTTTCCTTTAAGCTGTGTCAATAAACTCTGCCTGAAATGTTTATAATACCTCGCTGCAAGTATCTTTGATTGGTTGTTCCAAGACATCCCATCTAAGCAAAACCCATCTAAGCTTGCCGAGGTCATAACTAAAGGAGTAAAACGATAAAAATTCCAAAAATCTAAACTCTGGTATAATGGCCCACATTGGTGGTTAAAGCTGCGATGTTTGGGACGGGAGATACTGTATTTAAATCTCAACGGAAGTGGGTTGCAAAAAGGACTTGATTACGATCGGTGATGACGATGAACAGAACTATGACCCCTGTTGGAGTGCACAATCCATGGGCTGAACTATTTTTAATGCAAGTACAGGCTGGCTGGAGCAACGCAATGTGCAGATGGATGATATCTATTTGATATTCAAAGCGAACCTGTAGTCGTGCTTCCTCTGTTTGGCTGGCGACGGCGTAAAGTAGGACGTTAAATAAACCGCGAAAGAGTTGGGGGATCTTCGGCCCAGAACAGATTGAATGAAAATTTAAATTTCAGAAGACTTCTCTGTTCGAGAAGAAAAAAGGTCCAATCATGTTAGCGTCCAAATAGGAACAAAAGGGAAATACGATATCGTGTTGAATCTTATTACAAAACAATCAGAATGGTTTGAAATACGTTTTTATTTTAAGATTTGAAAAATCACAAGCAAGTTAATTAATAATCTAGTAACTCCATCAGGGTTGAATGGTCCATAATATATTATTATTCACAACATTCAAAGAACAATATTTTATTCCAAAATATTTGATCCATTAAAATTAATGATCTTCGTTAGATTCATTGAAAGGCGCAAGTTGCGAGTTGGTGGACGATTAAGCAAATCCACGTTGCCCTGAGAGTTGAAGAGTCCAGGATATTTATGCAAACTACATTCATGAAAAAACGTATTAATCCTTAGCGTTGTTCTCAACAAATATTGAGTGTTAGGAGCACGAAACATAATTAATAAATGCGAGCCTATGCAAAATTTTTCGAATGTATAGCACAGATCCTTACTGAGCTAAAAATAGTTGATTTGCCTGCGGCAAAATGTAAACAGAACTGACCATTTAGCATACTGGTCTTGATTATGTGAATCTATTTTACTAAAAAAATAGCAAGTGTAGAAACGCTCCAGTCGAAAAGGCATATACTGTCGTATTAAAAAAGGGTGACGAAAAGCATCCTTATATGCGAAAAAATTACCACATTAATTATCTTTATATAAGATAAACGATAACCCAACCGATTTGGAAATACTTCGTGATCGGGGAGCTCAGTTTAGTTGAAGTTATCAACAACCAAATCGAAAGTAACCAAATTGATAGCATCTTTTCAATCTAATTGACCCTTTCAAATCGATTCCTGTATTTGACCATTTGGCGGGTGTCGGAAAGAATTAAATTATAGGTGAAGATATAAATTAAAAATTTGTACATCAATTATTGCAGAGCAACAATTAGATTGAGATAAAGCTTAATGATATTAGTTGTCTGGCCAAAAACTCTTACAAGTTCGAAAAGTTCCAACAAATAGAACTCCAATGACAGTAGACTAACCTATGGTTCTACATGGGTAACTCTACATAGGTGAGTCTATGAATCTTCATCTGATTCAAATCAGATCCGTTTACCTTCTAAATTCCTCGGAATTTGCCACTTTGAACCAAATAGTTATAATTTCAGTGTAGATTTTCATCATGAACAGTTAGCTGAATGTTACATGAATGCACACACCACGCACGTACAATATTATCGAACACTTTTGTACCTATTCTCAAGAAACCTATAGAAACCGAGAACGATGAAATTATAATATCCTCAAAGCAAACTGCACATTTCAGGCAACGTCAAAAACAAAACAAATAGAGACTACGCTAAATATCATAGCCTCCGACTCTTATATTATGAGGGGAAGATGGACATGTATTTAACACACTTTTAAATACCAAGCACGTCACCATTTTTTCCACCCATCGTAAAGCGATGATTAAGATACTTGCTTACCACGCCACGGTCTCGGGTTCGATACTTGCCATTGACCAAAATCTATATTTAAATAAAAATTCTATGCTGTTTATAGTCTAAGGTTTTTAGGGGAAGAAAAATTAAAAAAAATCTTGAAAAACTGAGTCTTTTTTTTGACGGAGCAATTTAGGTTGCAGAAATCGCAAAGCTAAAAACCAAACGAACTTTCGATCTAATCGAACTGTAGCGCAACGAGAAGAAGGAAATGAATTTGAATGGAATCAATTATCACGAACAAGTACAGCACGTAGTGTATCAGAGAAAATGCAAACAAATATGATAGTAATATCAAATGTGACTTCATCGGTCAGTTGAAAACAATGGTGTGATAATTAGTTTGAATAATCGTGCAAGAAGACAAACAAATGTTCCGTTAAATACTCATCATAAATCAAATGTGGTTCCGGACAAATGTAGGCTCACTTTCAAGTTGATTGCAATCAAGATACACACAATCATCCCCCACTATTAGTCACTTCTTTTATAAATTCAAGGTCAAATATACCATCGAGCACATTTGTTACGGCCACTGCCCTATACAAACTATAAATTTAACAGTGGTGCACACGTTGTTTAAGGTGAAAAGACTAACTGTGGAACAACTGCAAACTTTTTTAACATTGTTGAAAATCGATCTGAACCGCCTGCCGCATCTTCTTATCTCATAATTCAAATCAGAACCGATAAATGCGCCAACTGTTGAAGTAATCGTCATTGTCATTGCTGATAAAAATTTCTCGATCATGGTAATAAATGACTTGTAATTTCGGTGACTTTTTCACCAATATATGATGAAATTCGCCATTCATGAAAGACTGGTTAAAAAATATACTTCACTACAAAAAATTTATTACAACGAGCTGATCGACCGCCATCTACAACGTGGACCATTTATAGTTTTTCAGAAATGTGCTAGAATGATGTCTTCGCCCGAAAGCTGCATTACTCTAAAATGCCAAAATATTACACTTGGAATTAATTAAAATATTTTGTTACTTGAAATCCAGCTTTCCATCGATTGATTTGTTGGCCAAACACAAAGATGACATGTCTGATGATATTTTGCATCAAATGCGTACTATCACATAGGAGAGGAAACGAGGCATTGCTATTAATTAAATACATGTGATCGATGATAGCGGAGAAGATATCACCATAATTAAGCATGACAGCGGCCGATCATCTGATGAATGACGCATTTAAACAAAAGTTGAAACGCAAAAAATCATTTGATTGCGATCAATAATTTTACTATAATTTTACAATGAAACTAGAGAGTTTGTCTTGGAAGAAGTTGAACTGTCCTAGTGAACTAAAACAAAGAAACGAATAAGATAATAGAAATTTACCAAATGTAAATTTGCACGAACTTATGGCAGTATGCATGAGGACAGAAAACGACAACGCGGTAATAGAAAAAAAGCTTTCAACTGTTAAAAGATACAGGATGTCCTTAATTTTCATGTTACACAAAAAGTAGCATTTGCAATATTGAACCTTATTTTTTAAGAAAAGATCGATGTGAGCCCTGCTGGCAATGCGAAGGGATTCTTAGTTACATAATCTTTATCCTCTAAAAAATACTATTATCAAAGACAATTTTTTGCAACATACAAAATCGCAGTGACAGAAGTTTTTACAAAGTGTCATACATTAAAATGGAATATGACTATATAATCATAGTGCGATAACACTCTTAACTGCAAGATAGATATCTTTATTTCAAGAATATTTAAGCTTCACGAAACGTTCGGATAAATCTAGTCATACTAGGTATATTCACTCGATTGAAACTTGTTAAATCATATCATTAGCATAGTAAACCAATTTATTCTGATGTGTCAAAAAGCAGGAGATTATTTTGATATAGTATTTTAAAGCACCAATGTGAATTTCTAAAGCGATAGGACAATCAGAAAAATGTTAAGTAGTGATTGACAAACACAAATGTTTCCAAATATAATAAATCCTTTAAGTTGAATTCATTGCAGCCGAGGCGCAAATGGAAGTCCACAAAATATCCATTTTAAGTCGATGACATCTTTCTTATAGAGAAGATAATTTATATACTACCAGTCAGCGGAGGATGGGTAAAATAACATTTGTTTGTTCAAAGTTACCTGGTAACTCCAAAATTTCTAAGACGTGGTAAAGTTTGGAGATAGTTAAAATCGATTAATTAGATGATTGATCAATTTAATAAGATGCATTTCTTATTAAACCAAATTAATTAGTTTTCTGATTGTTGGTGGCAGTTTGAACAAACCGTTTAGTGCAATTTTAAAAAACAAACTATAAAATCTAGATTAAGGAAGTCTCCTCAATTAGCAGCCTTTATAATTTGAACTGGTTGCAAAAATATATATATATTTGGTTGCAATCAATATTTAATGTTTTTTTTTTTTTTTTTTTTTGTTATTTAACAGGTTAGTATCCTGTCACAAAACTACTCTAATTTTAGGATGAACTTATATTATTGTTAGATCAACTTTCGTACGCAGAATTATCATAATATTGCAAGTACATTATATAAGATAAAGACTTTTGTCGATTGTTTAGTGCATTTTTTAATAAAATTTTAAAAAGCTTGGCTTTTTGTTCTGCATTAACCAGATTTGAACCGAATCGTTTTATAAGTGGAAAATATTTTTGTGCATTACGATAAGCAATTAACAAAAAATCGATTGAAACGGGTTTGTTTCATTGCAGCAGATTATCTTTTACAATCCGCATTAACAGGAATTTTTTTCCAGATGTTTTCCACACTATAGTTCAATACTACAAAATAAATTTAACGTATCATTTTAATAATTTTTATATTATTTATTCTCTATTACACAAAATATGACAACGCATCCGATGACTATATAATTTTCTGACAAATTTTATATTATTACTCACAGACACATTAACCTTGAATTATAAATTTTACAGCAACCATTAACCTTATACACTAAGGAAACCGCAAACAAATCCATTTTTATCACAACACAACCGCCACCTATATAATAAATCATGAAGGCACTCGCTGGCTCATATTTTTTATCCAATACCAAAAAAAAAAAAAAAATTAATTTCATAACATTCAATTTCAATTTACAAAATATGCATGTAATTTACAATAATAATTTCTCTGAAGGCCAAAAATTGATTATAATCGGAAGAAATATACAATAAAATAAATTTTTATATATTTTCCGTCATTCTTGATGTGGTTTTTGAGGTTTTGATTTCATTAGAAAATAAAAAAAAAATACAAAATTAATTTGTATAGTAAAATGATAAAATCTTAAGACGATTATAAAAAAATCTAATCGATTAAAAACAAAAAAAAAAAGGTTTAATTATTATTCAAAATAAGCCTGAAATTAGGGATGATAATAGAATGATAAATAGTACGCTTATCGTGGAAAGTAGCTTAACTCCTAGCGAAACTGCAAACTTCGAGTTATATTACAGATTATTAAATTCTAAAATGGCGACTCCGATTAATGTTGTTATCAGGTGACAAATAAAACTTTAACTTAGTGAGTTTAATACTGAAATTTATTAGATAATTTTTTATTTTTGATGCAAGGGGGGTCAGACAAGGGGGGTCAGACAAGGGGGGTCAGGCAAGGGGGGTCAAACAAGGGGGTCAGCAAGGGGGGTTAGGCAAGAGGGTTAAACAAGAGGGGTTAGCCAAGGGGGTCAGGCAAAGAGGATTAAACAAAAGGGGTTAGGCAAAAAGGGTTAGACACAAGGGGTTAGGCACAAGTGGTTAGACAACAGGGGTTAGGCAAAGGGGGTTAGGCAAGGAGACTAGGCAAGAGGAATAGGCAAAGAGAGTTAGGCAAAGGGAGTTAGGCAAACGGGGTTTGAAGCTGAATTTGAGATGTTCATTTAAATTTGCAAGTTGGCTTCTTCTGTCTATTTGAGGCTGAATAAGGCTAAACGCTAAGTCGCTTAAAAACAATTTCCGGGCTCGATAATATGGTTGAAATTTTTTGAAAACCATAAATAGTTGAGTTAAGTGGACGATTTTTCGCAATTGAAAACGATGGTGGTAGTATTTGTTTATTTTTTCTAATCGTGCCTACTAACGTGGTATTTCTTTCAAGCAGCCCTTGTGCTAAAAAATAACTGGTAAACCAATTATCTACAGTTATATTACGGCCAGCATTTTGTAAATGATTGATTAAGCGGAGTATAATCTGCTTAGGTTTGTTGCATATATTGTATCGACCGAGCGGTTGTTTTCCACAGTACACTTCAAGTTGGGAAGTATAAAAGGTACGTGCATCTACTACCGAAAAAATAATTATGCCATATTTGGCCGGCTTGCTTGGTATGTATTGTCTAAAACTACATCTTCCTCGGAATCTTTCCAACATCTCGTCGATGTTTTGCATACAATTCTGATTAAAATTGTTAAAAATTTCTTAAAAATAAAGAATAGGTACAAGCTTGTCAATTTCACGGCGCTCCAAACGAGTCTTAACGTTGTCGAACCGTATACTTCGTAATAAAAATTCAAATCTATTGTAACTCATAGTAGCCGCAAAAATTTCGAGTTCTGTACCATCTGTAGCCCACAAATCCCTTGTATGTACATGCGATGATTTGTGTAGACCAGCTAGATATAATAATCCAAATACAGTATTTATCTCAATGTAGTCAGTGGTGGTCGCATTATTCTGGTTGCCACAGTTAGTTTGTTGGCATTTTATGTATATATTGGTATATTCTACTATACGATGGGTAAAATTAAAGAACAGCTCGAAGCTCTAGATCGGAGTTCTTACAAATTTAGACGGTTCCGTTAGTGACGATGAAGATCGAAATATGTTTGCGGGATTTGTTTTTGTTGCTTTATAAGATGCTTTATAATCTCCACACAGTTCCATCTTTACCCAATAAAATATCGTCATTCACATCACAGTTGTCGCTGTCAGAATCACAATCCTACTCCGTTTCAGAATTATGTTCACTTAAAATGTCAGCATCTCCTCTTTTACTGTTATCATCTGGGCCATCTACAGGATCTTTCCCATCACTGTCTAGCTCAGCTAAGATCATGCGTAGCCTATTTTGCTCACGCTCATAATCGCACTTGCTACAATTAAACAATTCATTGATTTCAATTGAAAATTATTGAAATAAATAAATAGGGGTTTGGCAAAAGGGGTTTGGCAAAGGGGATTTGGTAAAGAGGGTTAGGCAAAAGAGGTTAGGTAACAGGGGTTAGGATAATTTATTTATGGACAAATTGGCAAATTACTTCAAAACTCTGGGAGATAAGTATAATGCATGAGGTTACTACAATGCCATACATATTCAATGTGGTTCAGGGTCAACGTCCTCAAAAGGAAACAACCGTGGGAATCCATGCAAAATGAAAAACGATCATATATCCGCTGGCCACAAAAGGTATAGCTATATAGATTATTTTGATCATTCACAGGTATTAATAACACTAAACATGCGAGTTCTAAAACTGTCGTCACCTAGATTCCTGACGAATCAACATACTATAATAATTGGACTCAATTCAAGTCTTCATTAACCAAAGAGTGTTCATTAAATGTCGCTCTAAAAACAAAAAATAAAAATAATGTAACAGTAGAAAACTTTTGTTAAAACAAGCTCCAACGGATACTATACTCAGCAGCTTAGTTTACATAAAGTTGCAAAACTATTTCAAAATATACAGCAGCTCTTAATGATGAAACCGTCAGTATGCAGGTAATGGAAACTACATGATTCCAAAATCCCGTAAAGATGAAACAAAAGTAAACTCTTATCGTTCAATCAGTATACTCCCGATACTCTCAAATAAATTCGAAAAAATGCACCTTCAGAAACTTAAGCCAATTCTACATGAGAAAACAATCATTCCGGATCATCGATT
This sequence comes from Tipula confusa, assembly GCA_963556175.1. Classification (NCBI taxonomy): domain Eukaryota; kingdom Metazoa; phylum Arthropoda; class Insecta; order Diptera; family Tipulidae; genus Tipula; species Tipula confusa. Next base: position 53,328,565 of record OY744477.1, on the reverse strand, counting down.
TAGATTCAGAGAAAAACATGAAACCGTAGAGCAAAAAAGCACTGTAGTTTTGAACATAGCCTATGTTTTCGAAAAATTATGGCATGAAGGCCTTACATACAACATTAAAACACAGTTACCGGCAAGGTTTTATAAAATTATTATAGATTGTTTGCTCAATCGAAAATTTTTGGTCAATTACAATAGCGCATCCACCAATTTATACGAAATTCATGCAGTTGTTCCACAAGGCGGGTGTCTTGGGTCCAATATTATATTTGATCTGGTTTGTAGACCTACCAACAACAAATTAAGTAATATTTTCAATATTTGCGGATGATACAGCAATTCTAGCTATACGCATCAAAATCCTACGATAGCTTCAATAAGTCTTCAGGAACACTTAGATAAAATAGAAAAATGGCTAGCTAAATGGAGAATTTAGGCCAAGGAACGTAAATCGGCGCACATTACATTCACACTCGGCAAACTTCCCTGCCCACGTAGAAGATTAAATAATGTCGTGCTACCACAAAATCAAAACGTTAAATATCTCGGCCTACATTTAGATAGAAGGCTTACATGGGAAAAACATATCAAAACTAAACGCCAGCAAATCAAATTAAGGTATGTCAAAATATACTCGTCAATATGAAAATATTCATACTTTTGGCATTCAATTATGGGGACTTAGAACAATGGTACATGCTTTGGGATCTCTGTATCAAAACAGTAGCAGATATAATCCACCAGTACAGCAGAAAATACTGGTTGAAATTAGAACAACACCCCAGCGCTTTAGCCAGAGATATATTCTATTTAATTAGATGTTCTTCATTATAAGAATCAGATGTAAGATACCGTTTACTTCAAGAAGCAAATACCACCTCATTAACAAAGAATGTATTAAACTTTAAAAAGCTTTTGCTGCATTCCTGAGGCCGAAAGCTTCGTGTTTCATTCACCACCTAAAGATAACAAATCATTGATCGAATTTAGGATAGAATCATATTTTGGATCGGGAACGAAATGGGTTTCTGGCTTCATCACACGATTGTGAAGACAAACTTTGCCTCGAATGATACACAATGGAGTTTTTAGGTTCTAGATTAGTTAAATTTAGCTTCCAAACCCAAACAAGAATTTAGATTAGTCGAATTGGAACAAGACGCATTAGTGTTAATTGCACCTAATTGTGCTTGCTTAATCACTTCCAACATTTTATCTGCCCGTTCTACCAAAACTTTTAAAGATCAATGACATGATTAAAGTAAAACCTCGATAAAATGATAGTCAGTTTTAAACTATGTGAATTTGAAAAAATAGTACGTATTTTTAAATATACTTGCCAAGACCACATACTTATCATATGACTCTGGTACTAGTTTCTTTGACTTAACATTGACAGGATCCAGCAACAAAAAATACACAAATGTTGATCACTTTTTCGATTTTCTAAAACAAAAACCACAAATTATGACTCAAACAGAAATCGTTTTTGATCCAACATGTCTCAAAGTTATGCTCATGCCATTTGTTTTAGTTTGGTAATAAAAATAAAATAAAGTTAAATTCGATCAATCATTGCGGATAAAATGTTTGTGCAAATAGAAATTCTTGAAATCCTGCCTTCATTTTTGCATGAATTGATTAAATTTGGTTTTCTAATTTTAACCGAAAAAAATTATGTATGTATGCGTAATTCGTAAAATGTTTATTTTCAATTTTTTCTTTATTTGATTCGTTTTCGGTATGATAGTGATTGATTAGAGGATTATGTTTGGTAATTAATTAAATGGTGACTTATATTTTAGTAGCCCTAGATATTTTGTGTTTTATGTGAAAAGGCAATAAACTTTATTTTGGTATTTTTTTAATACCTATGTGCCAAGTTTATTTAATAGCCTTTGAATAATGGAAAATGAAAATATGAAATTTTTATATAATCATGGATTTAACCCTCTTATTTAAAAGGTACTAAAACTTAGTACATTATGTACTTAGGGAATACAAAGTAAATTTGCATAAGGAAAATTTTGATATTGCCTCTAATATTTTTACCATAAGTGGAAAATAATCCTGTAACCATTGGGAGCAATGGATCTCCATCTAAGAGTAAATAATGGCAATAATATTTCTTTACCGATCTGAGATCTGTTGTAGCCGAAATCAAGCCTAATTTTTGTTTCATTTTGAAAGAATTTAAAAGTTTAATAACTTGTAAACGATTAATCATAACAAAAGAAAATGTCAAATGTGAACCAAATTTTGTGACAACAAGTCATAATTACGATAAATATACTTTAAAATTTATTGAACGAATACATATACATATATTGCATGCACGGATGAAAAATTAGCTGTAGCAGCAATTTACAATTTTTGACACCCCCAAAATTTTTCTGTTTTTTTAAGGTCGAAACCTAATTAATTTTTTAATGATAAACACTTATAACTTGATCCAAAAAACAAACCATTAATTTAAGATGAATTTGAGGAAAAAACAAAATTAATTTTTTTATATAATCCATACCCTAATTTATTGAGACTGAAAATAATTATTTAAGATACATACAGTAGTCGTAATAATAATAAAATTAAAAACGGATGCTCGCGTAATTATATCGAATTTAATTGTTTTTATTATTATCATCAAGAAATGTATATAAATATATATTATAATGATTGCAATTCATCGTTGTGTACTTACACAAACTAAATGGATGCGCGATGATGAAATGCAATGTTTAATTTTTGAATATGAATTTGGGTCAGACGAAAATAAGCAAAAATTATTTTTGCTTATTCGCTTAAATTGACATCCTTGCACCAAACCCAAAAATACAAAAATTATTTACATTCATGGTAACATTTTTTTTTTGTTTTGTACAAGATTTGTAAAGATATGCATCATAACATAATCGTGTAACGTTGTCACAATATATATATATATATATATATATATATATATATATATATATATATATATATATATATATATATATATATATATATATATATAAATATATATATATATATATATATATATATATATATATATAAATATATATATATATATATATATATATATATATATATATATATATATATATATATATATATATATATATATATATATATATATATATATATAATATACGGAATCCGGATCATCTTTATACACATAATGCGTATATATATTCTCATTTGTTTAAATGCAAAGGGTTTGCCGTTAAAGGGTTCCCCATACAAATGTTTGTCTTCAAATATTTTATGTTTATTAGTGTACCACAAAAACTTCACAAATTCTCTAATGAAGAGCTAACATTGGGCACTTCCACAAACATAGATCTACAAATGATATTTTTCGCAAATCTAGAATAAACTCAATTGTAGTTTAAAAAGCGCTACAAATATCTCAAATTTGGTTTACACTCGTTTCTTTGGTAGCAAATCGTTTCATGACAGTTAGATCGTTGGTACTAAGAGGTCATTTAGTATTTTAAAACTTTCCTTAATCCCCGCCTCTAGTTTTAAACAGCATCGATTTTTTCTGTTTGACTCGTAGTTGCTCTTCGTAGAATTTTCTAAGCTGGTTACATGATGATGATAATGATAATTTAACATTTTCAGGTAGATTCACAGGCAAACTCCCGATAAAGATTTTTATTATTAAATGGAGAATTTTTTGTTTATCTCTCCAGCTTCAAGGGATATCCTTAATATGAATGTTCTAGCACAACAAACACACAGAACATAAGAAAAGAGAAGGATTAGGAGGGAATAAGGCAAGAAACCTAAAATGAATAAAGGTTTTTAGTCTTCTAAATTTTTACTTTTGTTATTAAGTTGAATATCTGTAAATTTTATACCAAGAAGAACGTCTCGTCTTTCAGTTAGTTCCATATTCGCACACTCCGAACTAAAAATGAGTTTTTAAATTTATTGGTCGCCTGGCAAATTTAATTTCCAGATTGTTTTTGTGCATAGGCCATCTAAATTACGCGCGGGGGTTGATAAACCAGGCATAAAACTATAAAGTTCTGATGAACAATGGCCACGAAAGTACTAGTAAGGCTCCCACATGACCCTTCTATGGGAAAGAGAATCAAGATTGGATAATAATTTTACGCCTTCAATCAATATACATCTTGTATATGGTAACATATGGCTGCACTAATCTCTACTTTGTTTATCTGTTCAGCCCAAGATATTCTTTTTGATATAGCTAAGCCGATAATATCAAATGTGTGAGACGTAGCCAAACTGGATTTACCAGTCGGCGAATAGTCGACAGTTCACTCAGAAAAACACAGGATTGAAATTTGTTGGGATTGAATTCAACGCTCTTGGCTTCACCCCATTCAAGAATAGTCTTTAGATCTCGCGAACATCGTTTCACGATGAAGAAGAAGGTAAACAGTAAGAGGTGAAAAGTAACCTGTCATCGGCGTAGGAATTTATTGGATTGCGTGTTGATGATAGAAGATCATTGATCAATTTTAGAAAAAGGGTCAAAGAGAGGACATATCTTTGAAAGAGACCAATGTTTAAAAGATGAGGAACGGAAGTAACGCCATCCACCACCACTTGACAAAGAAATAAATCCTCAATCCATAAAATAACAAATCGTGAAAGCCAACTGTTCTTAATTTGCACAGCAGGCACCAGAAATTAAACCAGTGCACTAGAGTTTTCACGACATAAGGTATTCTTAGTCGTACCGAATATAACGAAGCTGCTACCCGCAAAAACGATCAAGCTTGAGGTTGGCATACCAACTGATACTCAGCTTACGGATTCAAAATTCACAATTCAAAAAAGCCGATTATTGCGTCCTTCCCCAACATGCCATACACGAAGCCATCTAGTACCATGTGACTGTACGAATATCTAGTGATAAGGCACTCAATGACGTATGTATGATTGGACAACCATCCAGGATGATTTGTCATTCTACGTTTCCGCCGACATCGCTATGTACGAACGGCCGATGTGGAGAAAATGTAATAAATGATCAATTTTCCTAAGGCATCTGAAGCAATCTAAGACTTCTATATGGACGATATTATGGGTGGAACTGAGATAGATGATCGGGATTCTTCGGGCAGCTGGAATGAAACTACGCAAGTTTTCATCAAATTCTAATGAACTTCTAAATCTGTTACCAGAAGAGGATCGTAAGATGAAACCGAAATCAGATGGATTGTACGCAACAACTAAAACATTGGGTCTGGTTTAGGATTCAAAAAACGATCAGTTCTGAATCAACATTAATCGTAAGCAAATAAATGCGATAGCCACGAAGAGGACGGTTCTTTCCCAACTGGCGAGTATTTTAGACCCTTTGGGTATGCTGGGTCCAATAATTGTTAATGTGAAAATCTTTCTACAACAATTGTGGATGCTCTTTTATAATAGATGTATTATATCATCAAATTATTTGAGCGTTGAGTTGCCGATGCCAATCATTCTGCATATGGGGCCGTGCTTTATGTGCGTTGTATTGATAACCATAACAATTACATTGTCAACCTACTTTGCAGCAAAAGCAAGGGGCACCGCTAAAAAAATAACTATTCCACGCATGGAACTGAGCGCCGCTGTTCTGCTTGTAAGACTTGTTAAACGAGTAGTTCCATCAATAAAATTTAAATTTGACCAGATTATTTTATGGAGCGATTCGACCATAGTGTTGGGCTGGATCAAAACCTCATCCAGCCAACGTTTGTCGGGAATCGTGTAGCAGAAACTCGGTCTTATGCCATCTGAAATCGGCAGTGCCAATATGCGGTGTTGTGGATCTTCCGTCGTGAATAAACCATTCGTACAAAGATTGGACGAGAAAAATTTAACTGTGGATTCAGATGAATATGTTCAAGAACTTGTCAAAAAAGAAATTGTGACGTTTGTACAACCGAGGTCGAGGAAGACTTGATTAATTCATCGAATAATTTTACAAAACTTGTAAATAACCTTGCATGGGTGCATCGATTTATAAATAACTGTCGCTAAAGGAATGTCTCCGAAAGAATGTCATCACAGTATGTCAAAATCAATGAGAGAGAAATAACAATCAATAGAATAATTCAGGTTATTCGGCAAATACACTTTACATCAGAATATCGATCGCTAATTAAAACCGGTGAAATCAGTGCCATCAATAAATGGCGTAGTCTTAATCCATTCCTCAATAAGAATCAGTTAATCAGGGTAGGTGGTCGTCTTGCAAAAAGTTGTCAGCCGTACGCATCAAAACATCAGCTGATTTTACCAATGAACAACCACGTTGCCGATTTCATTTTTGAAATGAAATCGGCAACGATTGCATTATGGCCGGTCTTTTAAATCGTCAACATTTTTGGCAATTGTATTTAATGCTTTAAAGTATGTCCAACGACAGGCAAACAATTGATAGGTGAATTATCAACGGACCGTGTGGTACCAAATAGTCCGTAAAGGATATCCAGCAGTTTTGCATTAGTGCTTCAAATGAGGTTGCTCAATATTGCAGTCATGAAGACATTGAATGGAAGTTTATTTCGCCTCGTTCTCCTCATTTCGGAGGGTTGTGGGAGAAGCTTTCAACGTTGGCGGCTCAAATCGAGGCTTCTGTCAATTCCAGACCTGTCACAGATTTATCCGACGATCCAGCAGATCTTGAGTCTCTTACAGCAGGACATTTCCTGATCGGAAGACCCATAACAACAGTTCCTGAAAATAGTTGTAAACAGATTTAAACACTGGTGCAAGGTGAATCATGTGTCGTAGGCTTTTTGGAGGATATGGTCCAGGGAGTATCTACACACCCTTCAACAAAGAATTAAATGGTACCAATCCAAATCAAACCTGGAAGTCAATGATCTCGAATTGGTCAAGCAAGAGGGGCTACCCAGCATACATTGATTAACCAGTAGAGTAGATGAAGTTCATCGTCGCCAAAAACGGGTCCATTAAGCGAAGCTTTCGAAAACTGTTTCCGTTTTCAAAAAGTGACGCTACCAGAGTTCACTTGAATCCAACGGATATCAATGCGGGCCGGGATCTTCGAGCCTAATTTAGTGGTTCGAATCTGTACTATAAATTCGGAGTGAAACGTAGCGAACTCCATACTAGAATACAGTTCAGTGATTGATGGCGGTGTAAAAGAAGAGAACAGAAGAAAGAGTGTTTGTGTACAGTAATCTTCTGCCGCAACGGTATTTAAAAAACAAAAGGTGTTCTTACAAAAATTAATCAAGTATTTTATTTTTAAATTAAATCCAATCGAGAACTGGAATTAATTCTCGTGAGCTAAATTCGAAGCGTAACAGTAAATATAATTTAATCTACAAAAAACAATTGTAGGTCGATAGAGTAGAATATTTAGGCCATATATTTTCATTATTTCTTGTCATCCTAATAGAATTAGTGCTATTGTAAGCAGCTACAAAATACCCAATGAATTATGTACCAGAGTTCGCCCCAAATTTGACTGACAAAACCGCTTCATTGCGTGAATTACTGAAAAATGGTAAAGATGAATGGTTAGTATAACCATCTTACACAGTATAACTAACCTACCTACTATGCATCAAAAATTACTTAGTCGTAATGGTTTATTTCTCGAAATGGATTGAACTGCAACTATTACCGTTAAAGCAGTCAAGTTCAGTATCAAAAAACTTCTTCAGATAATAAATAGATATCTAGTTCTAGGTCTGTGGAATACAGAGACATGTTTATACCGATTAAGAGATTGAAATTGTGAGAAAAAAGAGAACTTACACAACTTGCAACTTAACGCTGAAGATCCACATTAAACACACTTAGCTTACTGTTCCTGCAATATGTTGCCACTTTCGGTGTAATTTAAAAAGGAAAGGCTACATTAAACTATTTACATCGATAGGACGTTATTTTATGATTGGAGGTGTTTCTTACACCTATTAGAAGTCTGAACTAATCAGACCTTATAGACTTCTATGCAACCAAAAATCAAAACTAATGCAAAAGAGAATCAAAATTTACAAAATCTTACGGATGGAATACATCCAAGCTAATGAGTGGGCCAAGCTAATGAGTGGGTCGTTTAAATTTAAAAATGCAATAAAACAAAAACGGTTTGAAATTTTGCCAAATTTATTTTTTTTTTGTGAAGTATAATTGTTCCGGTTAGAGATGGAATAATTTTTCATTCATATGGCTGCCTAGCCTCACAGTACCCCATTCGATCGGACCAATTTTCGAGCACTTTTTCGAGTGTATGTGGTCGTACCTCGGCAATGACAAAACGAATGTTAGCTTTCAAATGCTCAATTGTCTCTGGTTGGTCGGCATAACACTTGTCTTTAACGGCGCCTCACAGAAAATAGTCCAGTGGTGTTAAATCGCAGCTTCTTGCCGGCCAATTGACATCACCATTTCGGCTAATTAAACGGCCATCAAATGTTTGACGCAATAAATCGATTGTGGCATGAAATGTGTGGCAAGTTGCACCATCCTGTTGAAACCAAACGTCGTTCATATCAATACAATGAAGAGCGGGTGCAAAAAAGTCGGTTATCATGGTGCGATAGGTGTCTCCATTGACCATAATGGTTGCACCATCCTCATTTTCAAAGAAATATGGGCCAATGATGCCTCCGTTCCTCAAGCCGCTCGTAATGGGTGCATTGGCTTCTGTAAGACCACGTGTGGGTTTTCTGAGCCCAAATACGGCAATTTTGCTTATTAGCTTACCCACAAAGATGAGCTTCGAAGTGAAAATAAATCGGGTGGTCATGCGGCTTCAACTCTTGAACCAATTGAACTTTGTAAGGCGTCATACCGACATCTTTTCGCAAAATTCGACGTAAACTGGTGCGTGAAATGTTCAATTCTTGAGAACGATGACGAGTTGATGTTGATGGATTCTCACGCACACTCTCAGCTACAGCTTAGATATTTGCGCGAGCACGCTCACATCTAGGCGCATCAACAATAAAACTAGTTTCACAAACTTTAACAATAAACTTGCGTATACTGGGCACTGTTGGTCCTTCTCTGCGACCAAATTTTGCACGACATTTTCGTGCAATTTCCGTCAAATTGTCTTTGTTTTGGAAATAAATTTCCCATAAATCCCAACGTTGCTCAAGCGTAAATCGATTCATTTCGTTCAGTGGAGGTAATATACTGAATTTTGTGACAGAATAAAATGACATAAGTATTGCCAGATTCGAAATAACCGGTAGTTCAAATTTAAACCAATAGATGGCCTACCCAATACAATAAAAATGTATCCCGTCAACACATAATACGGCTTTAGCAACATGGAAATCATGATATAGATATCATTGTCGTCGAAAGCAAACATCAAACACCGGAGCCTTTTGACCTGCTGAATTGGTCAAAAGGTATTGGTTTCAGATCAACTATGGGTTACTATTAGGCTATCCCGTAAAAATAGATAAATTACTAGATAAGAACCATCTCAGTTGTAATAAATAAATAATAAAAAATCTAATAGAATAAATTTTGTGCACACCAAAATGTTCTCTAAAATCGAGCGCACGGATTGGCAAACCCTGTTCATGGAATTTGTGTTGTAAATAAAATTTATTAATTTATTTTATTTACTTCCAAATTTATTAAATTTAAACAACTGTAGATGTCATTTTTATAATATTAATAATAGTCGTGTCGGACTTGAAAGTGAATTTTTTTTTTATGAAGAAATTATAATATTTACGATAATAAATTCATTAAATAATTAAGAAATATATAAATTAAAAGCAGACATAATAAATTAGCAAGTTGTTGATTAATCCAGACAATTAAACCTAATCAATATATTATTGTGCGTCCTTGAATGATTTTATTTATGGAAGCTGCCACAATTTAATTTTAAATTTTCATTGAAACTATAGACATCATACCTATTAGACAACACCGGTATTATGATATCATTTCTGATATTTCAATATAATAATATTTGTATAATACGAAAATATAAAAATGTCTGAAAAAATAATAAAAAAAATTAAATAAATAGAAATAGTAGTAATAATAATAATAATAATAATAGCAATATGGAAACCCGGAAAACACATTTACTATTTTATTTTCACGTTTTTATTTTTTAACAAGCTATCAAGGTCTAAATTCAATAAGAATTTTATTAGATTTTTTTTTTTTTTTTTTTTTAGAATAAAATTAAATTAAAAAAATACTTGTTTGTGTTCATTTCTCTCGATGCAGTTTCATTACAAATTCAGTTCGCCTTATTTTGTGTTTGATATTTAATTTTTACTCGTACACGCGTTAACCCTGGTATAGTTTTGTAGGTGGGAGATTGTCATTTATATTTCCTTATGGTTTGTTTTTTTTTAAAGTTTTTTAAAGTGGCGCTTCGTAGAATATTAGTAATGAAGGTTACGGATAAATAACGGTAATTTACTGGACAATTGAATAAATTTCAATTAAAATTAGTGCAATATTCTAATAGTACTATATGTTCTACTAAAAATTGTAGCTATGATATTACCTACTTTTTTCCACAGAAAGCCTGCTACCGTTTTAAGGCCGTAGTGAATCGACGTTTTTGAGACGAATGATAATGACAGGCACACCAATTTTTATGTTAAAATATGCTGCAGAATATCTGCTAAATCATGTGAATTCAAGAATTCAGATGGTTAATTGACTAATTCGTTTGGATTCATTACAGTATCGAAAGACTAATTTCGTCATTTGCCTGGTATTTCGTTTTGAGTGTTGAAATTTATGACATTATCACCATTGGAGTCGCACATACTGGCCATCAATTTTATTTAAACATAGGCGTTATTCAAAAAGAGGGCCTTAAGCTCAGTTTCATCCAACAAGGTCACTCATTGAATCATTAAGGTGGCAAACACGAATATGTGGCTATCGAACACGGACTCGAATCCGGAACGGGAGCGTCAAAACCCTTACAGATGCATCAATGCTATAGCACAAACCGAAAGTAATGAAACGCTACAAGATAGAAATCCTCGGGATCAGTGAAGTGGGATGGAACAACAGTGGCGAAGTAAACACAAGTGAAGGAAATTACCGGATATTATCTGGACAAGATGATACACATGCACAAGGTGTGGGCATATTAACAACATCTAAAGCAAAAAGAGCAGTAATGGAGTGGAAACCAATTAATACAGAATAATCGTAGCAATTTTCCATTCACAAATACGAAACAAAATCATAATTTGTTGCGAAGCCCGAACAGAAGACGCAGATCAAGTAACCAAGAATGAGTTCTACGAACAACTACAACTCACAATATCAAGGACTCGCAGAAATGATGTCAAGATAATAGAAAGGAATTTCAATACAAAAATTGAATCAAATAACACCGACCTAGAAACCATCATGGATAAACAAACTAATGAAGCAACCATCAGTGTAGAACAACAGTGGAAACAAGTTGAAGAAGACTATATCGAAACTGCTACTAACACACTGGAGAACCAAGAATACAGACGCAAACCCTGGATCAGTGGTTGGAAGAAATTTGAAGTACGCCGATAACTCAAGTTGCAAATCTGCCAATAAAATACGACAGAACTGAAACTTCAATTCGAGGTTACGGCACGTGAAACCATCAAAAGGGCAAGGAATGATTGTATACCATTCGTAGACAACTGGAAATATTCTCAAAACAGCAGAAGAGGTTTCAGCAACCCGGAACATGCGCCACTACATCAATGCGTACGACGGGCAACTGGAAAACTCACCAATAAGGGATGAATCTGGTCAAATCTTCACAACAGATGAAACTCAATTGAAGATATGGAAAAATATGTGTATACGATACATAGTCTGGAACTTATCTCTCCTATCTCGCAACACCAAGTTGAGCACGTTCAATTCATGTGTGAAATCGGTATGGTGCTTTATAGCTGTGAAACCTGGAAGCATATGCAAAATATCAATAACAAGCTACTGGTGGTTGTAAACAAATGTATTATAACAAAACTGAGGTGCTTCTGGCCCAACAAAGTTAAAAATGTTGAGCTCTAAGGCCAAACAAACCGAACAGTCATTGAAACCGAAATTAGGAAACGTAAATGGAGATAGGCCACACGCTAAGGAAATAACCGAATGATGTCACAATAAGAGCTCAGAGTGGAATCCGCAAGGAAAGGGGCAAGTTTGATAACAACTTGTAACATGGAAAAGAACTGTGTAGATGGTTCAGTCTAGTATACGCACTATGCTCCTTAATTGGAGATAAATGAAAAAAAGAAAAAACAGAATATATATTGGTTGGTTTTCGTGCCGAGTTTCCGGCTATGCCAGAATGTCAAAGTGCTTGAAGTGCCACAAATTTTGTCACACTGCTATGTTCTGCAATTTAAACATGTGATTTGTGGATAATGGTCAGATGGCGGACATGACTACAACTCATGTCCAAGGAAAGGTGAAGGAGCTCTAGCTAACAAAGCCTTCAAATGGAAACTGTTTATGATTTTAATTTCTCCACATAAAGTAATAATTAAGGATTTGGAGTCTTTCAATTCGGTGAGTCACACTGTAAATGTGTTAATACTCTGATAGACCTGTGGATTACATCAATAGGCTTGATAAAATTATGAAGGTTTTGAGGCCTCCTTTTACTGGTTACTTTACTTTTTACTTTAATTTTTATCATTACTGGTGATTTTAATTTTAAGTCAAAACTACGGCATGAAACGGGCACAAACGAGTGAGGAAAACTCGTTAGAGTAGTTGTGGCGGTGGCTTGTTAAGAAAAGTAACTAACTGAGCACTAAACAAAGGCTGGATGTCGAGCTACGTAGCCTTTATTTTAGAGTCTTCAAGCGCACATGATAGCATTGAATCTTCGATAGGTATCGTTTGAGAGCGAATTGGTGAAAAATTCAAAAACTTGTTGGAAATAATTTTACAGAGATAGTCAGGAGTCATGGCCTGCTTATCCAATGGGGATATGAACGTAGTAAAGCACAAAATAATAAGCTTCCTTATCGGTATCTTTGGCGAAAGCATACAAGGAAAACGAGCTAATCAAAGATAACTGTCTTGTAGGCCTAACGAATTAACCACCATACCAGCAACATGAAAGGGAAGGACCAGCGATACAGCGATGTATATAGAACAAACCAGTTAATTCAGGAGAATTCCATTACGGAGCATGGTACTGTTAAACCATTGGGCTTCGTATATAAGTTCAGCACAGGCTTCTTAAAATTACTAGTATTGAGTACCCGAATAAACAGATATGACCTAAAACTACTTGTTGGAAGGATACTATAAACTGTTTGTTCGGTGAACTTCCCGATGCACCGTGACAAATACCACAAAAGTACTCAAATTGGTAAGAGCTTCTATAGATTTGCGACACCAAGAACTTGCGACACGAAGCAAAAATAAAACCACGGGCGCCGTATTTTCGATGAAAACTTGTAGATTACTCGTTCACGATAATATCGCAGCCGAAGTAACACGCATCTAAATGTTTGTCAAAATCGACTAAAATCGTTTTTACTAAAGCGTGGGATAACGAAAAAGTAATTATCATTAGGGGGAGGTGACCTAGATTTCACCAATGTTCAACAAGCCAATCATGCTACTATCAATCTTTCTGGTCAGTTACTCGAGAAATGAATAACTGGCAAGTTGATTAGCGAGTTTAACAAAAAGTGTGAGCCAAACTTAAAACCAGCTCGCATTCAAAGATAATTAGTCTCTACATGTATGATGCTGTAGAGAAAATGATAAACATCAGAGCAAAAATACGCACTTGGAGTATTCCTCGCGCTTTTAACAATCTGTGGTGGCCTCGTATTATGCAGGAGTTAAATAAAATGAGCTGTTCAGATAATTTTTAAGATTTGCCACTATAATATTAAGCACTATTTATGGTACTATTGAAAAGAATGTGACCAAAGGGTGCTCACAAGGTTTCTTATTATGTCCACATCTCTGAAACATTGTCTGCAACAATAGTATAGATGTACAGTAAGGTAACTCTAGAATTAATAAAATGACTGATTGAAGTTAAAGCTATAAGATAGAATTTTCTGCTGCCAAAACAGTAATGATCGATCTTATAGGAACGCGAAATATCAGAAAGCATCTCTTGACGTGTGTGATTGACGTGAAAATATTGTAGTAAGTTCTTAAAACGTCTTCTTTATTCTGAAAAGAAAAGCTAAAGAAATTTGGATCTGAAACCAAAAAAACCCTCAAGTCTATAAACCAGGCCTAGTGGTTGCTTTACTTACATATGCGTGCCGAGTGGGCTGACAAAATAAACTGTCGCCAGTGAAAGATACAACATTTAATTAAGGAGCTTAAATGGATTAAAACAACATTCCGTCTTCCTCCAGATAATACTATGATCATTTATTTCCCATCACTATGGCTTATTCCTGTTCACCTTGTGATTCAATACGAAGAACTAGGTCGCAATTACTTGATAAATTTACGATATTTATAAACTAACCCAAATTTATACCATTATAACATAAATGACGTGATTTCGACCTGAGCTTATCCGCACGCTTATTTCTATCAAACTAATATCATAATTTGTAAGCACGCGATAAAATGTCTACAGAATTAAAATGGTTTTAGAAGTTTTTATATAAAAATAAACCAATATTTCCTAACGATTGTAAACATTGAAGGCCATTGCCAATCCATAATTTAAGTCGCCAATTAGAGTCGCATTCAAATAAATTTGTTCTATTTAAAACTTGTTATTTTTTTTTTTTTTTTTTTTTTTTGTGTTCTAGACCACACCTACGAATTCTGATTTCCTTGCCTTATCATACGTAATACTTCCATGTTCTTATCTTTGAACAAAAAAAAAATTTACAAAAATCAACAAAGCTCACATTGCCTTACATTTTAATTGGCACACAAACATTAATAAAAAATCAAACTTGACATTTCAGGTATGTCAGTATATATGATACGAGTATATGCATTGAAAAAAATTTCAAGTTCTGTAGATGACTTTCACACACATTTTATTATTATTATTATTTTTTTCATTTAATTAAAAATAAAATTCCAAAACTATTTATAAAAATAGATTTTAATTTTCTAAATTGTTTATACGTATGTACGTACGTAATGCTGTAATGTAAGTTTTGTATATAATCATTTAAAGATTTTTTTTTTTGGCATTTTGAATTCATCTTAAAATTTTTTTTTTTTTTGGTACACTTCATAAATATAACTGGTTAATTTATCGAACAGGAAATGCATGTATGCAAATCAATTGGAAAATTTATTATCAAAAATTATAGAATTACACAAAAAAAAATTAATTTGAATGCGTTTTACCATGTCCATACGAACGAAATCATAATTAATTATTACAAACACACAAGCTTTAGTGTAAATAGTGTTTTTGTTTTAAATAATAATAAAATAAAATTATACAATTAATTTAGAATATAAAGTGTAATTATTTTACATGCTAAGAATTTTAAATATACTACATTAAAATAATGCGGACTTTTGTTGCTGTATACACATTATGAATATAGCCTGGCGTCAGTATTTCTATCCATATATAAATGGATAGTTATTGTTTGTACAATGATGAATAAGATAATTCTAATTATCATTTTGCGATCCTGAATTTTACTTACTTTAGATAAGTAACGATGCCGCAACGGAATGTGTCGGAAAATATTTTGTTGATCCAATGTAACTTCTTGGTATTTTAAACTGGATACTCCCTCAATTTTAAGTCAGTTTTGATTACATGAGTTTGTTGCTAAGCAACATAATACATCCAATGGAGAAGCGGGAATTGGTTTCATGAATAGCACATTTTTATCATGGCATCGAATTTGTTACAAGCATGCCGTAATGTGTTGGCAAAAATAAAATGTACTTAAATTAGATTTTCGGCGATTTCATGACGTACTGATCATAAAACGGTTATTTCAACTGTTTTGTAATGTTTAATCAATTTTTTTAAAATCTAATTTGTATTAATTTTAAAGTTTTGTATCAAATAAAATGTATATATGCCATACCAAATCTAAATTATTAGAAGACTTTCGAAAAAAACAGCCAAAGCCATATCTTCCAATTAATACTAATAATTCGTTTGAGCTACAATTAAAACAACAACGTACATTTTTGGAAAATTGGGCCGATCGTACTCAACTGACAAATGACAATTCTATCAGCCAAGCTTCGGAACATTCTTTGCTGCCACGCATTTCCATTGATAAGTTTGCTAGCATAATCTGGACCATATATCGCAAGTTCAAATTTTAAATTCTCAGCGAGTTGTTGGTGGGTGCCCCACTTAATTTAATTCATATTTTCCTGTTAGCAAAAGCAAATTATCTAGAAGCAACGGGGATATTAGTTTAACGATAAAACAAAAAACGACCGATACATAATTTTCATATTGATAGGTTTTTTTTTGGTTAGGCATCCTCAACAAACGGATTTTCACAATCAATCGATAAACCTGATGAAATAATTTGAGGCATAGAAATGTTGGGGTCAGAACTTGAAGCAATGATCTTTGGATTATACGCATTATAAAGAGTTACCCAATAAGAAGTTTCATTTTGAATAGCCTGCTATTTAGGCAGCTGCCAATTTTGAAGCTGTCATCTTTTGACATTTGGCAAGTAAAAACTATGCCATTACTACACCTTCTCGGCCGGCCATAGTGAAACTGGTGAAATTTGAGCTGTTGAAAGTTCAGTTAACAGAAGAACTCAAGCCGACGATAAACGATCACCATAAACGTCGTATCTTCGCTGATTGGGTCCTTCAAATTAATCAAAATGATCCGAAAAAATCATCTTTAGTGATAATGCCCATTTTCACCTCGGAGGCTACGTTAATAAGCAGAATTGTTGCATTTAAGGCTCAGAAAATCCAAGAATGATTGTGTCATTGGAGCTTACTTTTTCAAAAATGAGGCTAGTGCAACTGTTACGGTGAATAGATTGCGCTACCGAGCTATGATTAATATTTTTTTATTACCGGAATTGGAAGATATTGATGAGGACGACGTTTATTTTCAGCAAGATGGCGCTATGTGCCACACAAGCAACGAAACAATCGCAATTTTGCAAGAAAAGTTTCCTGGCCGTGTTATTTCTCGAAAAGGTGATCACGATTGGCTACTGAGACCTTGTGATTTAACACCTTTAAATTTTTTCTTTGGGGCCACGTAAAAGATACGGTCTATGTCAATGCTCCACAATCGATTCAAGACCTTAAAGATGGAATTTATGAAGTTATCGAGGGCATACAGCCGCAAATGTGGGAATTGGTCATGGAAAATTTCATAAAAAGGATATGGTGCGGCAAGCATACCTTGCTTTTTACAATGACATAAACATTCATTGATTTCTCTTAAAAAATGCTCGTTTTTCTAATATCAAAATAAAACCTCTTATTGGAAAACCCTATATTAAATAAGGACAAAAAAGACTCTCGCATAGATTGACCGCAGGAAACGATAAATCAAGAACTCCTAAAATTCGAAGAATTCTTAGCATTGTTAAACAACCGATGTTATGCCAAAGAAAGCGCTTTAGGTGTAACATGTCAATTGAGAACCGTCATCTTGTAGTTAACCTGCCAGTTTTTCCTATATTTGTCTAAAATATGGTCATGCAAAACGTAAGTGTCCGGTAGAGTGTTCGTGTCGAATATGCAAAGCTAAACATTCGGTACGCAAGAGCCAACACCAATTAGTTCGTTCTTTCATATTAAAAACGAACCTTTTGATTCACAACCTCTCAATCTTGAACCACCCATTCATGCACAGTTGCTACTGCGATGTGTGATTCTCCAGGAAACCAGCATAAGGCTTAAGAAGGGCTTTGAGGATGCAGGGTGCCAAACGATATTTATCAACGAAACACTCATTTAAAAGCTAAAACTATCACGACCTTACACAAATATGTGGATATCTGGCATATCAGATACAACGGCTGAAACATCAAAGGGCATCGACTAATTCCGACAAAATTAACTTTCATAATCCCACAAGTAAACATTGACGTTCAATGGATAGAAAAGATGAACAAGAAAAATCTTCAGTTAGCCGATCCTGCTTACCACATGCCAAACACAATTAAAAAAATTACTGCAAAGGTTCCGGATATTGAAAGAGCATCAACTATTTTCGAGGCAGAAGCACAGTGTGAAAGCCATTTTGTTGAGGCTCATTTGCGGAACTCTGAAATGCCAAATATGCCATTCGACCACCATTTAATCTGGATTCTGGTGAATTGGGAGTTATGAAATCGGGTCCTACCAACAGTAAGCACCTAGGCCTCCCTACTCAATAAACCAAGTTCATAACTGAATATTGAAGGTTACGACTCATGCAAGTGGTAGAATCTAACGATTTAGCATGCTCAACGAACAAATGTTTCTACCTAACAATTGTCTATCTGCATCTCTAATTTAATATTGAAGAGAGATCAACAAATTCCATGTGAGTGCACGCATTTTCGATACCTTTAGTGTGGATTTCAACTGCAGTCATTGTATTTAAAAACCGAATACAGAAACTATGTATGAAAAAATTAAGTTGAGATCCACTCCATATGACGACGAACACCAATGGAAGACGAGCAAGTCATCATTGCTTAAACTGGAGATAATTTACGATTTGTGATGACATCCGATTCAACAAATGAAGTTCAAATCTACAGGTTTTGTGATTCGTCAGAGTATGCTTATGCAGCACTGACTTATCTTCGTTCAACTAATAGTCTTGGGATAATACATACTGAGATTGTCATATATTCGAAACGAAGATGTCTTCTCGGAAACAGGTCCTTCCAAGACTTGTGCTGTGTGGAGCAGTATTGTTAAGAGGCGATTAATCAAATTTATACTAAACAAGCGCTATGTCCTAAGGCAATGGCAATGCTTCATTGGAAACAGAACTTCAAAAATGTTAGAAAATGGTCCTCAAGTACAGTGGAGATATGTGGCGTCTAAATAGAATCCAGCAAAGATTGCTCCTCGAGGTAACTGCCCCTAAGCAACTCTTGGAGTGCAGTCAACGGTAGTCAAACCAAAAGGAAGGCTGCTCAAGAACAAAGATTATCACAAACCTAAAAGAAAGACAAATTTCATTGAAGTCTTACCTCAAAGATAAGCAAGTTTTATACTAGAAGATCTATTTAAAAGAGTAGAGTAATTAAAATATGCCATTTACTGTCACCTTCCTAAGAAGAAACTACTTCTTTAGTTTCTTATTTGAGTATATTAAAAGCTGGAGGAATTCACAGTTTCTTCGTAGAAATCTTAGAGAAATCGTTCCCCTGGGGTTTATTGCAATAAATTTGCGATTCTGATATTCGGAGTGGATATTTAGTCTACATTATTTGATTACTCTACAACGCGAAGTTATTTCTGATGCATGGTAAGTGGCCGGTTTCTGCCCTACACTTAAGATAGTATAGTTTGTTTCAAATACGAAAATTATATCGGCAAACTCTCCTTTGCACGGCATAACATCTGCTGTCCTACATAATATTGAATCACTCCTTTACCGGAGGAACTTTTAGGTGATTACCAATGAGGATTTCGACCGAAACAGTCTGTCACTAATTTCGTGACCATATAGATTCATCTCGTGATGTATCGGGTTTTTTAATAGGTACATAACCATTTTGTATTTTAATACAAAGGAACCTTTGAAAGTTTTTCATGATCTGTCAAAGCCAAAACGCCAGTCAAAGGTAACATTTTTATCATGGTTAAGTTACAAACTTATGTTTGGAAATTACTCAAAATTACTAATGCAATTTGAGTCGGTGGTCGCAAATTTAAGAGCTTTTACTCCAACTTCCGATCATAATAATCATCCTGCGAGAGGCTGTGCGTCTAATTGTGAATAAATTATGAGTCAACATATTTACTATTAGATGTTGCTGTACCAGGGAGATAACGCTGAAATAATTTCATCGAAAATATCTTTAGTTAAAAAGCTCATTTTTAGCATACTGGCTTTGTCATAAGCAAAATGTGCATTATAGGGAGCTATGGGAGTCCACTATAAAAAAGATTTCAATTAGGGTACTCTTCCGCTGGAACGTGACCTATTTCTCGTTCTCTGGAACATGGTGATAACGATGATGAAGTAATCCATGCATTACTTCTTAAACTAAAAGCGGAATGTGTGGAAGTTATCATATACTTAAAATAATGCGGTTTTAATTATAACAAAAAAGGGCCAGCAAATGTGGACTGGGAATGAAGCTATTTAATACAGAACTGGCAGTCTTCACTAAAAAATATCAAATTATGGTAGTTGCACCAACCATTATTTTAGTATACCAGTATTATGCTTCGAAAAAGATTTTTAAATCTTATTCCCTACAAGAAAGTCTTGGAAGTCAGGTGGTAATGAGGTCACTGGAAGATAAGGGAGGATATTTCAACATCCAAATCATTAAGGTCCCTGGTCAATCGGACGTCAAATGCAGACGAACGTGCTAAGCAAGGTACGATTTTCTAACTGAACTGGATAAGGGAAGTCCTATTATGGCACTTGGGAACAGAGAAGAAGCCGTGGCATTGGAGACGTGGACCAACACCATCAAATGTGAAACTGATTTAAATTTCTACGACTGTTTATTGTATCTAAACTTACAGAAATTACTGTCGGAAGAAATTTGGACGTACTGTTTCAACTATTATTTATGTTTTTGCTTAAACCTGCAAAAATGGAACTTTTTATTAACTTGGAAATGATCAGCGCATGACTGAATGTATGGGCAAATTTATTTTTGTCATCATTATTTTATCCAACGATTGGAAAGTTTCAGAAGTGGTGTACTTGGCAGCTGAAACCAATAATACTACAAACACTGCTACTGCTGTGTTTAATTTAAACAATTAAAACAGATAATTCGATAGAAGATATTAGGAAGGTTATTCCGTATCCATCAAAAAAAGATAGTGAAGATAAAACTAGATTAAGCACAGAGACTAACCTTAGAAGAAATGGTGTCAAAGCTGAACAACAAAGATATCTTAATAGAGAAAGAAAATTAAAAACATAATTCAAGCTGGCCGACATGTAAACAATAGGGATAGCATCGAATTTCATACAGATTAAGAAGAACTTAAACTGGAAATCCATCCGGGTAAAAAATTCGAAAGTGATCGTCAGTGGAAACTCGTTACAGAAAAACCTATAAAAAGAATAAAATTATCAAGGAAGTTACTGATCAAGAGAAACTGCTTAGGCATTGAAAAAAGCAAGCCCACAAAGAAAAGAAAAGCAGAAGTTTCGCCAGAATATATTGGACCCAACACGAGTAATGATGAAACGAGTAATGATCAAGCAGCACCCAACACGAGTAATGATGAAACTCAGCGTAGTGAAAAACAAAAGCAATCAGAATTAATGGAGCAAGTAACCCGGACATCTTTATCGGGTAATGCAATAAGTCAGTGCAATAAACATCTTAAAACAGAGAAGATAAATCAGCCACTACTTATTAATATAGTTAGTGTCAAAGACTACCTCAATGCCTTCAAAATACAGAACCGTAAAATGTCATAACTGAAACAAGTAAAGTCAGCCGCGACCTGGTAAATAGAAGACTACCGCTTTTTTTGTTTACGTTTCGCAACAAAGAAAACATCCAAAAAATATATAATATTTGGGCAATTCAAAACATTAGCATCGGAATTGAGCCAATAAGAAAGAATACCTACATCAAAGATAGTCCAATACAGAAGATGTCAAAGATATAATCTTACCCGGAACTATTTCGGGCGTGACGCAAGTTGTGTCGAAAGTGTTGGTAAGCATCTTACGAGCATATGTACATTAGACAGAAATACGACAGCAACATGTATAAATTATAAAGGGAAACACCCCGCAAATTACCATGGTTGTGAAGTATTTAAAGAAAAAGAAAAAAATTAGAAGCCGTGCAAGAAATTCTGAAAAAACGCATCATATGCAGAAGTTGCTAAAAATTAAGAACCACACAAGTAAAAAACATTGACCATGTTTAAATAAATTTCACCAAAACCGTAGAAGATTTAAATAAAAAACTTGACGAGCAGGCTGAGTTCAATAAACGTATATTTGACCGATGATCCTTATGATCGGAGTATTCTAAAGAAAATAAAAATAAAAATTGATTTACAAAAACTCTGAGAAAAGTAATATGGAATGCAAATGTGGTAAGCCATCATATTCCTGAGCTAGAAATATTCTTAAAAACGCCAAAAATTGACATATGTTTAATCTCTGAAAGCCATTTTATAATAGATCTTCATATTGCAAAATATTAGGGTACAGTTGCTACCATACTATTTATCTAGCAGAAAGGGAAGAGGAGGATATGTTATTTCCATTAAAGATAATATAAACCAAGAATAACTTAAGTTTGAAACTGAGTCCATGCAAGTCAAAAATCAAAATTCAGAGAAAGACCTTAGAGCACAGATATTATAGAACGTTCTTTAGAAACAAAAATAAAATGTTCTTGGATGTGGCGCATGCATTGATTCGGTTATAGTGCAAAGGGTTTAAGTACAAGGTACATCGAAACCTTCCAAAACAGTATTATGAAATTCTGAAATTTTACAAAACTGACCGCCATTTTCGTGTAAAATATGAATACAACACGAAGTATTTGGTACTGGGATTCGTTTCACAATATAGACGAGATTCAAACCGAAATGCTCTAACCTACTGTTAACGGATCTCATGCATAACTTGCATCAATACTTTTTATCAGATTCAAACCATATACAACTTTCCATAATATTGGTATAATATATTATGTACATTCTAGTAGGTGATGATTAACTAAAAGTGAATCATATTTTATGCCATTATATTGCACAATGCACTGATAATGCAAATGAGCATTACAAATAAATAAAACAGAAGAGAAGCTCCAATTACATATATATAGTACTTGGATATGTAAAGAAAATTAGTAGGAAAATTTAATGCAATTTAAACATATGACAAATGTTTTGTTCTTAAAATGACTCATACACTATAAAGTAACTAGTAACGTAAAAAGTGAAATTAGAATACGCATATGTATAGTACACATAAAGACAAGTCAAAGTACATAGCATGGAATTTTTATTTTGGAAAAATAAAAAATGCGCAATTTTGTAATTTGCCTCCATTATTACTCACTCAATATGTATATACTGTCATCATTTCACACTTAAATAGGCTTTGTTTCGGATAGAGGTAAATATTTTCATCAAATTCCGGTACACGTATGTTAATTATATTGTAATTTAGTGTGCATTAGAAAATCATACAAAAGAAATTTCATCGTGATTTAAAATTAATTTGACGTTTTAATTAAAAAACAAAACAAAAAAAAAATCGCATCTAAACGTTTTTCCTGAAATTTTGTTCTTCACATTTTTATTATTATCTTCAAGTGAGATTATGATGATGATGATACTCGTGCATCGTGTATATGCAGCAGTATGAGTATATTAAATTATTATTTTATTTTTTTACAATTTGTGTCACAAAATTTATAGTTTTTAAAGGCTATTTTCAGTTTTGTTTATTTATCTAAATTGCGTTTTTATGCAAGCGTCTTATATTTACACTATTTTACAACTGCACTATGGACACAACTATATATACACATACACTATATAAGTATTAAGCTGTGAAGTGATTCGAATAATTTATAGTGGAACAATTTATAAATCAACAAGTTAATTTAGGGCAATAGAATTCAAGATTTATCGTAAGGAATAATTTTTTTATTGTTTGCTACTCGAAACGAGGAAGAAACTATGGGGTAATTAATTGTACACTGAAAGAGTACATTGTAGATGAAGTAAATTGGAATTTTAGTTGGGTGAAATTTGTCACGACTGATGACAATTTGTATGTATACCGATAGGTTTACTGATATCAAAGGTATGATTTGAAATTAAACATCGAAATTCAGAGAGGTCTAGATCTCTCAAAATCCATTTTTTTTGTTTTGCTTTACTTTGCTGTTGGCAACATGTTTAGTGTCAATAAAATAATAGTTCGCAGGTACAGAAGCATTCCAATTATGGTCGGATGTTTTTCATCTTAGAGGATCAATTTTAGAGTGCCAATTTCTTACAATTTTCGTACAATTTCGTTAGTATCTTCGGCGAGTTACACGCAAGTTTATGTATGTAATTGGGTTGCTGTGTTCTTATCTCCATGCCGCTTGTCAAGAGAATGACTTTTATTTATTTATATATATATATATATATATATATATATATATATATATATATATATATATATATATATATATATATATATATATATCATTCAATTTTGTTAGTTAACTTTTTTCTGACACAATTGGCTGTGGCGGTTGTGTTGACGAAATAATATCGGGTAACATTTTAAAGGTATAATATTAATAATTATGGTAAATTACGATTATTTGAAAGAGTACAAAAGCGTGTTTTTAATTGGTATTTCGCCTAAAAGTTGATAAATATATAAATGTTCATTTGTTAGTACATTTATAGATTATAATAATTTGAATCAAATATGCTTGTGTATAACAACATTTTGCTCGCCCTGAATCCCTTTCCCTTCCAAACACTAACATTTAATAATTATTTTAGTCAAATTTTGCTTGTTTTACAACACCATTACAGTTTCAAACCTTTAAAATCCGATTAGACCAAATTCGGTTCAATATGTCAATTTTGCAACAAACGCCTTTCACGAATGCAACGTAACAATAAATACATACCGAAAAGTATAGAAATACAGAAAAGTGATGGAATAATAGAAGATTCCAAACCTCATAAAAAATTTAAGTTCCTAGAAAAATCAAAACCAAATCAAAAGAAATAGCGTATAGTAGTCAATTATAGGAGGTTAAACGATTCCATCATCAGATTCCATACTAGATTCCCTTACTAGATTCCACCATCAGATTCTAATTGATATCAAAGATCGTTGCAAAACTGTCATAAGTACTGAAACGGGACATTGCCAGTTTACTCGTATGAGTATAAAACTGCAGTTCATTTCAAAGATTAATAGATAACGTGTTGTGTGGGCTTAATGGATTAAAATGTTAAGTTTACCTAGATGTCGTCATTATTTTTGGAAGAAGTCTTTGTGATCACAATGATAAAATATGTAACGTGTTTTCTAGTCATTTCCAAATTATTATAAATTATCTAAATATTGTAAATAATTTCTTTGTCTGGTTAATTACTACCGGAAATTTTCTCTAACTTTTCAAAAATTGCAAAACCACTAACGGATCATTTAAAAAAAGATGTTAGATTTATATGGGATGTTTTTCAGAAAATTAGGAAATTTCTAGTTAAATCTTCAGTCTTGTAATTTTTAAATATTTCGAATGAGTATGTGCTTACTTGCGTCGCCAGTAATTTACAAATTAGTTCATTTTTATCATGGAAAGGAAGCTTTTATCATTAATTTGGTTGTTTAATATTAAAATTCCATCTTTAAGGTTAATTCGCTGGCGGATAAAACTTGATAAATAAGATTCCAAACCCGTAAGCACAAACCAGAGTCCAGAATGTCACTTTTGAGCTCGGTCTCAAGCCAAGTCGTCAACATCATATCCTTCACAAAATCATTCATCAGCACCGATAAATAGAAACAATGAGAATGTTTTTTTATTTATCGGATATATCCGATACTTTTTCCTCTGATTTTTATCTGTCAGATCGAAAAGATTATTATTTTTTGTTTTATTAGCATCGGAGTATTTATTTCAGTTTAGCTAGATTTTTTTTTGAAATATATAGTGTACATATTTTAAAATGGATGAGCACCATTTTATCAATTTAGTGAGCACGTCATTTCGTTACTCGTACGAAGATTCAAGTGATAAAGGTAACTCAAATATTGATGAATTGGGAAAACAAATCTAATTGTGCTGAAGAGGTTGTTCATACATATCTGAACCTGTAATTTAAAGAACATTTCAGATTGAATATTGAAACTTTGAATATGTATGTAAAGGTCATCGTGATCCGGATGATTTGAGATGCCAATTGAAAAGCGAGTGTTTATTGCATTATAGTTCTTCGGTAATCGAAAAACCTTTAGGTATTTAATTAGTATTGTTCAGCATATAAATATGTTTTATTAATGTTCATTTTTCAATTACACAACTATATCAGTAATCGATTTGGATGCGCTAATTTACGGTTTGGCAAAAAATAAATAGTATTTCCAAGAAAATATTAGCATTACAAATTGAAAAGAAAATTTTAACGTTACACATTGAAAAGGAATTAGTGAAATGGCCAACAAGTGATGAGAAAACTATTACCAAATTGCATTATTTGGAAAAACATCGTTTTTATGGTGGATATTAAATGTTTGTTTTTTGTTCGTTTTTGGTTGACATGTACCAGGTATTATCGGGGAAGTCAACGGAACTGAAATCCCCATAATAGCTCTGCATGACTACCCAAATTCTTATATAAATCGAAAAGGATTCCATTCCATATGTGACCATCAAATGAAATTTATTAGCTATTATGCTAGGATTGGCTCTGTTCGCGACAGCAGAGTGCTACAGCGCTCGAAATTTGAAATCAGTATGCAATGAGGTTTGTTGGTAGATAGTAGTAGTTATATAACAATTATTTAGGTGATCCTTCGTTGTATATTTTCAGGAGAACGTGGCATATTAGAATCAGAACACATTTTAGGAGATTAAGCTTACCGGCTGTAAACGAGGCTTTTAACTCCATATAAGAACAATGGTCACTTAACAGATGCCGAAATCATTTAAAATAAGGTCCACTCTAAATGTCGAGTAGTTGTTGAAAGGGTTTTTGGACTGTTGAAAGAGAGATTTCAACGATTAAAATATATCGAAACAAAGGAGACTGAACTGATTATAATATACAAAGGGACTTGTTGTATCCTTTATAATCTATGCATCGTTATTAAGGAAACTATTAACCACAGAAAATGATGATACTGATGTTACGATAACCACACTAAATAATGATGATGATAACGAAATTTACTCAGGGACTGGAGGACCCGCTCTTAAGTCACATTAATAACTTTCCTTATAAAAAAGTTTCTAATTTTCATCTTTTTTATAATTATCTTTAATACGCGCCAGTAAAAATAAAATATTTTCAGTGGACCATTTAAAATAGCTTTCAACTAAAATTAAAAAATTATTTAATAAATAACAGTATAAAACTCAATAAATTAAAGTTTTATTTCTTACTTGATAGCTCAACTGTAATCGTAGTAGCCATTTTAGAATTTAAAAGAAAAACATTAAACGCACAGCACACTGCTGTCAAACAATAATCTGAACTTTTTATTCAGAGAAAAAGATTGAATTATCGGAGCGCAAAAAAACGAGTTAGAGAGATAAATAAAAAACAAACGCATATCTAAATTTTGACAGTAAATTTATTTCTACGATATAAAAAACACGATGGTTGTTCAAATGCAACATCATCATCAAAATTTCAGTAAATTCTAATACTAAGGGTCTGTCCCAATCACCGACTTATTTTACACTTATTGACTTATTTAACGCCTTCTTAAATAAGCCGTTACAATAAATGTTTCAGACTTATTTTGACAGTTTCATTTATATACAAATATTTTTACAATCTGCTAGTTGAATACTAAAAAAATTAACGCAAAAATTAATTGAAATGGGCAACCAACGAACATTTATATTATTGATAGCAAATAATTTTTTTTAAAACAAATAGACGGAAAATAAGTGACCTCGCAAGCAGACTTATTCAAATAAGTCTGACTAATTAAATAAGTCGGTGATTGAGACAGACCCTAATTCTGCAAATGTATACGTTTTGTTTCGCACAATTCAATAATAGACTAGAATTGTGCATTTTGTCAGAAAAACCAAAGTTGTATAAAAAATATTCTGATGAAAATTACGACTACATTCACGAAAGCATCTGAAAATTTTTTCCTTGATATCGCATGTCCTTTATCATTTTCGCATCACAATAATAATGTTATAGTCTTTATATTCACTATGTGGCCAACACTACGGTAGCCAAGGCTGTTGTACAACAATTTATTTGTATTTTCGGCCCTCCTATTTTAATTTTAACCGACCAATTATCGAGTTTTATGGGAAAATATTCAAACAAATTTGTAAACTGTTAAAAATTAAAAAAATTAATACCAGTACGTATCATCCCCAAACGAATAGAGATATACTTGAACTACGTTTAAAATGATCCTCCATGTTGCAATGTTCTGCTATAAGACAACTCCACACCTGTATACGGAAATCATGTCATATGAATTGGTTTTTGAACATAAACTCTATAGGTCTGATTTATAATTTTGAAAACTATTTCAATGACCTCAAATTCAAACTCCAAAATTCTTTTAAAATAGATTACGATAAATTTTAAAGATTAAGTTTTTCTAAAATTTGAGACAAAAATTGTTAAACTAGATTAACTTTCGCCTGGTCCATATCTGATTATAGAAGTTGTTTCGCCAGACAATTTTAATGTAAGTATATTATATAAATAATTATTGCAACATTTTGAATTATATAATTATAAAAATAAATATTAAAATGTATGTTTAAAGTGGGAGGAATGTAAACTTGGGAAGACAACTACGTATACAAAAAACAACAAATTGTATTGGTACATGGCACATTGGTACATTGCAGTTGTAGGTATGTACTCTCCCCAAAGCCGTCTTCAAACTATTATAGGAAGCCCAAATATACTCATACATGAGCTGTAAAAAAATTAAAAAATGTATCCTATTAAATGTATTTGTGTCACGTGTACATACGATTGTGCATATAGTGTAGAAAAAACAACAAAACAGCAACTAAAGAGGAAATAAAAAAAAATGAGCAAACTTGTAATTTTTTCTGTTATTTCAACTGTTTGTTTATAAATAGAGAATATAAAATAATATGCTCTAAATAAGAGTGTTATATGACGATATAGCAGTGTGGGTTATTAAAAACCATTGAAAATAAAATTAAAATTTGTTTCATATGGATTTTGCCGCACTAATACAGTCAATAGGTTACATTTTTAATTTGATATCTGCGTACGGCGGGAACATGCCAGCTTCTTAAAATAAATTGAACACGGCTTTGACTCTTCCTCTAAATCGTGGGTTGTGCAAATATGGTTATATAATTAATCTAAAATCTGTAAACTAAAGAAAATTAATGTTCTTTTTGAATTAGCATTTCATTTATTCTACCTAAGCAATACTAGTGACAAGAATGAGTCTTTATTAAATTTTCCAGATGTGCCGAAGTCATTTTACGTTAGCGATTTTGGTTTAATGCAAAATTATTTATTTCAAATGAAAAGCTTTAAAAAGGAAGGCATTGCATATAATCTCGAACAGACGTGTAGAAAACAGGGCTGGGAACCCTGGAAATATTAAGGATAATGGTCTGGGGAAGTGGTATCAGAAATATAATTTGACTAAACCAGTGTGGTACGGGGATGGTATGTGGTCTAAGTAAAATAATTTGTTAAAAGTTACAATATTTAATTTATAAAAAAAGGTAATACATATACATAATAAACTTTTTAAGTTAATTAATAAAAGATTCTGATGAATTGATGGTTTTACCAAAGAATACAAAAATTTGAGGATCGCGTAAATTCTTTTCACTGGTCTCTGCTTAACAGGGTTCGGATAAGACCAAAATAGCCTGCTATATTACTTTTTAAACTGCATGGCCAATTTTTTTATTGTTTCCCAAACTTGAAATATGCCTTGATCTTTTGGAAAACATTAGGGATATATATGGTCTTGCGTTATGGTTCGGTTTGGTATGGTATCTAATACTGGGTTCCCAGCCCTGATAGAAAGAGCAGTGAGTGGCAGCTCCAATTCATTCAGTAGATTTGTTTTAATAGTTTTATCGGATAGGATTTAAAATGCTTCTGAGTCACGTTGAAAAGCATGGGCGAAAAGCATGATGACCATTTAATAATAATGTGAGATGTTGGTAAACCGAGCGACAGGCGGTTGAATTACTTCAATTAGACATAAAAAGAATTGAAATAATTTACAAATCGATTTCAGCATTCTTTAGCAATTGCAGTAACATTAAATTGTTTCGTTTTGATGCCTCGAATATATTTCTAGTCCATTATTTACGCTGTCATTATCGTTTTGTGCATCCACCATATAGAATCCAGCGGGCCCGTGATAAAACATTTGTTGGGTTATTGTAAAAAGAGTTTTAGTAAATAAGTTAAAAATGTGCTAAAAACGTCAAATAATTTACTTTACCTGTGGAATTGAACTTTCGATGAGGAATTTGAAAAAAATATTTTCCAAACTTGCTTAAAATTTTGTAAAATTCTGCTCTTTTTGGTAATTTTTATCTTGTCTGTCTTAGAATATCACAGGCCAATGCATTGCAGTATTTTTTATTGTTAAGAACAATATTTCGAATTAAAGCTTTAAGTGCTTTTAGAATGGTTAAAATACCAGAGATATATCACATAGTTGGTTTCCGTAGTGTACGGTCAACACTACGGAAACCAACTATGTGATATAACAAGGATATTATTGGACTGGAACCCGTCATAAAACTGTAAAATGATCAAAGCTTAGTAGATAAAAGAAAAAAAAGTCATAAAAAATGCCGAAGTATTCTTTATGTTGGTGTGCGTTGCAGAAATTTTCTATTTGATGCTATCTGGTGGATCCTCATAATTGAATACAATATGTCCAAATGGGTATATATTTCGCTTTTTTTGGTAAGACATCTTGTTTTTTAAGTCTTTCTCTTAGCAAATTTTAATTTTTATTTGATAACGCTTTGCTTCTATATGCTTTTTCCTAACCTTCTATCTAGATGTAAGTCTAAGTTTTCGAGATTGGGTTGCTGCGAAATAGCTTCTCCGTTAAATTGGACAGATGTGTTGATTTTTTTTCATTAACACCAGTTCTTAATTTTATTCAGATGATTTTGCATTTGTTTTGAAGCAAATTTTTGTTAGATACAAGACGGTTACTTTTATAACTTAACATATTAATCCCATTTGCCAAACTTTGTCGAAGACTTTTGTAATGCTAATTTCGGAATCAAATTGATAATCTGATTTCCGTTCCTCTAGCACTGGTTTCAATTTTCTTGTTAAGATGCAGTGTTTGGGCCGAGAGGTACTAGGTTCAAATTCCAACGAAGGTCGGATGTAAAAGGAATTTTTTATTACTTGATTGATGCGTTCGATGTTGACGATGAACATAACTTTGTCCCGGGGAGTGTGAAATGCATGGACCGAACTATCGTTAATGCCAGTAAAGACTAGCTGGAGCAATGCAATGTGCAAACGGATATTTAAAGCGAACCAGTATTCGTGCTTCTCTACGGGTGAGAGAGTTCCGACTCCAGAAAAGAGAGCATGGAATAAAACACAAAAAATAAAAATGCTTATTAGACCATATGACGAGTTTTGTGCCTTATCTTTTCCAGGCTTATGTATCATGGTTATTTTGGATATCTTTCAATTAATTTTTTTTAGCAATGAAGAATTGTCCGGGAATTTTTTTATCATTTTAGTGGTAGTAAGATAATGTCTTGGTTTAAATTAGAGTCAACCGCTATTTGTTCAGGAATTCTATTGCTTATGTTACTGAGAGATCACAATAAATAATTTTAGACACCTTCATTTTTTGCTTTCCTCACATTAACTCTCAGTGGTTTACGAGTTTGATCTAATTTCTCTTTTTGATATCGACTAACTTTGTCTTTGCTAATTTCTTCGGTTTATTACACTGCATAAATATTTGGTGTGCTGGATTGTTGGCCTTATTTATTTCTGAAAATACTTTCAATTTAAATATTATTGTTTGAGTGGTTTCTTTAAATATAAAAGGAACGCTACCGCTATAGTCAGCGAATATTTGTAGGCTAGCCAAGCATTTTTACGTCTTAATTTACAAGACCTTTAAAGTCAAATTGGAAAAACACAAATAGTTGACACACATTATTTCATTATCATTCCAAATTTATAATTCCTTAGAAGGTCTAATTGGCACTTTTTAAGAAATGTCTAGAAAACGTGTGCGTTCTTTATTATTACAGGAAACGATTTTACAAGGAATATTATTAGGTGTGGGTTGTTTAACGAGTTAGATTTCTCTAAAAATTGCACTTGTATATTTGTATAGAAACGACCTGTCTCAAAATAAACTCATAGACACAGACAATTCGGCAATAAGATAATTAGTTACAATTTTCAAATAATCAATTAACATTAAATTATCGAAAATTATTTTTTTTTGGGTTCATGTGCATTAAAAATATAAGATCTATATATCATCATAGTTTATAAGTATTTTGATCGTTCGTTCGTTATAATTTTTTATTTGCTCGAAAAAAAAAAATTCTCATAAAATAATGAATTGCAAAATTTTTTTTTAAAGACTTTGAAAAATTGCACTTGGCAACTTTCCTAATATGACTTTTTTTATCGCGCGATTTTTATTTATTTTTTGTTTCATTCTAGATTTTCAATTTTAATGTGTTTTCAAGGCACTATATTATTATTTTATTATTATTATTATTATTATTTTAAGAATAAAATATAAATCATTTTTTTTTATAATACTATATAAATTTGTTTTTTATTTTTTTCATGTAACAAATCTTCTAAAATAAAATATCTTTCGTAGTTTTTTTTTATGTTGATTTGTGCTGTTAGTGTAAAAATAAGAAGATTTCGTGTTTGCATGCGAAAATTACTATTTGTTCAACATTTAATTGTATACAAATATTTTATTTGTTTTTTTGGTTGTTTCGGTTGTTAATAAATAATTTTCAAGTATACAATTTTACAATAAATGGTTTTGTAATAATAATCAACAACAGAAATATGTATGTATACACAAAATATAATAAAATCGAGTGTAAATATAATTAATTTTCAATTGGTGTTATAAATGACAGAATAATAAATTACAGGGAATATCATTTCATTGTCTTGTCCATTAACTAACAAAAAAAAAAATAATGAAAATTTTATTCCTTTTACTATTTTTGTTGGAAAATTACAGAATTATATTTTATTTTATATATACTACTCGTATAATGTGTGAAATTCCTATTAATCATTAATTAAGTAGTATGTGGTTACAGTTTAAGGATTATAATGACTTGTTATTTCTTGCTGTGGATAAACAATTTTTTTTTACCATAAGCTAAAACACTGAGAATGACTTTAACAAATTGATTTTATCAACCATTGTGAATGAATGGATGCATTTTTGGCACATCGTATTATTCAGTTATGGAAACTGTCTTATATTTTATGTGATCGTCTAACAAAAATGAGCAGATATTTATTAAAAATATTGTCAGACACATAGTAAATTTTAAAGCTAAAAGAAGAAGTCGTTTTTCTTCTGAAATTTGGTGCTGACATCAGGAATTTATTAGGAAGTACGTGTGTGGTCTTTTCATGGATCTACCCTTTCTTGGAACTATCGGAAGTATTAGATTGTTTGCTGATAATACCGCTATATTTTATGAATCTAATGATTGCTCACTGGCTTTTTCTAATATGAAGAAAGATTTTAAGATAATTTTGGAATTTTTTAGAATTAATCGAATTTCGGTAAATTTCAGTAAAACTAAATACATAGCTTTTCATTCTCCATCTAGAACCTTAAACGTTTCAGCATATATGGATGAATTTAGAAGAAATATTCATTCGAAAATGGCGGCAGAGTTGACAGACAAAATTTGAGCAGGTCGCGATACCTCATTCATAGCGATTATTGTTCCATTAGTTTTACTAATATATTGACATTAATCAAACCACTAACATAACCTAGAGAATATTAAAATTTTTCTCAGTGTGGATTTTAGAAGTTTATTTATATAAAAAAAAGATCGTTGGCTTTCTTTCATAAATAATTATACATGAATGCTTTGGTTATAGACAATCTCCTCAAAATTCTATCATTCTATCAAACCTACTGTATCATTCCTTATTACTTTTGCCTTCTTATTGACGCAGTCGTCAGAGTTGCTTTCACATTTGATTTAGGTGTTACTTTCTTAAACCTAACATTTACCTGACGTATTGTTTTTATAGGAAGAAGACCATACATTAAGTTGGATTTTATTAAGCAAAATTGATAACCCACTCACATTAAATTGTTGAATTGTTCTGTATATTTAAAATAATTTTCACATAAATGGTATACTTTCTAACTTTGTCATTCTGTGCGGATCGAGACCCTTCAGAAGCAGTGTGTTCTAAATATATATCTACTGAACATTTACGAACCATGCGGGTTGAGGATTACGTGCTTCCACCTTATCGCGACTGTCTTGCATATCTAAGATTATCTACAAAGAATAGACAGTTTTTTATAACAAAGTCCCAAAACTAAACAAACAGCCGGAGGAAATCTCAAGGTCTACAAATCATCAAAAGCAGCCGAGAGGAAAGCATTCAAGGAAGTAAGAAGATATTATTTTTAACAAGAAGTATTACAAGTTGAAATCAATAATAGTACATTTTCTAAATTTACTGGAGTTCCAAAATTTATCTTTCCCGAATCTTTGGTTTGGTTTATCGATATCCAAAATTTTGGCGTTTAGCTGTTTTTTACTTATCCTCGTTTTGATTTGGGTTCAATAATGTCTAAACAAAATAGTAGTACTTAACTTCCAGTGAACGTGGATGAGAAATTGGAACCAACCGAGACTGATTATTTTCTTCCCTTAACTTCTCACTTGGAATAACTATTCGTTTCAGGACAAAATTCGCATATTCTAAATCGTCAACCAATGGCCAAAAATTCAAGCAGGGGTATTATTCAAAACAATAATCCACCACTTGAATTCTTTAATTCGTTACCAGATAATATGATATATATTTTATCCCATATGCAAATCTAGGCGCCTAACTAACTTATCATCGGGCGCACTGAATAAACCATTAAACTGTGTATTCGGCTGATAAATTTTATCAGACAATCTAATCAAACATCACACAAGATTTTTAAACAGCCATCAAAGTTTGGGCCAATTTAATTAATAGTGTACAATTTCAAAACGACGCCGAAGCCGGTGTGTCGGTAATTCCGCTTGAGCTTATCAAAAATTCCACAAGCCTCACCACGTACAAACAATTCGTAGTGAATGGCTTTCACATATAAGCATTCAATTAGGAATTTAAGAAATCAGATGCATCGTTGACGCTGATTTTTTTAAAAGTAAACCTACGTGGACAGAGGATTTGTAATCCATTAACCTCTCTGTACGCCATTGGTTCCCGAATACTGACTCAATTAGATTCCCAAACCCAACATTGTATATCTAAATTTCCTAACGTCATCAATTCAAAGCTCATTGAGTGCAAAACAAATTAAACAAAAATCACATAGTGATTAGAGACTAGACGTTTGACACTTTGACAAACTAAAAAGTGCAGGACAGCCTCCGCATCTGCAAAAAATTTTATCGTCTATAAGGTTATACTATTTTCACAACATCGGATTTAGACAAGGCATATCATACAATTGCAATCTAACATTCTAATATTCCAAAGACATCCGTTTCAATATTTAATGAGGAATAAGAATTCCAAGCTTCTCAGAATATGCCAAAACACTTTGGCGAGCATTTTGGGCATATCCAAAATAAGAATAAAAGAAGTAGTAACATGACATTTCCAGCAAAGGAAGTACCTATAAAAAGACATGGAGTCCAGCGATTCCAAGTAGTTTATTTCGTCCATTATTTTTATTTTTAGTTTATTTTTAATTGGGTTTCGTTCCAGGTGTTAGAGAAAAACTTCTATCAATCTAACGTCGCAGAGCTACAATATATGTCGAGAAATTTTCTAGCGATGGAAGTAAAACGAAGCTACTTCTGGCATATTTATAATATACGGTTTAAACCACCATCTTGTGATGTTTGCAGCACCTTTATTGTATTAAAAGAACAGTTAAAAAGCGAAACAGATCGGCAGGTACGATCGGGCTAGGCAGGAAAATGAATACATGGAAACCTTCTCGATTAACTGCCAAAATCATCGAGTACAAAATGTCATTTTCAATCATCAAATACACAAAATTCGGTTTAAATGAATATTTAATCGTGAAGTGCAATTTCAGTACAAAAAATATCAAACAAATTTTACCTAATTGAAATTTAACCAACTATATAAAAAAAAAAAAAAATTGTCGACACTAGTCAATTCGTTGGCTTAAGGTAAACTTCAAGGAGATTAGAATTCAGTCGATAGGAATTTGCACGTTTTTAAACTAGCTATATTGTGCCATTCTAAAGTACTATTATGTATTCCTACACTTATCATGACTACTTAAAATGGCTTAAGTCTTAGCTAATTCTATTATTTTAACTATCTGATAGCAGCCATTTCTGGTACTTCAAAACTAATTAATTTATTTTTTCTATTAAACTATTTAAAAAATTAGGTACTTCTACTTGTTT
Source organism: Tipula confusa (assembly GCA_963556175.1). NCBI lineage: Eukaryota > Metazoa > Arthropoda > Insecta > Diptera > Tipulidae > Tipula > Tipula confusa. The sequence goes on along the minus strand of OY744477.1, from coordinate 53,292,113 downwards.
TATACTTGAGCTAAAAAACCACTTACAAAATTGGTCTTAAAACTTAGTATTTAAGGTAATTTTCAAATCGGTTAGCATACCGGCCGATAGAACTAAAAAAAAAAAGAATGAAACTGTTATGACCACTACCAATATCGATGTTTTTACCCATGGCAATAAATCAAAAATTTTTAAATAAAATATGAAAAAACCAATAATATAAAATTACCGAAGTGTTAATGATATTCATTGACATGGATCCGCTGATCTTTTTTTCACATCAATCCTATTAATAAGATGACACACTATTATCAGTGGTTCACCGAATGAATTCATTGTGCACAATAATTGAAGAAAACTTTTGTGTCAATTATCTTTATTTCACTGACGAGGATACTTATCCAATTCCATGGTGGTTCCAGTTAGCTGAGTTATCACCAAACCAACAAACCGTTTCTACAGGGTTTGTTCTATATTTTACCCAAAAGGTTTCCGTTTACAATACCAATCAATTTTTTTTTCATTAAATTGTTTTGTTTTTCATAACACAAAAAATATAAATTGAACAAAACATAGTCAATTCTGGTGGTGGGGGTTAGAACTTTTGTTAAAGAAAACTCATTTACAATAGCAGGTCATTTAATATTTTGCTGTATTACTTTCGAATCTGTATATACTTTCGAATTTTCGAATTGTAACCACCACTCTTTGTATTTCTAGTATAATGGAAACCATTATCGAAACCAACATCGTTCACGTGTTTCCATAAAACTAAAATTTGTCTCTAGCTCTATCTACAATAACAAACTTCTTTTCACGATCCGATAGATTAATAATCACCTAGCCGTCGAACACTAGATTATTTTCAGCGGGTCCTTGTCATTGTTTATGAAATTATATATGTTTTAGCATCTATGGGATTTTTCATCACCTGATTACGATCGGTGATGACGATGAACACCACTATGACCCCTTGTTGGAGTGCAGAATCCATGGGACGAACCATCGTCCATGTCAGTACAGGCTGACTGGCGCAATGCAAAGTGCAGATGGATTTAAAAATCGAACCTGTATTCGAGCGTCCTCGATTAGGCTGGTGACGGCGTAAGGTAGGACGTTAAAAATTAACCATGAAAGAGTTGGGAGAGCTTCGGCCCAGGGAAGATTGCAGGGTTAAAAAAAAAAAAAAGATGATCTGGCAAATTAATTATAATTGTTGCTACTAATCTAAAAGAGTGAGACAAAATCTTAAAATTGTATCTTTAAGAATTGTGTGTGTATTGAGAGTGTTATAACGTATTTTGTCTAACGGTTATTTCATTTAATTTTCGTGCTAAATAATTTTTTTTTTAATCCGTCATTCACATGCAGTTTAGAACTAAGGGTGGTTATTGAAAGTGTTGTGACGTGTTTTTTAAACTTCTTTATCAGTTTAATGGTTATTTAATTTAATTTTGGTGTTAAACATTTTTTTTTAATCCGTAATTTATACAAAATTTTGAGTAAAAATATGGATCGTTTCTTTGATTAAAAATTCGAATGATTTATCGGCAAAGTCAAGCCATGGTTTTAGAATTTGTTTGAATAACAGCAGCTTATTATGAATCGAGAGGTCGGAGTGTCTCCCTAGAAACTAATTAATTTTCCTGAATTTTATATTCAATACTTTTTTCTTTTTCATATGTTCCTTCTACCGAAGTTTGGCATTCAAGGTCTTACCTAAGTATTTAGCCGTATTTCCAAACGGTCTACTGTCAGATAAGTAAAGTTTACACAGTTTGATTTAGTTTCATTCAGTTTAATACGCCATTTTTTCGTTCAATTGCATATTTTGTTTGTGGCCCTCTGCAGTTTGCTGGTAGAGTTAGTTTTGTTTAATCTAGTTATGTATTAAGAAAAGGCCCGAAGACACTACCTTCGGGCATGCGCTGTTATTTTCTTTAATTTATTTTCAAAATTTTGTTAACCAAGTCAGTTTGTTGTTTAATTTCTCCAAATATATTTGGAAGAACTACTTTTTGTGCATCTAATCGCTTATTGACAGCTTCCAGATTTTTCAATATCTATAAATTTCTCGATGTAAAAGAGATTTTCTTGTCTTTGGTATATTTGTTGGGCACAATTTGTTTAAACACAACGGTGATTAATTTAGCAGCAAGAGCTTTATAAAGGATTTCCAGATGTTATTGTTTAATGATACCACCTTATAAATGAGTCCACTTTTTTTAGAAGCGGAGAACTTTAAATTGAAATAACACATGGACAAATATTTTCAATATCCATGAAATTGGCTTTATTTAACAGACAATTTTATTAATATTTGAATATTATTTCGGGTATGTGGCCGCCGTGGCTGACGCCTACATGGCGTAATCTGGAGATTTAATTTTTACACACACTCCGCAGTAAATCAGGTTGTATTTAATTGTATCGCGCTTGGTGTATCATGTGGCGCCATCCTACTGAAAACACAAGTTTGCAACATTAATTGAGATTCTAATTGGATCAAATTTGAACGATTTGTAAACGTTGCTCCGGCGTGATTATATTCATTATGAATTGTCAAACAAAATTAACCTCAAAGTAATCGAGTACTGACAAATCGGCTGTCACAGAAAACAGTGTTGTCAATTAAAAATTATCCTCTAAAACAGACAGCCTTTAGTGTTTCTTGTGAATAGTTTCAATAGTAGCTCGATGCCATTGTATTATTTAACTTTTATTAAGTTATCTATTACTTTGGAATCTATTTGTTTATTAGGATCGACTATATTCGCTGGTGTTGGTTCAACTTCAGGTGATGACTAACCCTCTTTTTGGTTATTGGAGTAGATTTTCAAACTTTTTGTTTACTCTTATTTCTTCTTTGAAGAATCCAATGGGTTTTTCGTTCTAGTTCACTTTAGTTCACAGAAAGAATCAATTGAGGAAGCTAGTTCAGCGTTGAAGCCAGTGTTAGTTTATAGGTCACTTGCAATAAATGAATTTTACAGCTATGTGATATTAAATTTTGGAAACGTTTGTTCCCTTTGTTTTAAACGCGAAAGAGTTAAGATTAGTGTCATAGCCTCCACCAGTGACAAGCGGCTAATTTAGTGAAATAAAAAGTGTTATAAATAGTAAAATTTTGTTGATAATGTGTTATAAGAAGTGAATTATTACAGTTAAGATAAAGAATTGCTTTATGTTGTAAATACGGAATAATTGTGTTATTTATTGCAAGAATTATTGTGATTTACAATCACTGTAAACAATGCTTGAACTGGAAACTATTGAGTATTGTGTGTTTATTTGTTTGTGTAGTGTTGTGTGCTTGTTTGTGAAACTATTTACAACCCAGTAAAGTAAACGGGCAATACGGTAAAACGTAACAACTGGTGACAGCGGTGGGATTGATTTATATTTAATATTTGAAGTGATTATTGACAAGTAGACAAACAAACAATTGAGAGAGGGGTTGTTTCGTCATTAACGGAGAAGTAACTCGCTCCAATGTATAATTTTTATATGGTGCAGCCATTCGACGGATGCAGACCGAACAATGCACCCAACTAGAGAAATGTCAAGATGAATAAAGCGGCTAATAAAATTTCATGATGAAAAATTCCGAGAAAAGTACGTTACTTTTGATCATACAGCAGATAAATTACAAGAGTTTAAAACCGAGATTCAAAATTTCAGATTTTTTAAACTGGGGTGATTACGGTAGAGTAAGCCAAATGTTGGACCATAAATATGGAAGTGATCATAAGCGAGAACTCTTTAGAATGGCAGTAAAAGACCGGTATCAAACGAGTGAGGAATCACTACAAAAATATGCGGCTGATGCCGAAAAGTTGGTGCATCTAGTACATTCTAACATGGCTTCAGACTACGCGGAAAGCATTACGATTGATGCTTTCATTGACGTTGCACAACATGTCGAGAATAACAGAGCTGTAGTGTTGTCTTCACAAGCTTGGTCTCGGGGTACCCTGCGCTCTAACCAACGAGACTGCAAATAGCACCATCAAGCCGGAAATTAAGATACAGAAAATTGAGAAAGATGAACCAGAGATTAAAACAAACCACCCCTAATCGTCAATGAAATTCAAAGATAACCGAAAGATTAGATACTGGGGTTGTGACAAAACGTAACACAAAAAAATCTTAAGAGGTTGTGAAGAATGGAGAAGGAAACGATCAAGAACACCATCGATCGGCGACCCGTACCAGGACTTGCTGATGTTGCCAGGAGTTTGCATAAGCTGATATGAAAAGATAAGGCATTCGAGTGGACCCTCAAGGAATTCAAAAGGCAGTAATGTACGGCACCAGCCCTGACACACCCGCATTACCCAAAAAACGATTGTTGTCTTATCACAAAACATCAATGGGCAAGAGCAAGTTATTGCCTACTATTTCAAAGTACTGTCGAAGCCGGAATGGAATTTTTGCGTTATTTGAAAATAATTATTGGCTATAGTTGAATGCGTCAAACATTTCCATAAATATCTATAGGGCCAATTATTCCATTTAAGAACGGATCATGGCACCTTGAGATGGTTACTGCAGTTTAAAATCTCGGAACGACAAGTAGCGTGTTTAATCGAGCGACTATACAAAGCTGCGATTTTAAGATTGCACACGGAAAGGCCGATGGATTATCGAGACGACCTTTCCGAGTAAATTGCAAGCATTGTGGCAGAGTGGAAGACAAAAAAACATAATCGACGTTAGATTAATGAAATTTCTACCACCAGAAGGATGGGCATCTGCGGAAATTAAAAAGGGGCAAATGGAAGACTAGGATTTATTGGTTATAATAAAATACAAAGTAGAGAGCCGACTATTGGTTTCAATGGGACAGTTTGCAGATCGAGGATGGATGTCCAAAACGGATTTGGCAGAGTGAATATACTTAGAAAATTTTATTTGAGATGTCAGCAGTCAGTAGTAGAAAGATATCAAAAGTGTGACTCGACATGAAAAAGGCTAGCTCTAAGAAGTTGAGATTCAATGTGGCAGTACAACGTTGGGTCACTATTCAAAAGTATCGCAATGGAACTTAAAAGACCGTTTCCACCCAGTGATAGTAAAAATTTAATATGTGGTGGTATTAATGTATTACTTCAGCAAGTGGCCGAAGGTATATCCAATACCAAATCAGGAGACAATGACTATAACGTATCCTAAGGAGAACAATTGGATCAATGATGTGCTTTCGATTAAGTTGTCACAATCAGACGGAATGGTGGAGTGATATAGTGCCACATTGGAAGATTATATCGTGAAGTATATCATATTTTTGTAATAAAAATATTCCAAGAACACTTTACCTATTTTAGGAAACTAAATATTAAAATATTGCAATAATTAAAATATAAATTGTTTCGGGCCAATAACACCATAAAATAAAATTGAGTCATTCATTTTTATATTATGCACTCGTCTAAATTTAATTTCAACACTAAAAACACGTACCTAAAATAAAGTTATATCTTCCTGAGTAAATTATATACATAAATGTATAAGAAGACAGTGATTTACCGGATATGTGATGACATGATGATGAGCATGGTGCACTGATCTAAACTATGACTCAGTTATAATATAAAACTATAAACATAAATTCAATGTTCTTAAAATAATTTCGAAAATCTTAATTAAATGTTGTGTGATGTTAATTTTGTAAACAACACCACGTGCCATTTTAAATCATTTGTTTTTTGCAATGAGTACATAATAATATATCGATATCGTTATAGCACACGTATGTTTACTTCCTGTTTAGATCTTAAAAATTTTTTTTGTTTTTTATATCGATAACGTTTCATAGTTCACGATTTGCCGTTTCATAAAATACAGTAGAAATTTTATATATATGTACTTGTTGTAACTTATACGTTTTAAAACAACAAATTATTTTGAGTAATGTCAAAGAAATGGTTGGTCGCCTTTATCTGAAAAAGGAAATGTACGAGTATAAACTATTCGCATATCGCGCTAAAGAAAATTCGCATTAGTCACAAAAGAGATAAAATTAACGATCAAAAATACATAAGAAATACATACGTGTCCACTATTTATAATTTCTTTTCCTTTGTGAATTTTAGTTTGTTTGTACGTAAGTAATCCAAAGTTCATTTTATTTCATTTCATGATATTTTTTTTTTTTTTACTTATTATATTTCAATTCTAAATAATGTTTCTTTTTTCGTTGTAATTCTAAATAACAACATCGTCACGACAAACTCATGAAATAAGCAAAATAATAAGAATAAAATCATGACAGTTAAAACAAATCTTTCATACTTTGAAATAATACTCGTATAATGCGCCAGAGCTGTCTTAAAATATGACGATAAAAAAAAAAGTAAATTACCATTGTACTTTTTTGTTAACTGTTAACTTAATGATTAGTTACGGCAATACCATTAACAATAATACAACATATTTATTACCAAACGAATATGTTGAAGCACGTTAGGAGGGGTTAATAAAATCTTACATATCCTTAAGGAGTTCAACCTATATATTATGTATCTATAATAACCAGACATAAACTTTATATTTACACTGTACTCAATTTGTATAGTTGAAACAAAATGTTTAACAGAACATAACAATTTTATTTACGAACAATTATCTTGTAATCTAAACGCGGTAGAATATCTAGGCAAAAAACTATGTTTATACTTATGTAAGAACAAAGTTAAAACACCTTTAATTCATCTCTGTCAATATAACTCACGTTATTGCTTCCGGATAAAACACAACAACATAAAAATGTGTTTATGCTAGGAAATGTTTGTTGTTGTGTTGATATTATTATGTATTTTATTGTTGTTGCAACAATATTATTATTAATTAGCGTTTTTTTATTTTTTTATTCTTGAATGCTATCCACAGATAATAAAATTAATGTTTTTCTATACAAGTCTTAAAAATGATTTATTTTATCTCAATTTGTTTGCGCTTCAAGTTCATAGTACCCATGGCATGCCATTAAAATATGATGACGATGATAAATAAAATAAAAAAAAATTAAAAGGATACCGGCAATAATAAAAACTTGGTTGGTTTATTTTAGCGTGCATTTTGAGTATGTTTTTTATGCAAAAATGTAATAAGAATTAAAAAAAAAAGCTTTTCATTTTATATTTTTGTGTTAGCTGTGTGGAAAAGGTGATCGGAACATGATAAGCTTTTGTTTTTTAATGGTTTTGTACATACAATTATTATTATATTTTTTTTTTAAACAAAATAAGTTTAAATTTTAAATAATATGTACAACAATAAAGATTAGAATATTATATAGTGGTGTACGACAATTTTCTCTCGGTGGAATTACGGGTAAATTTTTGGTAAAAACATAATCGTAAAAGTTTTTTGTTATACGAACATGGTAAAAACATAATGTGGTTGTTAACGATTTTATGGCTCAGTACGAGATGATTTCTCGTAAATCAAATTGTTTGGAATATAATAAACGTTTTAAACCAACATTTTATTTGAACATTTTTACAAACACGAGTTTTGATTATAACCACACTATTTTATAAAAATAAAATGGATGCATTTAGTTAATTTGTTTTTTTGATTGATTGATTGATTAGAGTTTACAGCCAGGAACGAACCAGGAACTCACGAAATGCCGATACTCACGGAGGACCGATACTCTTACCTGCTCTATACAATAAACTTATCTCACATGGATGATACTACTACCGCAACATAACGAGGAAACCAAAATTTCAAAATAATAAACAACCTTCAACATTCAAGAATACTAGTGAAAGATAAAAAAAAATTGTGTCCGTTTTTTACTTTGTTTTAAAATTCCAAAAAATCAAAACCTGTAATAGTGGTCCGATTCAATGATACCTCTAAGAATAAGTTATGTCTAGCACATAAACTGTACCAAAGTTCATTCAAATCGCTCAATTATTTCTAAGCTGCTGAGGCCAAATTGTATTTGTTTTTTACTTAAATTCGAGTAGTTTGAAAATCAAAAAAATCAAAATCTGTAAAAGTGGTCCGATTGGGGTCAATGATACCTCTAAGAATAAGTTATGTCTAGCACATAAACTGTACCAAAGTTTATTTATATCGCTCAATTTTTTCTTAGCTGCTGAGTCCAAATTGTATCCGTTTTTTACTTAAATTCGAGTAGTTTTAAAATCAAAAAAATTAAAACCTGTAATAGTAGTCCGATTGGGGTTAATGATACCTCTACCAATAGGTTATGTCTAGCACATAAACTGTACCAAAGTTTATTTAAATCGCCCAGTTATTTCTTAGCTGCCGAGGCCGAATTGTATCCGTTTTTTACTAAAATTCGAGTAGTTTGAAATGAAAAATTCAAAACCTGTAATAGTAGTCCGATTGGGGTCAATGATACCTCTAAGAATAGATTATGTCTAGCACATAAACTGTACCAAAGTTCATTTAAATCGCTCAATTATTTCTTAGCTGCTGAGGCCAAATTGTATCTGGTTTTTTACTTAAATTCGAGTAGTTTGAAAATCAAAACCTGTAATAGTAGTTTGATTGGGGTCAATGATACCTCTAAGAATAGGTTATGTCTAGCACATAAACTGTACCAAAGTTCATTCAAATCGCTCAATTATTTCTAAGCTGCTGAGGCCAAATTGTATCTGTTTTTTACTTAAATTCGAGTAGTTTGAAAATCAAAAAAATCAAAACCTGTAATAGTGGTCCGATTGGGGTTAATGATACCTCTACCAATAGGTTATGTCTAGCACATAACTGTATCAAAGTTAATTTAAATCGCTCAATTATTTCGTAGCTGCCGAGGCCGAATTGTATCCGTTTTTTACTAAAATTCGAGTAGTTTGAAATGAAAAATTCAAAACCTGTAATAGTAGTCCGATTGGGGTCAATGATACCTCTAAGAATAGATTATGTCTAGCACATAAACTGTACCAAAGTTCATTTAAATCGCTCAATTATTTCTTAGCTGCTGAGGCCAAATTGTATCTGGTTTTTTACTTAAATTCGAGTAGTTTGAAAATCAAAACCTGTAATAGTAGTTTGATTGGGGTCAATGATACCTCTAAGAATAGGTTATGTCTAGCACATAAACTGTACCAAAGTTCATTCAAATCGCTCAATTATTTCTAAGCTGCTGAGGCCAAATTGTATCTGTTTTTTACTTAAATTCGAGTAGTTTGAAAATCAAAACCTGTAATAGTAGTCCGATTGGGGTCAATGATACCTCTAAGAATAGGTTATGTCTAGCACATAAACTGTACCAAAGTTCATTTAAATCGCTCAATTATTTCTTAGCTGCTGAGGCCAAATTGTATTCGTTTTTTACTTAAATTCGAGTAGTTTGAAAATCAAAAAAAATCAAAACCTGTAATAGTAGTCCGATTGGGGTCAATGATACCTCTAAGAATATGTTATGTCTAGCACATAAACTGTACTAAAGTTCATTTAAATCGCTCAATTATTTCTTAGCTGCTGAGGCCAAATTGTATCTGGTTTTTTACTTAAATTCGAGTAGTTTGAAAATCCAAAAAATCAAAACCTGTAATAGTGGTCCGATGGGTTCAATGATACCTCTAAGAAAAGGTTATGTCTAGCACATAAACTGTACCCAAGTTCATTCAAATCGCTTAGTTATTTCTTAACTGCTGAGGCCAAATTGTATCTGTTTTTTACTTAATTTCGAGTAGTTTGAAAATCAAAAAAAATCAAAACCTGTAATAGTAGTTCGATTGGGTTCATTACTTATTACTAAAGTAAGACAAGTTGCTCTTATGGTTAAAAGATAACAATTTAAAAACGATAGCTGAATGAAATAAAAACTTGCATCCACTAGATTTTGATTAATATTAAGTCTGAGGTAGCGTTCTTTGAACCTTAACTTCTATTATTGTCAACAATAAAAACAGCTGTACCAATATGCAATATGCCGTAAGGATGTTATATTTTAAATAACTGATATTGTTTATCATGTATTATCGATGAATTAACCACTCGAAAAGCGTCCTTCAGCAATGAGCTACAAGATACTTTTATTTTTAGAATATGGAAAAAATACTATTTAGACCTATTGCTTTATTTATTTGACCCAAAACAATTAGACAACTGTGAGACATTTAACAAAACCATTATGATTGCTAAACAAATTGTTAAGGTTCCTTGAAAATATTTAGAATTCAGATTGACTGACCAAACCCTTCTATTCCAAAAACGAGGATTGATTTGAAAAACGTTGTAAAAAGGGAATTTACATCCTTCGAAGAAAAGCTTTTCTTTAAGTTTTCTCAGGTTTTATTTTAACCTCACATAATTAATATAAATTTTTCAAATTTTTAATTTGCTTATACATTGAATAAATTCTTTGAAAAGAACATGCTAAACATAAATTTTATGTTCGGTCATATTTTAAATGAGCTTTCATTTTTATGTGGAATTGCGACAAACGTATAACAAGAGCTCTCTTAAAGCATAAAAAGTATTACTTAATACACCGAAAATTGCTCAAACAGTACCATTTAATTATTCATTGGTGACCTTTTGAACTAATCTTTGAATGGTCTTTTTAATTTTACAATACATTTTTTATTATTTTCGGAGGTCTAACATCGGTTGTTGAAAACAAATTACTTAGTTTAAAAGAAAAATTTTAGTCATCTTGTTTTTCGAAAATTATTTTGCTTTAGGGACTTAATTTTGTGGTTATATTCAACAAAAAATACCGGTATGATATTAAAGTAAACAATAAAATGTTCACGCAAAATCCTGTCTTGCGGCATTCAATATGCCCGAATTAGGAGTTTCAAAAACCTTTAACATAAAAAATGTGTATAAAACACTGAAATCCTTAATTTAAATAATTTCAAAAATCTTTAAAAAAACAAAAGCCAGTGGAAAACTCATTTTAGCTTAAACATACCAATTAAAATTCACATGGTTACATACATCATAATTTATAATTTTTTTATTTAATAACATTTATCACATCACTTCCCATAAAATATTCCATAATATAACAAGAAAGCAACATAAAAATAAAAATTCCAAAACCTTAAACGATATAATTTTTTTATTTCGAAAATTTCTGTACATAAATAATTTGTAATTATTTATTCATCCTTCTGGGTTACTTTTTAACAACTTGAAATACATACACCATACAATTTTTTATTTTTTTTTTCTGTAGCTTGCTTGGGTTTTATTTAATTAAAAATAAAAATGTACGTAAAAATATAAAATTCATCAAACCATGAAAATGAATATAATATTTTTTAGGATTTTTTTTTTGTTTTACGGTGTAACCGTACATCTAAATGCTATTTTCTTCGTACGTTTGTTTTTTGTTTTATTTGTATTTTGTTTTTAAGATGACCACGAGATGTTTGATTAAATTTTTGTGATAAATGATAAAAACAAATATCACGAAATAAAAAGTACTTTGAAACAAATAAAATTTAGTTGAAAATTAAATGTGCAACAACGTAACCAATATTTAGCAACATTGTATATTAATAATTATGAAAATGTAGGAAAATAATCGTTTCGCTTTGCTTTTGATTGAATTGCATTGGAAAATGTTTTTAATTTTTTTTTAGATTGACAACTTAATCTTTGATCTAAGAATAAATTTTTATTTTTTTAACATTTGATTGAAATGGCTAATTTTAAATACAAGTACGTGTACGATTTCAATTACATATTTAATTTTGTTGAAGCAATGGAATGGAAAAATAGATATATTGCAGATAAGCCAAAACTTGATAGTTCAGTTATATGGTCAGTTCTTGACCTAAATAATGATTGTTATATGCATAGTGGTTTAATAGAAACATTTAAACTAAAAACACTCTAAGGACTAATATATTTTATTCCAATAATCATAGTCAAGTGTATTTGGGAGTTAATATGATTAAATATTGTGTAGCTAACTTTAACTGCCAGGGTGTTTATCGAAGTTTTATATTAAGTACCATAAAAATTGTAGGAAATTTTGTTTTCATGAACCAAATAATTAAAATGACTAACTGTACATGTTGACCTGCAGCTTCTATCCTAAGGGCATAGTAATTCAATAGTTTTCTGATTTGAGTTTGCTGACAACGCTTTAGTGTAATTACCCACTAGTTCACGAGAACTAAATTAACTTTTAACAATAAAGTAGTGCAATGAAAGAAAAAAGAAAATTAATAATAAAAAGGGATTAGTATCTTCAATGGGAAAAGTGAATTTCATCAGAGCGAAGATTCACTGTGAGGAAGACTTAAATAACACAGCCGTTAAATCAACTAAATCGGTATACTAGTGAAAGACTTAGACGAAAATAGTTGGTCAGTTATTAAAAGGGCATCCAGAATTACCCCTATAAGATCACAATTAACAAAAGGCAATATCAGAAATTTGTTTGTTTAAATTAAAACATATTTCGAGGAAAAAAATTCCCTTGACGTGAAGTCTATCACGAATATTTAATTGTGATGAAAAATCTTTTTTTCTTGCACCTAAAGAAAAGCCAGTTTTGGTGAAGAGAGGCCAAACAAATTTATTTGAGAATTTTGTATGACGAAAAGAAAGCATTTCAGTTTAATTTATCAAAAATAATTAAGGTATTGATGTTTCCGATAATGCCTGGATGACCCAAACATTTTAAGAATACGTAAGAAATTTTAACCATTTTTTATGTTGACGGTCTCTTCACAAATCGCCCTGCCGCTCTCTGGGTAAATAAATACATAAAATAATTGTAATAGAAGCGCAGGCCGACCAACAGGATTTTTTCATTCAATGTTTGTGGCTTGGCTTATGGAAAATTATATTAAAGCAAGTTGCGCGTGAAATTTGCGACTTGCATTGCACCTATAAGTGAAATTGAAAGTCACTTTCGTAAATATTGTAGAAAGTAAAACATCCTTAAATTTACTTTCCGAATTCCGCAGCCAATGGGTACTTGGTCCTGTGACCTTCAGTATAAAAGCCTATTTGAACTATGGTACTAAACGGTAAGGGAATAAAGTCCCACTTCAAACTAACCTAATGCAGATGATGATTTTGTTTATGAATGTTTTGGGTTTAAAGAAAATGACGTTTGGCCAGTGCATTCAATACAAAACAAGAAAATCAAAATAAAGACAAAAATACACCTTTGTGGCAATGGCAAAAAGCTTTATTCCACATCTTTAAAGCCTAGTCTTAAAAGGAGGAAGTGAAAAGGAAATGTATGCGAGACGATTGAAAAGAGAACTTAAATTCAATGAGGAAGAATCGCGAAAAGAACTAATGAGTGTTTTAAAAGAAATAAAGAGAAAAAGACTGTTGAAGACTATTTGTCAGTTCATCATGAATTGTTTCCTGAACTGATAAAAATGAAGACATTTTAGGATGGGGTTAGGGTTAAAACTATGGCTATGTCAGAATCGAACTGGAAATGGCTGGAAAATGAAGATGTGTAAAATTATCCAATAATCGACTTTATTAAAATTTCTCCGCTTACATTAAGCAGCACTCGATTATTTTATACAGTTTTAGAGCAAGCTGTATTCAAATCTGGAAAAACCAGTAATAAAATTAAGTATTTTCTATACAAAACAACAAAAAATTGAGGATGATGTTTAACTATATCATATTTTGTGAATATAGCAATTATGATATGCTGGATAAAATAAACAATAATTTAGAGAAAAAGATGAGCCAGGATGGATCGAGCGGAACAGTGATCCATGTATCTATTTCCCAGTTGCTGGACTATACAGCTTTATAGTATAATATATAAATCGTGACACAGTCTATGAAAACAAGCATGTTAGAAAACCTGCACTATTGCTAACTTGCTTTCAGGGCCCTTTAATATGCACCAGCATAACCAGGGTGATATATCGAGTAGACTTGGTAAATTTAAGATAATCGTTCGTGTATTACAATTTAAAAAGCGAGCAGTGTCTCATGCTTATATTTTAATCATTATGAATACTGAGCAAGACAACGATAAAACCGTTAAAGCTGCAATACCCTGACCTGATTTTAGCTTTATATTTTTATAATTATAGTAAGAAATATGAACCATACACCACGTTGCAACTATAACGCAAATAGTCCATGTATCGTGCGAGTGAAATTTTCAAATAATTTTTAAAATAATTTTAAGATGTTAAATTGGGAAATGTCAATACATATCCCAAGTACCAAAGAAGTTACATATAAGTTACGTAGAAGTAACATAATTTAAAAATGGATAGTTTTCAGAGAACGTCTTAGAATTAACAATCGATGGTAAAACGCAGAAATTTGACATAAAAACAAGTTGCAAAGATTGACATTAAAGATTTAGTTCTTTAGTAGATATAATTTCTAAATTTGTTATTAATTACAGAACCATTAATAAGCAAAAGTTAGATAGTAAAATGATTATAAGAATAGAAGAAACGCATTAAGATAAATAGAATAAGGATTAAATGAAAATAACTTTGGAATTTAATAAAAGTAAATTGGTAATGTAAGCTAAAAAGCTATGAGAAGAACAAGGTTTCAGGTTGAAAACTGAGTTAAAAAAGAAAAAGTTGATTACAAAAAAGGAATAGTCCAAAACTCGGTCTTGTCATACAGATATTAGGCTGCAGCTTCTTAAGCCTTGCTATATTTTCGGAAAAAAATATATAAGAAACATTTACTAAGAGTCACAAATTCGATAAATTAATTTATCGTACATTGCATTCTGTAGGTCTAAAACATTAGATTTACAACAAATAACAGATTTAAAGTCTTTTGAAAAATAAATCACAATTGAATCCATAATTATTAAATTGAAAAAGTTAATAAAGTAATTAAAAAAATACGATCAATATAAACTTACTGAAAACTTTTTGAGTCCTTTGGCCTACAATCCACTTGCACTGTACACTTGAAATTATAGTATGACACAAATTGAAATTTAAATGACATTTGTCATTATTTATATTTATTTTCACTTTTTCACATAAATATCACAAACACTCCACCAAAAATATAACACGATTAAAATTTAATAATTGAAAAACACTTTACACCAAATTATTCCCTCCAAGTTTCACACAACTATTTAAATTTAAGCCAAACTATTTAATATCTAATTTATATGCACATTTTCACCGGCGCAGTGAAATTAAAACCGATTTATAAATAAATCAAATACTAAAACTATAATTTTAATGTTAGATCAAACATGAATATTCACGTTTGTTTCATAAAAAAATTCGATTAAATAATTTACATTACGGTTTATAAATAAAATGTTTATTGATTTTTAATTAAAAACAATTATTTTAACAATTTAACCATTGGAATCAATTTAATTTATTTTTTGAATTTTATTTTTTACCTCCACTGATATTATTACCTCGCAAAAACATTTAATCGAGATTTACGATTTAAAAACTATTTTATTTAAATTGTAAATAAATATTGGATTTAATTTTTTTAATGCCAATTTCTACTGTTTTAGTTAGGTTGTGGCTCATCACAAATTGTATAATCGTTTTTTACTTTTACTTGTACACTAAATTTAGCGTAAACTTAATTTTAATACCTGCAATTTAGTATCACTATAGCTGTTTTTGCTATAAAACGGTAAATTCAATCGAATTTGAACGTTTAATTATATTAATAAAATCTTAAAACCTTATTTATAATTTCGATGATTTTGTGTCGAATAAGGTGAATATAAATGATTTTATACAAATACTTGACGTATTTGTTACTTTTGTTATTTTATTATTATATTGTTATATTATTGTATTTTTGTATTATTATGTGATTATATTATAATTTTTTTTTTAATATTATTATAAAAGCAGGAATTATATTATTATATTATCATGTTACTCTATTATGAATTAATTAATTTATAATTTCAAATTAAAATTAATTCAATTTATTACAGCCTACGGGTAAGAGCAATTGTTCATTAATAGATTTTGTTTTCAGGGAACTGGTGTTGATGAAAAGGGATTACAGAATGCAGAACAGTTCAATATAATTAGGTCTAATTATTTTGTGCAATAGTAGCTTAATATTGCCTACCAGGAAACCGAACCAATTCTTACATTACTTACTTACCTTGCCTTTCCCTCCACCACAAAAAAAAACTAACTATCGATCGCCTAGGTGTTTGTAACCGGGTAGAGTCTGTCAAAACTAATATTCCTATCCACTCCTTCGGTTTTGCAAATTTATTTTTGTCATCAGTTAGTATATGGATGGGAAACCCAGAACAAAATAATCCATCGCGGAGAAACGGTGCAGGGAATGGAGACCCAAAACTGGCGGCTGAAAAGAGCGCTCAAGCGGGATCTCAGCCGTCCAAACTGCACTACTGCTGAAACTTTTATCCAAAGTTTCAGCAGTAGTGCACTTGGCTGCTGAAACCGATAATTCAAGTACTGCTAGTGATGTGGCAAACTTGTCTGCAATAACGGTAAATTTTACAAGGGAAAACAAAAATCCACTTTTGAGGGGTGACAAAACGTTTTTTTCCAGTGTAGTTTCATGAAATTTGAATATGAATATATTACCGGTTCTCAAGGTATTTTTACCGGTAATCGGTAACTTAAAAAAAATACTAAGATTACCGAGTTTTTAGCAACGGTAAAGACCGACCGAGAAACCCTAAGTTAAAGGTTCAGATATTCAGGATGCTGCCAGTATTTTCAAAAAATACAGAACTAAAAGCGATAAAGGAAGCAGCGAACTGGCAAGCGCCCTTTATACGTTTGGCAATAAAGAAAACATCTAAAATATATATAATATTCGTGTACTCTAGAAACAAAAATGGTTTCAGACCTCATGATCATTGCGGCACAATTCTATTCTACTTTTAGTGGAGTGAGGAAAGGAAGGTATGTCAGTAATGACGGAGTCGGTCCGGTTTCCTGGTAGCCAATATTCAAACTAATGCATTCAGTCATCTCTTATTAGCAACTCCAGTGTGCTGCCATTCAATCTGCAAAGGGTCTCTGAAAACAAAATCTATTAATGAACTAATTGCTCTTAGCCGTAGAATGTAATAAATAGCATTAGTTTTCGCCTGAAATTTACAAATTAATTATTTCATCTCCATGTTGCTAGAAGTTATTAAGAGTAATAATTTTATTACTTTTAATATATAATATAATAGCATAATAATATTATAATTTCTACAAGCCATAGGCTGTAATAAAATGAATTAGTTTTCCCTTGAAATTTACAAATAAATTAATTCATCCCTTAGTTGCAAAAATTTTAGTACAGTAATATAACACTATAGAAGTACAATTAAACCATAATACTATCTCTATATTATTATTATAAAATAAAAATATACAAATATAACAATATTAAATATAAATATATAAAAATATAATTATATTAAAATATAAAAACATAATAATATTGATTGATTGATGTAGAATGTACGGCCAAGGACTAACCAGGATCTTCCAGAGTTGGCCTGGTCCATCGTACACCCGTTTTTACATATTCTTGGAAGGATAAGGTAGGATATTAGAAAAATTATTGAGATCGACCCGGTTCTAGACACCTGGCGGCCAATAATAAGTAAACCTTTTTGTGGGGTCGGGATAGGAGCGGTATGTCAGTAATGACAGAATTGGTCCGGTTTCTCGGTAGCCAATATTAAACTACTGTTAGCATAAGGCAAAGACAATTTTATTAAACTGCTCTGTGTTTTATCATCTTTCATTAGCAGCTCCAATGAGCCACAGTTCAACTGTAATCTACAAAATTTCTCTGAAATCAAAATATATTAATGGGCTTGTTTCTGCAAGCCATTTGCTGTAATAAATGAAATTTGTCTTCGTCTGGAATTTACAAATTAATTAATTCATCTCATCGTATAAATATAAAATACAAAAATATAAAAATATTAAATACAAAAGTATGAAAATATAAAAATACTAAAATATACAATATAAAAATATAAAAAGTATAAAAATTATAAAAATATATAATCTAAATTATAAAATATAAGAATATAAAACTATAAAAATATTCTAAAATGTAAATATATAAAAATATAATTATATTAAAATATAAAAACATAATAATATAATAATAAATTAATTTATAAATAATATTATTATATAATAATAGTTTCATGAGAACTATGAACACAAATCAACAAAATCACCGAAATTACTTTAAATAAAATTGTATTAAAACAATTAAATGTTTTAATTCGATCAAATTAACCGTTTTATACCCAAATTCAACAATATTCATTGTAATTATTGTAATTATGTAATACTTAATTACATTTTGTTATAATTTAGTTTTAAACTAAATTAAGTGTATAAGTGATAGTATAAGAAATTTATAAAAATTATGAACATTAGCAAGATGTGCAACAAACTAACTTAAAAAATAAAAAAATTGCTTGCAAAAATAAAATTTGATATTTATATTTTACAATTTAAAATGAAATAAAATTTTTAAATCGTTAATACCGATTTAGTTTCTAAGCGTGTCAATAATATTATTCGTTAGTGATACGACCAGGCACTGGTCCAGGAGATTACTTTAATTATCTCCTGTATAAAATAAATTGAAAATGATTTAAATATTGTGGAAATAATTGTTTTATATTAAATCAATATATAAACGTGAAATGAACGTGATTATTCTTGTTTAATCCGTTTCTAAAATTAGTGTATCTGTATATAACCATCATTTTTAATCTCATTGCAGCAGAGAATATTTTTATAAATTTAATTCCTATTTTTTTAATTGTTAAATTTAAATTGTGTTTCGTTTTTAGTGAAATGTTTGTAATATCAAAGTGAACTTATGTGAAACAATTGAAAATATGTGAATTTAAATAATAAATAATGACAAATATAATGTAAATTACAATTTGTAACACTCAATATTTTCAAGTGTTTATTGCAAGGGGATTAAAATATTTAATTGATTTATTAATGTATTTAATTTATTAATATAGATTCAATTGTGATTTATTTTTTGAAAAATGAAAAATATTGATGTTACATATATAATATTATATTTTAATTTTTTTTAAATAAAATGTTTTTAAGTTTATATAATTGAAACAATTTACGAGTGTTGAAGGTTTTGGTATTTTAGTGTAAGTGATTTTTAATAATTAAATTTAAATTTGAGTTACGTTTTAGTGAAATGTTTATAATATTTAAGTGACTTTATGTGAAAAAAGTGAAAATATATTAATATAAATAATGACATATATTATTTTTGTCATTCAACATTTTTCAAACTTAAGAAAATCGTTAGTTCTCATATTCTTTTATTTAATTTTTAATTAACTTTATTAATGTGTTTAATTTTAATATATATTCATTAAAATGTGATTTATTTCATTTAAAAAAACGAATGAAAATTATATAATATTCTTTTTTAATAAATTTTCAATTATGCGAATTCTTAATTGTAAATATTTCTCTTTAAACATCAATTGTTTGACCACTTTATATAATTTGATAATTATTTTTAAGATTTCATTTGTTTTTTGTGTTCTACTAATATTTTTACTGATTTAGTATTTTTTCAAAAATCTTTTGTTATTTTAGAAAAAATTTAATTGAATATTAATAATTTCAATATAAAATAAAGAAATTTAAATTTTCAAATCGGAAAACTTGATCTATTTTCTAAACGAGGTAATAATATTAGTGATTGTGTAATTTAGCGTGTAAGAGACTTTTAATTATAAAATTTTAATTGTGCTTTGTTTTTTGATGATATATTAATATTTAAGTGAATTTATGTAAAATTAAATATAAAATAATGACAAATATAATTTAAATTCTCTTCAAGTGTTTGTGCAAATGGAAGGAAAGGGTCAAACCGTAAGTTTTTCTACACATTAGTAAATTTTTAATTGATTTATTAATTTTTTGAATTTAATCTTAATGGATTCAATTGTGATTTATTTTTCCAGAAGGCGATTTGGAAAAATCGTTTCTTTGACTAATTTGCTTTTACTAAATTTCAATGCAATGTTTTCATTTCTGAAATGGAAACTATATTTTACTTACTCGTATCTAATGCTTTCTTTCTATTATAAAAATAACATTTTATTATCAGATATGATCTTATTAGTGTTTCGTTAATTCTTGATCGACTTTCAATGCCAAAATATTTAGAAATGATATCTTGTTAGAAGTTAAGGCTTAAACGACGAATAATTGTGTCGTCATGTTATTACGTCAGACACGCTTTGGTGCTAAAATAAATATAAGGGCAGCCCTTCTAAAACGGACCAGTGTTGCTAGTCTATAAAGACCTACTAGAATTAGCTGTTCATTTTGTAATTTTGTAATTATCGGCGCTGACTTCCTTTCAAAATTCGGACTCCTTGTTGACCTTAATCAAAAAAAGGCTCGTTGATTCAGCAACTAAGCTGTCAATCAATACCGCTATGGTGAAGGTTAATACACCAACAACGATTCATTTTTCTGTCGACAGTGGTTATGGTAGTCTGCTTAAGAAGTATCCTTCCTTATGAGCAGAGGCAAATTATAAAATTCCAGTCCGTCATAACGTGGTTCATCATATTGTGACTACAGGCCATTTGCCAGTGTCAAGACCACGCAGGCTAGATCCCATTAGACACAAAGCAGCTTTTACAGAATTTCAACATATGGTTGAATTAGGTATCTGTCAGGTTTCATCATCTCCAGTATCGTGTGCATTACATATGGTCAAAAAAAAAGAACACGAATGGAGACCATGTATATATTACCGTAGACTGAACACAGTTACGATGCCGGATAGATATCCGATCTCACACATACAAAATTTCTCCTTGCATTCACATGGGTGTACAATTTTTTCGAAAATAGATCTGGTGAGAGCATATCATCTCATTCTAGTTGCTCATGAACACGTTTATAAGACCGCAATTACGACGCCATTCGGTCTATTTGAATTTACTCGAATGCCTTTCGTTCTGCGTAATGTCGCACAAACTTTTCAACGCTTCATGAATCAGGTCGTTAGAAATCTAGATTTTGTATTCGTCTATATTGACGATATTCCAGTGGCATCAAAGGACGAGGAAGAACACAAGCTACACTTAGAACAACTATTCAAAAAGTTAGTTGAGTTTGATGTTCATATTAAAACAGCAAAGTGCGTTTTTGGGGTAACATCCCTAGAATTCCTCAGTCATACCATTTCAAATAAAGGTGTAATTCCCTCAGAGGAACGACTTAATGCCATTAGGAATTTCCCAGCTCCAAAACAAGTTAGCCACAGCAGCAATATTAGCCCATCCAATGAGTGATGCGAAGCTTAGCATCACAACGGATGCATCAGATACAGCTGTTGGCGTAGTACTGCAACAGTAAAAAAATAGGTGTTGGCAGCCGTTGGGATTTTATTCAAAGAAACTCTCGGATGCCGAAAAGAAATATTCCGCATTCGATAAAGAATTACTCGCAATATATCAGTCGATATTTTGTCGAGGGTCGGGATTTTACGATTTATACCGATCATAAACCGTTAACAAGAGCAATTCAGTCTAAAACTGAACGAAATCCAAGACAAGCACGTCATTTGGATTTTGTAAGTCAGTTTACCACGGATATCCAACATGTGTACGGCGCAGAAAATGTAGTCGCAGATACACTTCCCCGAACTACGGAGGAGATAAATTATAATTTTCCGGCAATGACCGAGGCTGATGTTGATGTTCCGGCAACCGCCGAGGAAGAAGAAAACAGATGTGGCCCAAATAAATAGGTATTACGATCTTATTACGATCCCAGAGGCGCAAAAAGCGGACTTAGAGCTTCAGAATTTATTTTCTGGCTCCGGACGTCCACGTCATTAAAATATGAATCTACAGCTTTTTGCAATGCCTGGCCTAAAAATTACCTGTGAGACAAGTACTGGCGTGAACAAACCATATATTCCAGCTCAATTACGTCGAAATGTGTTCGACACTTTACATTGTATCTCACATCCGGGAATCCGTGCTACTCGTAAACTGATTGTTGCTCGGTATTTTTGGCCTAGTATAAACATAGATGTGACCCATTGGGCACGAAACTGTTTATCCTGCCAACGTTCTAAAGTGCAAAGACACACGAAATCGCCACTTGGACAATTTCCAATGCCAACGGGACGGTTTAAGCATATCCATATAGATATAGTGGGACCGTTACCTCCCTCTAATGGATATTCATACATATTGACATGTGTCGATCGCTTCAGTCGATGGCCCGAAGCTTACTGCATGAGTAACATGACAGCCGCCATCATATCAAGTACGTTCGTGAACAATTATATATCACGATTTAGCGGTCCAAGTACGATCACTACTGATCAAGGATCGCAGTTTGAGTCAAAATTATTTACTGAGTTAACTAAACTCCTAGGCTCTCATCGTATTCGTACGAGGCTTATAATCCGAAAGCCAATGGCATGGTAACATAATTATACAACAATATAATTCCTACAAGCCATATGCTGTGAAAAATTGGATTAGTTTTTGCCTAAAATTTATAATTAATTTATTACATTTATAAAAATATGAAATCATAAAAATTAAAAAATAATATAAATAAGATTTTATAAAATATGGGTAAATATTACAAATCAATTGAATTGACCGCTTTACGACAAATACGTCATTCAGTAGAATTCTTGATTAAAAACTCGTTTTCTTAGTTAAAAACTGGCTTCTTCCGATTATAATGCCACCGCTTCAGAGTACTTAATTACTTATGGCTAAGTGATTATTTAAACGTTTTGACTATTTTGTAGTTTTTTTCGACAGCATTTTACACATTCTCTTTTTTAGATTGCTAGCCAATAATTTCATCTATGTTGCTATACTTAACTTAATTTTCCGGTTGACAATCAAATACTCAAATTTAAAACCTTGTCTTGACACTACAGTTATAATAAATTATGATATTCATTTTATTTTAAACTACGTCAA
This sequence comes from Tipula confusa, assembly GCA_963556175.1. Lineage (NCBI taxonomy): Eukaryota > Metazoa > Arthropoda > Insecta > Diptera > Tipulidae > Tipula > Tipula confusa. Next base: position 53,269,198 of record OY744477.1, on the reverse strand, counting down.
ACATTTGTAAATCCATTTAAATATAAATTTAGTATGTACTCAAAAATCAATCATAAATTTGTAAAAATAACAAAAAAATTAAAAACTAAGAAGCATGCACAATAAAATTGAAAAACTACTTCAATCAATCAATCAATTAATGAATCAAATTAATTCGGTTTCCAATTCAACTATTAATTAAATAATAAAATTTTTTATGTATTTTTCTCTATTTAATTTTATTCAAAATAAAATTGCATTTATTATATATAAAATACAAAAAAAAAAATTGTTTTTAATAATTCATTGTGCGGTTACGTCAAGGATCATATAATTTATAAATTACAATTTTCCTGATTTAAATATCATATAATATGTAATATATTACTCTACAAATTATCCAAACCCTTGAAATTTATAGAATATTCTTGAATATATTGGAACAATTAAATTTCATGTATTATTGATTGCGTCTAATGCAAATATGATTTTTGATTAATAATAAGCGCGCACGTTTGCGTCAAATACAAAGTATTATAATATCTGGAGCACATACTGCATTTTTATAGACAGATCAAAATTGATTTTTTTTTATTGCTTTTCGTTAGCCATAAGTTGAAGGTTGTATTTTATAGATTACAGGAAAATAGAAACAGAACAAAAAATTAAAACTAGTGAATGATTTTTATTGTAACCATTCATGTGAAATAAATATATGTCATAATTTTAAATGGATTAATTTATTATACTAAGTACGATACCTATAAATGTAGATTCAAATGTATGAGAGTGCATTGAATTGATTTGTACTTGTAATATGGTAATGTTTATACATGATAGCGTGACAATGTACAATATTTCTATATGCAACGATATTTTACATATCTTTTGCACGTACTTATAAACATTATGCTATACATAATCGAGTTTAAATTGCATTAATTTAAATCGATTTATTTGGTACCAAGTTCGATTAAAAATCACTATATATATACATACATTTCAATGATAAGACCTAAACCTTCTAAAATCCATACCAACCGAATCAATTATATTACGTATATGATTATTGATTTGCTGCTTAAGTAACTATAATACGATTAATTAATTTGGTTGGTTGAGCTCATTCAATTAACAGACACGCTTTTATAAATATAGCTATTATTATTTTTTTTTCGAAAGTTACAAAATTACTTATTAAATTCGATTTCGCTTGATTATAGGGTTAACCCGTACAGCAATGGTCGATTTTAAGATAGAATTGAGGGGGGGAAAACATAATTTAGGTAAAATTTATTAAGACAATTGTATGATTTCCTGAAAAGTAAATGCATTTTATAAAATGTGCATCAATGACTGCGGATTAAAGTCGTTCTAGGTCAGAATAATCAAAATCGATATTTTTGTTATCACTGTAAATTGTTTTATTTTTTGACTTATATAATTTAAATAATGAATCTGTTTTGTATTTGGTGTGCATTCAATTTATTATGCACTTTGCATTTTTCGGGGAAACCATTACAAATTTCTATTTACTAATTTTGTTGGTGTCAAAAAAAACGTAAAATTTTCTGTTAATATTGAATATGTTATGTGTGTATCTATATATGTATTTGAAATAACGATTTTTTCTAATCAGTTATCATTTTACCCTGGACTACTAAATAGTAAAACAATTGAAATTTTAACGCGCCATTTTTGAGTGTTAAAATATGCTAAAGCAGTTAAATGGTTAACATATTTTAAGTAATTTAGAAAAAAAATTCTTATACAATACAACCTCATTACCTCGCGTAATGACAGGATGCAAATCGCGTAAAAAATTATTCTAAAATTGCAGTGGCTTATCAATGAACTTTTGAAGCTCAGATAAACATTTTTTTTTTTACTTTAACTCCAATTTAAGAGCACTTTTTGGGAGCTATTGCCTTTAACTACCTCCCCATGTCTTACTTGGTTGTTTCGCTTCAGTTAGCATAGTTCATTTCCATGTCATCGGTGGTTTTCCGACTTTTCTCTTTCCTTGCGGGTTCCATTGTAATGGCATCCTGGCAATGGCACTTGATGGCTTTCGAAGTGTGGTCTATCCATCTCCATTTTCGATTTCTAATTTCTTTTGTTTTATCGATTTGCCTTATTTGCAAGAGGCCAGAAGCATTTATTTACAAATACCTGTAGTCTTCGTTGTATTTTCTGCGTACTCTTCTATGTTACACAACCACACAGAAGTACTGATTCTACACAGGAACATGTGCGGATGTGTTCCAGATCTTTTGGATAATTTTGAAGGTATTTCTGGCTTTTTTAATCCTTTGATTTATATTTTCAACAGTGCCGCCAGTTTTTGCCACTGTACCTAAGGTATTATTCGAATTTCTTGACCTCTTCAATATTTTCTTGATTGATGTGAATGGTGTTTCAATGCTTGTGTTCAGTCTTTTGATCTTGATCTTTCTTATATTGTTATTAAGACCAACTTATTGTGCCAATTTTGTTAACATCTAAGCTTTCTCATGCATATCGGTGTATTTATATATTAACAACCACATATCATCTGCGTAATCAAAATTATTTAGCCGACGTATGAGGCCTCATTATATTCCATTTGGGCTTGCTTGCTAAAATCGTTCAATTCTCTTTAATTAGCTGCTGGAACTAAATTGTATCCAATTTTTACTTAAATTTAAGCTTTTTCGTAATAAAAAAAAAAAAACAAAATCCGTATTGGCGGCCTGACTAGTCTCAATGATACCCCTAAGAATAGCTTTTAGTGAGTTCATTAACTGTATTAAATTTCAATAAAATCGTTCAATTTAAGCTGCTGCGACCTTTATATTGAACTCTATTTCCAGCACCCCGAGAAAATTTCTTGGTGAGTTTTATCATTTTCCTCGAAACTCCGAATTTTTAAGTGCCTTACAAATTGCACTCTTATTTATTGTGCCGAACGCTAGCTTAAAGTCCATGAACATTAAGTACAACGGTGAGTTTTATTCGTTAGATTGTTCAATTATGATCCGAATTTTATTGAAATGATCCATGCAGCTTTTTCCAGGTCTTAAGCTCGCCTGCCCATTACGTGTGTGATTTTTGGTTACTATAGTGAGATACGCTTCAGGATGATCATGGCAATTACTTTCATTATACTGTTGAGGAAGGAGATTTTTACCCAATTCTTGCATTGTTAGCCTTCTTTCCATCTCTGTGTTCTACCTGTAAATTTATGCATGTTGATCTTGCATATATCCGATCCAGCAACATTCCTTAGTTTACTTATAGCAGTTACAGCTTCCCTCTTCGATAATTGTTTTATTATAGTTGCCATTTAGAAGTGTGTCGTTTAATTCAGGGCCTATGAGGTTAGAGTTTGACCTGCATTCTTAATTTGCGGTATGTTGGTAAACTTTTCCGGTGACCCTTTTGTCGCATTGATGTAATGTTTTCTACATTGATGTAGCGCCATTTTCATTTTACCTGTCGAGCTATATCTTCGTATTGCCTTCTAATTTCTACTGTGTTTTGATGATACAATTGTTGCTTAAGCTGACTTCCTCAATTTTCTTTTCCACGTATCATCCTTTATCCACGGTTTCTTCGTGTTGTCTGGGCATTCGAATACACTAGCCAGCTTCTTCTATTTGTGACCATTTTTCAGCAACTGTACTACTTTCGTTATTTGTAATGTTAAGCTGTGGGGCTTCACTGAAGACAATTCTGGTGTCGGCTTTTTTATGTTAAATTTCTTCTTGTTGTTTCTTGCGTATTTTACAGCGGCAGGTTTTACTTTGAATGTTGCTATTACTAATTAGTGATCAATGTGCATGTCTGCTCTTCTCATTGCTTTGACATCTTGCAGAGCTGATAGAAATTATTTGTTTACAAGCAACATTCAATTGTACTTGTGTATAGTTTTGTGTGGAAACTTACTGCCACTTGTTGGCTCTTATGATTTTTTACCCATTATTGATGCCATGCGTATACAGACATTCCCAGGCGTTCTAATTTTTGAGTTGATATCTTCCTGAACAATTTTGATGTCATTCCGGTGTGCACTAGATATTGTCGCTGGCAGCTGCTCTTTGAATTCATCTCTTATTGTGTCATCAGCATTTTCCGTATGTGTGATGCATTAAATAATTGTAGTATTTCTAATTTTCAAATGGAATCTTGCTGTTATTATTTGGCTGCTTACTAGTGTCGGTTCGAGTAGTGGTTTCTTACTTCTAGCTGGTGTTAGTATTCCTACGCTTTGATCATGTGTGTCGTGCCTTCACTAAGCCCTAATATTTTTTAACCGTGATATTTCTGTCAGAGTTCCTATGTTCCAGTTTCCTACTCGTGTCCGTTTACGATAGTCATGGTCAATATTTCAGTTTGCGGATTGATATTATTTATTCTTCTAGTATTCGTTTCTGAAATCATTTTTAATTCAAAATAAAGTAATAATTAGTCAATTGAATTCTTCCCGGCTTCCGGGGATGATGGATAAGGCTTACTGGCCTACCAGTGGTTCTTTTTCGATTTGTTTTACTTTTCCCTTACTTCTTTGATGCTCCCAATCGGTCACCCATTTTTTTTTAGAAAACCTCACATACAGTTCCTTGACATCCTTGGTGATGTTAATGGTGCTGTAATTCTCCCTACCACTCGGAAAGTGCAGCGGCGGAAATTAAAATCAGGACTGCGGTGTTTAAGCCAACACTTAAACATCACTATACGACCGGTAACCACTTTGAAACCTTCATTGATATAAACAGAAACGCTAAAACGCTGGTGTTGGTTTAGAGCCTCATACTAATAGTTTGGTTGTCGTGCACTACCTTCCACGGTAAAGTAACTCTTGCCATCCATCATATATTAATATATTGAAGTAGCACCGAAACCCTTTTAGAATGATGCCGGTATTATGTGGTTGCTGTTTTGATCTTTATTTTAAACATTTTTTGATCGACATGATATTTTTTCCTAAATGCCGATTTATTGTCGCACTCCGCACGGCCATTTCATCTTTTTATTTACTTTCGACTTTGCTATTTTATGTGCCAGATGCTGGTTTTCTTTCTAAGCTTGTTTTATTCTCGACTAGAGTAATAGTCTCCAATGATATTAAATTAATGAAAAATTTAGTCTTCGCCACGGGTACGCTTGCGGCACTATATCCTTTTCATGAAATTTTCGATGACCAATTGGTACATTTGCGGCTGTATGTCCTCGATAACTTTACGAATTCCATCTTTAAGGCCTTGAATCGATTGTGGAACATTGGCATAGACCTTATTTTACACGTGGCCCCAAAGAAAAAAGTCTGAAGGTGTTAAATAACAAGATCTCGTCGGCCAATTGTGATCACTTCTTCGAGAAATAACACGGTCAGGAAAGTTTTATTGCAAAAATGCAATTGTTTCTTCCAATATAAATTGGAAGATATATAAATATCTTCCAATTCCGGAAATAAAAAATCATTAATCATAGCTCGATAGCGCAATCCATTCACCGTAACAGTTGCACCAGCCTCATTTTCAAAAGGAAATTTTAACAATTTCAATGCGTTGTTGAAGCGTGTATCGTACCATTTTTAGTAATGGCGTAGTTATTACTTGTCAAATGTCAAAAGATGACAGCTTCAAAATTGACAGCTACCCAAATAGCAGGCTATTCAAAATGTAACTTCTTATTGGGTAACCCTTTAGTATCTGTTAATTAGTGTGCGACGTTCCACTTCTGTTAAGAACATTTTTGCTTTTAATTTTCAAATGTAGAATTTTTTATGTATATTATATTAATAGTCGGTGAATTCCCTTATTTTTAGGAATATAATATTTGGGTAAATTGATTTTAATTTAGTCTTTATTTCACTCCTGTGGCGTTAGTATAGAAAGAAGTTTGGTCCTGGATTTTACAAATTAATATATGTATTCGTATCACCATAAGCAAATTGTATTGCTAATCGGATAAGCAATTTATTATTTTATATAAGTTTATAGTTTTATATTGAAATTTAGGCGATTTACTTACCCGAACTACTAAACAAAAAATTTCTAAGGAGAATTTTTCGAGGTCCTAATCGAAAAAATCCAAATTTTTATTTTTTCCAATATAATTTGATTTTTTTTCAAAGAATTACCTAAATTCTGGTACGTCGAGAAGTTTAGTTCCTTCGTTGTTATTTACTGTTAGCTTCATTTGTATGACGATTAAGTTGAAGAGTTACTTTTTCTTGGTTCTGCCGTTCGGTGATGTTTTTGTGTATGTCTGTCTATTTTTGCGAGAAAGCCTATGAAAGCGGCTTCATTCTTATTTCTCACAAAAAGCATCACGTCTTTAGCCATGATGTTAGGTTAGTGTTGTCTATTTCAATGTTTGCAGTTAAATATCCTTGCATTACTTTGACGCTGTTTCTGTTCGTTCTTGCTATCATTGATTATAGTTTTTCATGTAACTGGCCTTTTATTCTTGTATCTACCTATTCGGTTGGAGCAGAGCAGAAATCATAATCTTTTACTTCATATATTACTATTGTGATTATAAAACTTAGTTGTTATGAAGATGGATAAGTGGTATTCTCGTTTTCTCTTCTAATTTTGACTATTACAAGGTAGCTCAAGACTAGTTGGAATAAAAACCATTATAGTCATAATTCTAGATAATCAACCAGTACTCTATTGAGTCACACGCATCAACCAAATCATCGATTGAAAAACTCCAATCAGATCCAAATTTTCTGGAATTATGTAAGCAACACATAAAATCAAACTTTTTATTTTTTTAAGTGAATTCAGTGAGATCTAAAAGTATTGTTCATATATCATGATCGAATGTTCCTATCCATCAATCAATTTTAATCTAACCTATGCTTCCCGTGCTCTTTAACTATATGTATTTCGATTGAAATTAGCAGAAATGCCAAATAATAACATTAAATTAATTTACATCGAATCATGTAATATTTTATCATACTCATAAGAATATTTACATAATTATATAGTATCTTAATTAATTACAATAATTATAATCAATAAATAGATAAATACGTTTAGCAGACAATAGACAATTTTGTTATGGTTAGTCGAAATGTTAAAAAAATGTATTGTTATTATAAAAATTTCTACATTTTATAATAATAAAACATTAATTATTAATTAAAATTATGAAATTTTAATAATATATAATTATCTGTGTCTCTGTCTTATATACACATAAGCATAATATATATGAAATCAATAATTTTTGTACATAAAATAAATCAACTAAGGCAATTATAATTTAATTATATTTAATAAATTTTGTCGTACAAAAAACCCTTCGAACAAATTTACAAAATAACCAAAAAAAAAAATAAATTCAAAATCACGAATTCTAATTTTGACAAATTGGAAAAACGCGTGTTCATAGCGTGCGCGCATAGCTTTTTTTGTGTTGTATATCGTAGATAGGATATAATATGTTGACATGACCATTAAGTCGATTGACAAATAATAAATAAAAAATTATCCAAAACTATCATTTTACGTAGACATTTATTTTGTTTTTCGATTTATATTTGCGGCTCTGGTGCGATAATTTTATTTTATTGTTTAATTTTAACAGTGAAATAAGTAATTAATCTTAGGTTGTGTTGTTGTTGTAAATTAAAATTAATGCATTACAATTTTGAAATAAAACTAAAACAATTTTACAACTTCATGTCACTTAAGTTATATTTGTTGTATGTATATATACATTTTTGATCGAGTAAAATTAAGGTGACAAAAAAGAGACATGCACCTTTGATATTTTTTGACATCTAGATATGATGATAGGGTAATGACAATTTTTAAATAATGATCTATTTATTTACATAGGAAAAATTTACTTAGGTATTTTGATGATGAATTGACGTTTTTTAAGGGTTACTGTTTACTCAATTATTAAAGGTTATGTAAACTATGTAAAAGTATAAAACACATTTCCTTATAATTGTAGTTTATAATTAATTAGTTGGTGCAAGATTATTCCATTATTACTCGTGCTTGTAAAATAAGGGCATGCTTCTTATTGTGCCCTTTTTTTAATTTTTTTTTTTTAATTTTATTACAATTGAATTACAATGCATCTAGTAATTTGTCTTTATTATCTGGAGCTCTATTTTCGAATTCCACCGATATTTTCACATGTGGACAACTGTCAAAATTTCCTATCAAATTCCCTTAATATTTCTACATATAAATTCCACATTTAACTAAGAAACTTGTATGAATAACATTTTAATGATTTTAATAAGAAATACATTTATTTAATTAAATAATTTAATTTATAATATATTAGATAATTATATCTAATAAGACTATGGTATCAGAAATAAATATTAAATTATGAAAATTATCATATAGAGGGAAAATGTCACAAGCATATACACCAAAAAGAAAAAATATCCTTAGTAGGGAAATTTTTCCACTAGTATGGAATTTGAGAATACATAATTTTAGATTTTGATACAATGTTATGAATTTTGATAGATATCCACACGGGGAAAATGGATGTGGAATTTGAGAATAGGGCCCCTGGTGTTCTTTATTTGTGGGATATAACTTATTGGTTAGCCCCGATGTAGTTTATATTGTCCTCTATAACTAGGTCTCGTTCCTTGGAGACGTCTAACTAAATTTGTTTTATCCATTATACGGCGAATCTCCATGTTTTTATGTTGATAAAGACAAAATTTATGTTTCGTCGCATGCTTCCTGATTTTTTACTCCATCTATAAGTCGCTAAGGAGATTATCACTTCTTACGTATCAAGGAGCATTTACAATACAATTTTCACATTAGGCTGCTTGGAACATCCCCAAAGCTGTATACCATAGGTCCATATTGGTTTTAAAATTTGCCTATATAGTTCGGAATTCCTACCTATGAGCCAGTGCAATTTTCTCTATTGGATGTTAAACTCTTCTTTTTTCTTTTTAACATGCCCTTTCCACTTAAACTTTAGCGTCAAGTGTCATGCCTAAATATTTTGTTGTATTTGCATGTGAAACTGGCTGTGAGTTGGTTTCCACTGGTATCAAGTTAACCTGCTTGTTGGTAAGTTAACATGAATTGATTTGATTTCATATAGCAGGATTTGCCACCTCTTTGTCCAGTTACTCAATATGTTAGTGGCTCCTGAACTTTGGTCGTTGCTTCTTCTACAGTGTTAATTGCTAAGATTGCAGGTCATCAGTAAATGTGGCTATGTGAATTTCATCTATATATTTGGAAAATTTCTTGAATATAGGATTTACAGAACTATATCTTAGACACTACCTTGTGGTACTCCTGCTGTTATCTTCGTCAATAAAGAGTCATATTTTACCAGAAAATATTGGTCAGCTAAGTAAGATTTTAGAATCTGATAAGACTACCTTAGTAGATCTCGATGTAGGTTATTTTCTAGTCTTTTAGTGGTTCTGTGGAGCTTTCTATAGTCGAATGGTTTTCTTTGAAACCGAATTGGTGGGAAGGAATAAGATCTCTTTGTTCTATGATTCATTTGAGTTTCTTTAGCGGCAATTTTTTGAATAATTTAAAAATAGTTGGAAGCAATGAAATCGGCCTATACGATTTTTTTGTCGTTAAATGGTTTGCTTGGTTTTGGTATCATTATCACTTCTGTCACTTGTTTCCGTTGCTGGGGAATATAGTTAAGGCTGAACGCTGGATTAATTATTTGAAGTAACTTTCGTAATCCTTTTTTAGGTAGTGATTTAATTAGTTTTCATAATAAGATCATAACCAGAAAATTTCTTTGCTTAAGTCATTAGGTAGTTGCGTTTAAGGTACATTTAGAGTTTATGTTGCTTTCTAGAAGAAATATTTGGTATCGTTTTGAGTAGTAAGGCCAGTAAGGTAATTATGAAGTAAACACTTATGAGGTAATTTTGACTATTAGGTATACTATCCCAAGCTGCTTGTTGTATAATATTATTAAGTGGTACTAATTGGTCCTCCAATTGTGCCGAAGTTTTAACTAGCACTAAACGATTGATATTTTCACCGACTAGTTTCTGGAACAGTTTTCAATTTGTTTTATTGTTTGTTAATTTAGACTAGGACTCTTTCTTAATAATCGTTGCACTCACGATCAGAGATTATAGAGAGTCATGATTAAAGGAGAGTGATCTGACGATAGTCCTTCATTGTCTTCTATGAATACGTAGTTTTTTGATACCCCTTTTGATACTCAAAAATCTATGCGATCTGGAATTTTATTTGGATCCATAAAAGCCAGTTTCTTGGTTAACCTCCAGGGTACAATACGTATTTTGTTACTTGACCTGTGGTATTAGGCGCTTTTCTTTGTAGTTCTTTAGTACCACATCCTCTATAATTTTTTGGATGCTGCCCTTTACAGTTTATGAATTTTGCTGGAATGTTTTTATGTAAAGGACATGCTTTGGCAATGTGTTTCCCTTCACATCTGGTACATCTAAGCTCTCATCCACAATATCTCATGGTTTAGCATTGATATTTTTTATTTTGAGAAATTTGGCCGGTTGATTTTATCAACGGTTCTATTCTGACTCTCATGTTGTTGATGGATTTTATTTGTATATATTTTCTACATTTTCTTTGTTACTAAATGTAAGCATAAATACGGGCAACCTATTTTAGTGACTTGAACACCTTCTGCATTTTTTATTTTTTCTCTCTTAAACATATTTGCTGCATCTTCAATTTGTAATCCCTTGCAGGCCTTCTATTATATCGCCTTTTGAAGAAGTTGTATAGAGGCTCCTTTTTTTTGGTTCTCTGGTTGTTTAACTTCTTCAGATGTTTTTCGTTGTATACTAGCTATTTCGTCAGTGTTTAGGAGAGAGTTTTGTAGTTTCTAAATTTTTTTTGAAGACGACTCTGTTTTCTTTTTCTTCTTTTTGAGGACCCAATATGTTTCTCTTACTATTTATTCTTTATCGTTTTTCATCTTTCAATTGTGTCTACCTCATCGCTAGTCTGATGAGGCTCCTTACATTCCTTAGCTTGTAAAGTTCTTTCTAAATTTCATTTTCGTTTTTCTGCAGCACCATTTCGCTGCTTAGATGCGACGTTACTTTTTAAATTTTACTTAATTTTCTTCTAAGTTCAGCAGTTTCGTTAAATTGTTAAAAAAATTGTTTAGTTGTAGGTGATTTTGTAAGCTCCACTACTGCTAGAAAATGGATTATGATAATGCAGTATTTAGTCACGCCAGAATAATTTGGGCCGACCTCCAATGAGGGTGGATTTGTCAGCATATCTGCTGATTTACCACCTGGGATATAAATTCATTTTTTTACTGTATCCATTGCGTTTGTTTTGTTTGTTTGTTTTTGAAACCTGCAATCTTTGCTGGGACCGAAGCTCTCCGGACTCTCGAGGTTAATTTTTAACGTCCTACTTTACGCCGTCACCAACCAAATCGAGGACGTACCATTACAGGTTTGATTTTAAATCCATATACACATTGCAGCGCTCCAGTTAGCCTGTACTGACATAGATGATGGTTCGGCCCATGGATTGTGCACTCTAACAGGGGGTCATAGTTGTGCTCTTCGTTATCACCGATCGTAATCAGGTGATGAAAATTCCCTTTTGCAACCCTCCTTCGTTGAGGAGTTGATTCGAACCCGGTACCTCCCGTCCTAAACACCGCAGCTTTAACCACTGCGCCAATTGCTCGATATCCATTGCGTTAATTCACTGATAATACATCGTTACAATTACTAGTTGGTGGGAGTCGTAAATCAGAAATGAATTTCGGTTGCCAGAGCCTCATTAGTTAAAGCAAAGAGCACCGCGTTCAGATAGGTTAACATTTGAAGTGATATTTTACCTATTTTACACCTTGTCCTCTTATCAAAATACACACTATTTTCAATAAATGAACTATAAAATCGAATTCAATATTTACATCCAATAATACACTGGATCTGCCAATCAGGTTAACAGAAAAGATTGTGTTCTTAAAAGAAATCATCAGTAATAAAGCGACATCTTTTATATGAAATGCCTTCATTGTGATCCTTATGAAAACAATAACTACATCAAATTGCTTTTCCATTTTTGAGCCTTAAACGGATTAATAATGAACCGCTATTTTTTTTGTTTGTTGCAAATGCATTTACTTCAACAACCATAAAACATGGTTCTCCCATTTTTTATCGACAAAGAGATTATCAATAATCCTCGATTGTTGCTTTCGGACCTTCCTCTAGAACAGAAGTAAGTTTAATATTATTTAACTCCGTCGGTCAAAACGAAACAGAAACTATGGTGATAAACACAACGAAGTATGTCAATCTGAAGAATCCTGAATAATCGTCTAAATCTAAATTTTTTTTCTAATATCTTAGCGAATTCATTCATGCAGGCATCAGTCAATCAGAAAACTATCTGATGAAATCGGCGATGAAATTACAGCGCACATAAATAGTTTCTCTGCTTATGACTTAACTACACCCGTCGTGATACTCGTTACGAGTTTTTAAATTAAATTGGTTTTTCTGATGGTGAGGAAAAACTGATACTTGTTGAAGAGGTAACAATACATCACATTATTGCTGATAATGCTCACAAAAGTAAGGAGTTCGATAAAACAGCTACTCAAAAGGATTCTTCACATTTAAAAAAATGTATATAATAAAAATCGTTATATGGCCAAAATTATTTCAAAACTAAACATTATTATGACTTAAGTTAAAAAGTAGCTTCTTTCATGACCCACGCATTATTGTACCATTTCACATTTTTGGTCAAAACTGCGACCTTGTAAAAACTAACACAGCATTTTGAAACATAGTATTCTAGAGTATTAAATACATGTCACTCTAGATTGCAATTTTAAATAAATGTCAGTTGGGAAATAAACAAGATTAATTTTTAGAAAAAAACAAAATTATGACCTATATTTTCCATTATTTGCATTTGTTTAGTAGAATTTCTTGTATTGCATACATACTTATAATTAATGCCAATACCTTGTTTGACAGTTAAATTACGTTAAATACTTTACCATAACAAACACGAAACTAATTGTAATATGCATTGGTCATAGTCTTAATAAAATATCTAAAGCAGTTCATACACCTCGATTATAATAGAAAATTCTCACCAGCATATAATTTAATAACTAATCATTTAAACATTTTAAACTGTAAACCTATGTAATAATTAAATTGATAAATTGGTTTTAACAGGCCATTGTTGGTCCGGATCGTATCACTTCTGGTTTTTATATTTATATTTTCTACGTCATCAGGCAAGTCTATTAAATCTAGAAACTCGGCATCTTTATCTTCCCTTTTTCTTTGACCACTGCCAAACCAATTTGAGCCGCAAAATTGAAAATGGTAAAAAGTTTTCACACCGCTGGGACGGTAAGGAGGTCATTATACTATCTAATCTTCCTGAAATATCGACCTTAGTTCTAGTTTTATAATATGCCTTAAAAAGAAATAAGTAGAATTTGTTCTGTGGTTTTGAGGTTAAGGTAAAAATATCTCGATTTGTTAACACTGGGTAAATTATTTAACAGTAAAAGCAATTTAAACTTATGATTTTAGCTTTTAATTTCGGGAATGAAATTAATCTTCAATTAAAGCGCAAGTGATCCCAATTCTTTTATTTGCCTTCAAATTAACTTGTAAATTTTCCATAATAACATATTTCATCGGTCGTGGTTTTTGAGCTCGGTTCATAAATAGTGGCTTTAACATTCGAATCTCCGGTTAAAAACGGTGAATTCGATCGAATTTGAACAGTTAACTTCGGTGATTTTGTGTCGTAGAAGTGAATATAAATAGGATCTTCATGTAAGTACTTCATGTATTTGACATAAAACGGTGAATTACATCGAATTTGAACGTTTAATTATTTTAATATAACTTTTAATTTTGCGTCGAGTAAAGTATATATAAATAGGATTTTCATGCAAGTACTTTGTATTTGGTATAAAACTGTGAATTCGATCGAATTCACCATTTTAAATCAAATACACTAATACTTGCATAAAACGGTGAATCCGATAGAATTTTAACGTTTAATTTTAATAAAATTGTATTTATAATGATTTTGCTGATTTTGTGTCTAGTAAAGTGAATTTGAATAAAATTTTTAAATTAATCACTATGTGTATTTGCTATAAAACGGTGAATTCGATCGAATTTGAATGTTTAATTATTTTAATAAAATTTTATTTGTCATAATTTCGGTGATTTTGTTTTGCGTAAAGTGAATATAAATAGGACTTCCATGCAAGCACTTTGTGTACTTAGCATGAAACGGTGAATTTGAACGTTTAATTATTTAATAAAATTTTATTATAATAATTTAGGTGATTTTGTGTCGAGTATAGTGAATATAAATAAAATGTTCATACATCTTAAATAAATGTTCATATAAGTACTTTGAGTATTTAGCCTACCGTAACCCTGTTTTTACATAAACTTGGAAGGATAAGGCAGGATAGTTAAATAGTTTATTGAGATCGACCCAGTTACAGACACCTTAGTGGCCAATAGCTAGTATTTTTTGTAAGGAAGGAAAGGAATGTCGGTAATCAAACTACTATTAGCACAAGACAATCACATTTTTAATGAAATGCCCTGCATTCTGTAATCTCTCATCAGCAACTCTAATATGCAACCAACATTTTCTGTAATTTGCAATGTTTTTCTAAAAAAAATCCATCGTTGCAATCATCGATTGTTAATTCTGCATTTAAGGTTTTTCAGTGGTTTTTGGAGGAAGTTGGATCTGTCGTTGGGGTTTTTTGTCAAAGGCGTGGCAAAAAATCGTGTAACCCTTTTATTTAATACATATTCGGTTAAAAATAATTTCAATATAGTTCCACATTATGTTGTTGAACTGCCGACATTTTGTGCCTCCTAATCTCTATAAAAAAAATAGTTAATTTGTTGAATAATTTTCCTGGCCACTATTTTCCATATAGTACATTTTTCGGTTATATTTACCTAATCGCGTGAAAACCCTCTGACCACAACGGCTTAAAATAATGCTAACTAAAGTATTAATAAATTATAAAGTATTTTAAAATCTCTTATCACCTCAATACATACAATTATTAAATACACCAATCAATATTAAAAATTTAGAAAAAAAAATTAATGTATCACTTAATATTGCTATGGATTGGAAATTTCTTAAACTATACTAATAAATTCGATCATTATAACGTATTTAAATTATGTACCTAAAGATATATACATAAATGCTACTGGGTATATATTTATATGATACAAAGTGAAATTTAAAATTAATTTCGAATTTTTTTTAAATCTAAAGTAAAAGGCAATAGACACAGAGAACATTAAAATCGAATTAAGATTTTTTTTTTTTTTTTACATAATAATCTATTTATACAACGATAATCTTGTCAAATGAATAAAATCGTATAATTAAGTTGAATTAATTAATACGAAATTATAAAATATGAAAAGTATTAGACATTTTTTTTTGTACACGTCATATGTTCTTTTTTCCCACAAATATCAATAAATGATATGCTGTTGTTGTCTCTTAACGATTTTTTTTTTTTTATAATAAAGTTGGATATTTTACTCCTTCGAAATACGTAATTTTTACATTTTTATTGAACCAAACAACAAATCAGCATTTTATTTTTTAATAATTATTTTTATCATAATATAACAATCATCATCATCATCATCCATAAACAGCATATAGTTATAGTATTTTGTTCGTTTTGTTTATATATAAAATAATCGGCCATGTGGGCGAACTGGCTATAAGTACGTACACATGTATGTCCATGTCCGACGAAAATAACAAACCATTACAAAACACTATATAGAAAATATTGGGTGAAAGTAAAAATAGTTTCGTTTTTTCAATGAGATTTTGAACTAGTTACTTAATGGGAACTGTCCCCAAATCGTCTCGTAAATTCATGTATTTATGTTTATATTTATTCATATCATTAAAACTTAATATTAACTTCAAATAAATGGGCTTCTGTATGCCACGGTTGGATTAAATCCTAGTTATACTAGGCATATGCCTGGGGCCCGTAAATTTTCTATTATTTTTTTAAATTTATGCTTATAAATCATTTCAACTCACCATTTTGATTTCAACAAAATCAGTAAAATTTGTCTTAATGGAAAACAATTGAAAAATTCATTAGGCAATTTTTTTAAACCACTTGACAAAGTGTCAAGTAAAATCGTAAGTAGTGAAATTAATAAAAGTAACGATTTCGAATCCAAAAATATGAATTAGTGAAAATATGTACTCAACTGGTTACGGTGATAATGCCGGAAATCAGATAATTTTTAACTGATAATATGAGAGACCATTATATAGGCTTTGCCAAAACCAATCAATAGCTCATAAGATTCTTCCGCTATGCAATGTTATGAGGGATCAAAACCAAATGATCGAAAATTAAATATGACTGCGCTCTTTAGATTAACAAATAACGAAGAGGTCGTACGACAATCGTTGACTTATCTGAGATCAACAAATTATTGTATTAATGTATGGAAAAATAGCCATAAAAAATTATTGAAATGTGAAAACTCTCAAGAAGTCTGTTATCACGTTCATTGCTAGACCAAAAGATAGTGGTCGTGTTGAATTTGGACTGGAAAAAGATATATTAAGAGAAAAGAAATATTGGCAAGAAGTTATAAAAAGTTTAATGTTGTGTAAAGCTAAATATTTCGCTCTTATAATTTACTCGACTCCTGAAATATCGCATGTCGATCAGTTAATTGTCATAGTTTGCTATGTTTCCCAAACCCGAGTCAAAGAAAGATTTCTATGCTTCCTTTTGGTTTCAGAAGTGGTTTTGACATACCTAAATGAACTAAGATATCGATATCAAGTGCTTTCATGGGTAAAGTTATGACAACGCTTCAAATATGGCTGGAAAATATAAAGGTCTTCAAACACGAATAAGTTCAAACACAAATAATAACAGCACGTCTCCTCTGCCAAATTTATTCCCTGTAACAACAACTCTTTAAATCTGATTGAAAATGCGGCTGCTGACAGTTAGTTGTGTTATTAATGGAGTGCGGGCAATGTCACCCATTAGTACACAAGTCAAATACTTTATTTTATATCATTTTCAAATATAATGGCACTTTATCAACAAACAAAAAATTTTAACTCTAAATATAAACGCAACTTTTTTTCTGACAATTTTCGTACATCTAAGTGACCTTTGCATTTATAGTTTCATTGTCACTATTGTAAATGAATAAGTTTTTCATAATTGAAAATGAAAATAGTTGCATCTAACATTAAAATGAACGATCAGGATTATTTAACTAAAATTAATGACGAAGCAGAGCTAATTGCATTAAACTTAATTCCCAGAAAGACTGCTGATGTGTATTTACACATCATGATATGGTATGGAGTAGATAAGTTGAGTAGATAAGTTGCATGGAGTAGATAAGTTGTATGCTCGTATGATAAGTTTATGGAGTAGAAGAAAAATAAAAAAATTGATGAAAAATGCATTAGTGAATCGATCATTTCGAGAATAGTTTAGTATTTTGCAAATAATACATTTTCAGCAAAATATAAGGCAAGTTCAATGAGAATACTCGATGCTGAAAACCATGATCGCAAGAAATCACAATATCAATATAAAATATGATAAGCTTACTGCATTTTTGAAAAAGAATTCTGATGGATTACGCTTCAATGTTGGATTTTTTTTTGTAATTCTTATGCGTACGAATTGTTAAACCGGAACTTATTAACGTGTTTGTAGTATTGTACATGCGCACTGTATTTGCGCATGTGGTTTACATTTTGTTAATTTTTCGGTACATCATTTTTGAAAAATTCGTGCGCATCTAAAGTAAAGTAAAGTTGTGTTTTTAAATACACAAATAATTATTTAAATTATAAATTTAAATTGCTTTTAATTTTATAAAATTTTAAATAATTTGTCATTTACCATTTTAAAAAATAAATTTGGTTCATATCGATGAGAATACAAAACGATTTCTTGTTAGAATTGAGTATATACGCATGCTGTTTACTTTTTTTTTTGTTGGTGAATGATGACATTTCGAAACTTGAATTTGTGACTCGATTTTTAATTTTTGAAACTTAAAATTGTGAACCCTTACCATTTTGAAACATAAATTTTATTCTCTGTTCGATTTTCGAGCAAAATAATATAGTGTTCCGTCTATAATATTTTTTTTCAATGAAAATACAAAACGACATTTGATTTTTGATTTTGTATGTATAAGCCATCTATAGTAATTCATGCGATAACCGATTTCAACCGCTTTGACATTTAGGTTTTATTGAAACAACATTTAGGCGTAATTAACATGAGAATTAGACTGACACATTAAAATAAAATTTAATCACACAATAATAAATGTGTATATTATACACTGTATACGTATACGTATATTTTCAATTCTCTTGCGTTAGAATGAATGAAAAACGGACAAAATCCGGATACCGGATTCTTCTCCATTTTATCCAAAAATAGTAGGAACATCTGACAAATATAATAAGATCTAAATGCAACTATTATGACTTGGTGGAACGGTTGATTGAGGGCTGTAGTAGTAGGCGTTGAAAAAATTATTTTTACATTAGGATGCGTTAAATTTTTAGGGTGGCCAGGTGCGTTATTTTAAATTAAAATGATTTTGAAATCGATGTTTTGGTTTTTGTGTTAAACTTTTGGCCAAACAGGCTATTTGTAATCACCCCCTTCTTATTTAAGCGCCTAAATTGTTATTTAATGAATTTATTGATCGATTAATCATCTAGGGTGTTGACGTACAATCGCCTGATATGTTACTGCAAATGCATTTTTTGGGTACAATCTTCAACCCAGAGCATAAGACGCATTTTCCATTTCTCCATTAAAATTTCTTTTAATCGAGCAACACGCTTCGCGCTTACTCTTAATCCAGCACAAAAATGTCCTCTTTTTTTTTGCTGATTTATTTTTATTGTACGATAAGACTTGTTTAAGTTTTATGTATATTAGCCATTACTCTAGATTTTGCTCCATTTTTCAGGCGATCCAATATGGTAGCTATTTATTCCAAATAAATATGTTTTGAAATGTACCGAGTTATACGAGGATTACTTTAATTTGCAATTTTGGACCAGTTTGCAGTATAGCATTTAAAGACATTAAAAATGAAGTTCGTCATCCCAACCATTACAAATCAAATTTTTGTAAAGAAGGAAATTCGGGTATTAATTCAGTTGATAATGTTCTATATAAAATTGAAAAAATAGTCGATCCAGTTAAAATGTAATTCGGAAAAGGTTGTTAGAAGTACAATCGGCCGTAAGTCTATTTTATGCAGTTTATCAGTTCCTGCTCCTCCACTGGCGCTACATCCCATGAAAGGATTTGGTCGCCTCAACGATGCTTCTCCATATTTTGCGATCCCTCACAAGAGAACGCCAGACACAGTGACCGAGTGCGTTCAGGTCTTTCTTGACGTCATCCATCCAACGACTAGGCAGTGTCTCACAAGGACGCACTTTCGTTGGTGTCAACTACAAGGCCTGTTTTGTGGTGCGACTTTGTGAACGAAGAACGTGTCCAATCCATCTTAACCTTGATGATTTTATGAATCCGATGATGTCGACTTTTACGAGATCATTTCTGATCTTGTGATTCATTCGCATTCTATACATGGCTTCCTCCTTGATGCAACCGAAAATAATTCGAATTATCTTATGTTCCGTTACAGCAAATTTTTGGATGGTTTGTGCTGTCAATGTCCAAGACTCACAACCAAAAGTGATCAATCGTCTTATCAGCGCTTTATAGATGTCGAGTTTTACTTTGCGCGATATATAAGGAGACTTGAAGACCCTAATTTTGGCGTAAAATACTAGGTTCCCTGCTGAGATCATCAATGACATGTCTACAGAAACGGAATTTTGATCGGTAATCAATAATCCCAGATATTTGAACTCATTCACTCTTTCATATTGCGTTTCTCCTGAAATGAAGTCTTCCCGTGCCCACCTTCTCGCAGTGACAATATATTTGGTCTTCACTTCGTTGATGAAGGTCAATTTGTTGGGCTGATATTTCCAATGGGACAATGATTTCTTACAATGAGATGATGATATTGCGACCTAGAATGCAAATGTGGTCACGTATCACGTTGCGCTTTATTTAGCTGATGATTATTCTACTGTAGGTTGAAGAGAATCTGGGCTATTAGGTGTCCTTGCCGGACTTCAGATGTTATTGCGAAGGTTTCCGAAATTGTACCTTCAATAAGCATTTTACACTTTGACTCATTCATTAAAAGTTTGCACATAAATATACCACATTTTTGTCGGTGTGTCCAGATAGGACAATACGTGCCATAACGCGTTCCTTTTAATGCTATCGTACTCCTGCTAGAAGTTTACGAATATACTATGTACACTAGGGAGGTCCTTTTCGTAGCACCTATCCTCAGAGTGAAAAGTTTATTAATCGTTAATCTGTTTAGACAAAAACCGCATTGGTAATCACCTAAGATCTCCTTTCTTATGTAGAGGACAAATAAGAGCCGTCTTCCACTTTTCTGAGATGTTTTTCTTGACCAGGTTGTCGGTACAATCTCAAACATGCGGTGGAATATGTGATCACTGCCATAGGTGATCAGTTCATTGCAGATACCGTCCTCACCGGTTGTCTTGCAATATTTCATCCGTGTTATCACGTCCCGCACTTCATCGTAGGTTGGTGATGGTAGTGGGGTTATCACGACGGTAGTATCAGATTGACGCAAAATAGGTTATTGCTCAGTAAGTGGTGTCTGTTTATTTAGATACGAAAAGAAATATTCCTCCACACTTCTAGGATGGTTTTAGTGTCCATTTGTAACATTCCTGTTTCATTGCGAATAGCGCTGCTATGTAGATGGAATTCTCTAGCTATTTCTCTAAAGTATCGGTATCTATCTCTTAAGCCTGAATTTGGCTGCATAACAGATACGAGAGGCTTTCCCAGTGGTTATTTTTTTTGTAATGGATTTCGTTGACGTGCGTGATCTTTCTCCTGAATAGCCCTTAAATAATCATCGTCCAGCCAAAGATTTTTAGGCCTATAGTGGACTTGATGCATCTGTTACCGTTGCTTGAATTATGTCCCATTATTCTTGAATGGAGTCAGGAACTGGTTTATCCTCCATGATTTCTGTTATAGTAGTTTCAAAGGTCGTACGAGGCTCTCCAGGCGATGTAGACTAAGTACATTCCATGTACTAAATTTTAAATCGTTGGCCTTATATCGTGTCCGAGGTCCTTGTTGTGAATTCAAATTTATCCGAGGTTTTTGTTGAGTTTTCGTAACTGGGATTTCACAGGTTGGGCTGTTAGTTCAACGCCTACCTCCTGTAGGAGGACTACAATTCTCACATTTTAGCCTTCTCTTTTAACTGAGTAGTTGATAGTGGTCACCATGAAAAGGTAGTGTGAGCACTTGCTGAAATTGTATGCAGATACGGCAAAATTCAATTACAAAATTTTTTTAAACTCGTTCTTATCTAAAAGTCGCTCAAAATGAAAGACGGGACTCAGAATGAAAGACTGGATCTCAGATCTATTATCACTTAGATCTGTTATCGATGCTGATTTCATTGACAGCGAAGATAGAGTACCGATAATATTTTTCTGGATATAAAGAACAGTACCAGAGCTAACTGGTGAACAAATCCTATAAATCCTGATTGTTGTTAAAGTTATTCTTATTCCAGGTTCTGCAAAATATGTTTACATATTATATATATATATATATATATATATATATATATATATATATATATATATATATATTTATATATATATATATATATAAATCTTACATACTTCTCTTTTTGAATCTTCTTAATCCTTTAAATGAGCTTCAAAAGGCGGAGACATCTCAATATAAATCTTTATTCTTCGAGGAGAGAATGATAAACTTTAAACTTAAAACTTGTTTCTACACTAAGCTCTCTTGTTTTAATTCAGCTCAGATTATATTTATACTAAAAGTAAAACATCACTAAACGTATTGTAACTGTTTAATGGTTATTTCATTTAATTTCCGTGCTAAATATAATTTTTTAACCAGATAAGACAATTTTTTGTTTCAGTAATAGCACGAACAAAATCAAATGAAGTCTCGACCAAAAACTTAAACAAAGCTAATGTAAATTGAGATATTTGAAAACCAAAGAACATGATAATTCAATAAAACGTATAAAATTATGCACCCACCCAATATAATATAAATTACTATAAAACAAAAATAAATTGATTCAGTTGACCATTAAATATGTATAAAACAAATTGATTATTAATAGCTGTTTTTTTTTTCTTAATCATTGCTCTGCACAAAGTGGTAGACGACGGTGTAATGTGGTACACCCCATTTATGGATCAGTATGCTAATATATTTATATTTTTTTAAACCGGTATGTTAATTTGTATATGAATCTGATAAATACGGGTGCCAATTAAATTGATTAATTAATTTTTTGAGTTCAAAAGTTTTAACAAATGTCATAACATTGTTAAGTTATATGTTAAAGAAAAAATAAAAATGCATGCAGACAGTATTGCAAAAAATTGTTCTTCTCTACCATCTGGTCTAATTAATACATCTTAACTCCATGTTATATTATTTCGTAAGGAACTGGATAATTAAAATAACTGTACATTTTTAAAGTATCTTTTATTTTCCATATTTATTTTTGTTGATATTTTTAACAAATGGTAGTCCAGCGATCCAACCTTTGTTAAATCGCTTCATAGATGAATTTCATGGATAAGACATGGTACATGCGCAAACACGTATCTTAACAGAAAAACTTTAATTTGTTTAATATTTGGTAGAATTTAACTAAAACCTCAAATCAAATATTAATTTACGTTAGCTCTAATTTAGAAATCATTTAAAAAAATTCTCATTATTTTCGTAAAATTTGAGTGACGTATGTAATCCAATGAACTAGAGTAAACCATTGGTTAATAAAGAAATTAATTTGCAGCTTGATGACCGGATAATGACAATAATGTAGGTCAAAAAAAATAATTGTCAAATTAATCTTGATCACTTCCTAACCTACATTAATTTCATACGAAATTTTAATTTATTTATCTTTTTTTGACGAATTACAATAAAGACATTCCAATCAAGTGATTGATCTATATTAATAATATTGTCCTCGATACAAAATAAACTTTACTGAACTCGATGTACGAGTAAATATCTTTAAACGAGATTGCATACTATACAAAGAGTATGCCATTTACACGGCATTATGATTGACATACAGACACATTGTGTGCGACATGTTAATTTTAACACACTTGTCATACGTTATAGTGCAGATATGCATAAACACAAGTTCAAGTCAAAATGAAACGAAAAAATAAAAAAAATTGCATCAAATAAAAATTTTTTTTCTTCACTAATATGACCGCTAATTACTTTAAATTATCACCTTTACTTAATAATATATGTCTTTATATTTTTTTGTGATCTAGAAACTATTATAAACTTTTATTTACTCGTAGATGGATTCAACAACATAAAAATAAAATTCTCACAAGTCTAGACAATAAATAACGAAAAACTAAGCACAAAATAAAATAAAATTCACACGCATGATTTTTTTTTTACCTTTTCAAATATTATTTGTTATTTGTATGATAGAGTTTTCCAATTGGGATGCACTCGATCTTTGCCTCAGCTAAACTTTTTGTTGCTAAAGAGAACGCATTTTTTATTATTCGTTTAAGAGTATGAACACTATCCGCTAGACAGAGTGTAGAATCCTTTGTTTAAATCGTCGTCTCGAAACGTTCAAATTCGACCGAATCAACTGTTTTATACCAAATACACAAAGTACTTTCATGGTAATCCTATTCAAAATTACCGAAATTTTAAATACAATTTTACAAAATATAAGTAAACGTTCAAATTCGATCAAATTCACCGTTTTATACCAAATATACAAACTTGCATGAAAATTCTATTCATATATACTTAACTGATCACAAAATCACCAAAATTATTATAAATAAAATTTTATTAAAATAATTAAACGTTCAAATTCGATCGTATTCACCGTTTATACACAAAGAACTCGCATTAAAATCTTATTTATATTCACTTTAATCCATGCAAAATCACCGAAATCATTATAAATACAATTTTATTGAAATAATCAAACGGTCAAATTCGATCGAATTCACCGTTTTATACCAAATAAACGAAAAACTTGAATGAAAATTCTATTTATATTCACTTTACTCGACAAAAAATCACCGAAATCATTAATAATACAATATTATTAAAATAAACGTTCAAATTTTATCGAATTCACCGTTTTATACCAAATACACAAAGTACTAGCATGAAAATCTTATTTATATTCACTTTAATCGACACAAAATAATCGAAATTATTGACAATAAAATTTTATTAAAATAATTAAACATTCAAATTCGAACTAATTCACCGTTTTATACTAAATACACAGAGTACTTGAATGAAAATCCTATTTATATTCACCTTACTTGACACAAAATCACCGAAATTTTTAACACAATTTTATTAAAATAATTAAACGTTCAAATTCGATTAAATTCACCGTTTTATACAAGGTACTTGAATGGAAATCATATTTATATTCACTTTACTCGACACAATATCACCGAAATCAATATAAATAAAATTTTATTAAAATAATTAAACGTTCAAACTCAATCACCGTTTTATAACAAATACACCTAATTTGAACGCTCTATGGGTGGTATTAAAAACTTTGGTTTTCGATGTTTAATAGCATTGGTGTCAGAGAACTACTGCTTCCACTTGAACGATTCTCAGATTCTGTTGGTATGACCAGTCCTGGAGACTAAACCATTTACCAGTCCTGGAGACTAAACCATTGAGGAATATTAGTTGAGTTTACTTGGTTTTGCGATGTAACAAACTTCAACTTATTTATGCGACTTTAGATATACAATGTTTCAATATGTCAGCAAATAATAGTACCGAATTATTCGATCTTTGCCCTTTGACACTAAATTTAATTTACAACCGCCCTTATCGGTAAACCATTTAAAATATTGTATCATATATTGTATATAGATGGCATATATTATATCCAAGATCTCATTTAATTTGATTAACATTAGATATTAATAAACCACAAATAAGCAGGTAACTTTAACCATACGCGAGAAATGTGTGTCGGCATAAAATTAACATAATCAAGTAGGAATTGTTAATAAAACTAGACAGCGGCAACAGCAGCTCAATGTGCATATTATTAAAAAGTGAAATTTATTTTCCATTCTGCAATATTACGTATTTGTATTTTTTTTTTAATATGTCTTAAATTACATAATTTATTTTACAGTTTTATGTTAAGCTCTTGCTGTGTAAAAAATCTACTATTAGCTGATGGTTTGATTTTTTTTATGTTTGTTTTAAGATTTTCTATTAGTTACTCGTCGTTATTGTCATCATTTTTGTCTATATATGCAGAAAACGTGATTCGAGTGTTTAATTGATCATCGTGATATTTCCTATTTTTATAATCTATTTGGACTATGAAATAAGAGATTATGATAATTATTTTGTTTTTTTTTCATCGGTCGTGAACTAGTTTTTACGCGATTTACACCTAGTCTAGATTAGTTCCACAGTTTGAAAAATGTAAATATTAAAATTTTAATGCTAAGCTTATTACACAAAAAAAAAAATATCATACTAGTTAGTACATTTAAACCCAATAAATCTAATAGGTTTGCAAATAAATCAAAGTCATTATAACGGTTAATGGTAGTCACAGCTAGATAAAAAGCCATAAGTTTAAACAAAACTATTTGTTTGTCAAATATCTGCAAACAGCAAGGCTTTATTAGGCTTTATTGCCTTCATTATTAAAATATTTGCCATGAAGTTCATTATTCCGTCCCAAGATAATATTTCCGAACATTAGTTAATGTATGGTAGTCATATACCAATGTCTACGATTGCCTTAATCTTAATACTTGTCACATAACACACTTCCTGTATCAAATTTTGCGCAATATCGTGTTTATGAAGTCACTTTGAAAATTAGGTGACACTTACAAAACGGTACATGAAACACAACAGTACATTCAACAAATGTGAAACTTTTTGACTGAAAAAGCTTGAATTATTGAAATTTATCGGGCCATTGCTTCCAGATGCGAGGAAATTGAAAATTATACGCAGAAGTAAGTTAATGCTATCAAAAGATCTAAAAAACGCCATATTGAGGGAAACATTAGCCGAGACGCAAACCCGAGTAGCTCAAATATCACATTCAGCAATGCAACACGTATCAAGTGCTGTCATTGTGGCTTTAAGAATCATCGCTCATTAGAATGTCAGTTTAAAAATGTGAGAGGTCACAAATATAAGATGGTGGGGCATTTAGCAAACATTTGTCCTACGAAAAGAAGTGTTAACCAAGCTTCGGAATGCAGTGATCACGAGGTATAGGGCTGAGTGAGGCGATGCAGAACATTTTTGAAATTAGTCTATCGGGTAAAACACATACATTTTTATTGGATAGTGGTGAGAGTGTGTCATCAATTACGCAAAACTATAAGGAAGCAGTACCCAAATTCATAAAACATCGACAGGTGTTTTATGAACCTGCGCAATATTTGTAATGCCAGACGCAATTGTCTCAGATTGTGGAACGCAATTCATTGGTAAGGGTGTTTTCAAAATTGTGTAGAATGTAACGTTATTCGACACGTTACTATTCCACCAGGCAATTCATCATCAAATGGTGTGGCTGAAAACAGTAAAGACTTTTGAAAAAGGTCTTTTAGCCACAATTTCTCAAAGTAAGTCGAGAAACAGAATGTATAAGTACACACGGAAATCAGTTGGTATTTGTTTGATTATAGATCGGTGCCGCATAGTTCTACGGGTATCGCACCATGCGAGATGATGTTTGGTCGGAAAGTGAGGACTAGGTTTGATTTAATCAGGCAAGGTAAAAGCAGCGCGGAGTCGAACACCAAATCGGTCACGGCATATAAAAACATCAATAAAAAAGGATCGAGGAGGATCAGAAAAAAATATTTGAATATTTGTCCTTCAGACAAAACTATAACGAAATTCGTTCTGAGGTCAGATCAACCGGCACCTTTTCGTTTCCAATTTCCAGCACTTGATGTGATAATATCTCAGCTGATTGATCGTTTTACAGCTGGACACGCATATTTGTAGTTAATTTCAACGTATTTACGTGACGGCACAAGGTAAAGTATTGCAGGCAAGCATTTTTTTCGTCGCTGTGGTTGATCGAGGGATTAAAGGTAATTTAAAAGTGGAATGGGCAGTTCTTCTATCTGGTAGCAATGTCGTAGCTAATCCGGACGACGCAACAGCTAAGGATATGAAATTTTGGAATCGAATTGATGCCAGATTCAATCTAATTAGGAACTTTTACCAGTATCTCCTGACGCATCTAAGAAGAAGATTTCTCAAACCCCATTATTGGCAGTTTGTATTATTTGGTCGTAAACCCCTTTTGCTTTTTAAATCCCTTTTAGCGTTTTCGCTTATTAGGAATATTTGATCACAAATATGACAAAAGATGAGCCATGGTGTACTTTTTTTATTCACGACGCAATTCTACATCGAACGAAGCAGCAGCTTATCTATGTGGAGATAACATTCCCAATTCATTGAGAACTTTGTTCGCGATTTCTAAGCCCAAATCTTCAATATTTGACTTTCCTCGCGTATTCGACGGAGAATACCTTCAGCCATGTGCGATTTATATTTCTATCATAACTCTGTTGGAGATGAAGGAGAGTTGGCGGTCAATATGATTACAAAGAATGCACGAGTTTTAATTAGATGTTTCGTGTTGCATGCGTCATTAATGTATATATCCCAGTATCGGTCGTTCTCCAATAAATTCAGAGCTTGACATGAACTAAGGAAAGACGTTGGACCAGGCACTTTTGCCAACAGCATGCGAAGAAAAAAGCATTCATCTTGATTGGGATGCGTGGTGTACAGTCTGCCTATCGTAGTAGTACTGCTAAATGAACAACAGCTGAACTTCGTTCATGTATGGGAAATGAAATAATTCGCCAAACACACTTCTTTTTGGTTGTTCCGTTCGCATTTGTATGGTTGCTAATTCACCGCCATTTTCTGCTGATCTTCTTCTTTTTAAAGGATGTCCATCGTTTTCTGTAACTATGTTAGATATTAATGCTCGAGGAAATAGCTTTTCGCATTTTCTGTGTATCATGCTTAATGAATTTGAATTCAGTGTATCGCAAGGTCCTTATATCATATTTTCCGTCACAACTTCATGCAAATTCTTATCGACGACGGCATTGGATATATCAGCACATATTACATCGTCGATTTCATTTGAAGTGATTTTGGTACAGGGCCAGATTAGTATATGTGCGTGTGGCAAACCTCTCTGTTGCCATTACTTCTAGAAGCGCACAGATCCAAACACATCATGTTTTACTAAGAAAACCAGAAGCGATTTCAGCTTCTGTCTGAAAACACGTTCTGCTATGTCATGCCTATGCATCGGCGATTGCCCAGGAAGTAAAAGCTGTTATATATCGTCCCAAGCTGGATTGGATATGAATATAATAAATAGGTCTGGACGCAGTTTAATGTTGCCGATGGCGCAACATATTACTGTCGTTTGTCCATTAAATTTCAGAGCCTTGCAATGTGCAATGTCGCGTTCATTCTGTTGAAAACGAAGCAGATCTGAAACTGCAGAACGCAATCGCCGTGCTCACAACCGTATTTGAGCAATTCTTTGTATGTTGTGCTCGTTTGCTGAAACTCATTCTTCTTCAGTTTGAATTACAATTACTCCTCGCATTGCTTCCATTCCGCGAGTATGACGACCTAAGTTTGATCTTTTGTGAGGCATTATTTTTATGAATTAAAGCAGATCGATGGCACTTAACAAATATTTTATTTCAATCCACTCGAACTAATCACTCCGAAGGGGTCAATGTCACCTTATAATTTGAAATCAAATGATGATCAATCGATACAGCTCCATTGGCGGTAGACCAATTGCACTGAAAAATAAGAAAACGGTTATAAAATCGCGCATTCGAATGAAACGTTTTGCCAACATTTCAATCGGTGAAGAACTTTTGGAGGTTTAAGATTTTGTACAAACGAACAATATTTATTTATATACATTAACTGTTCCCCATTGAGCTTTAATATCTCTGCCACAACTTTTGAATTTCTTTTGGTAGAAGATCTAACGAATTCTTTAATGCATTTGTTCACTTCCTTTTTTTAAGCTACTTTATCTATTTTTTAGGGTTTTTAGTTTTAATGTTTGCCCAAGCCTATTTTTCAGATTGATTTTTTTTACGCAACGCCGCAGTGA
This sequence comes from Tipula confusa, assembly GCA_963556175.1. Lineage (NCBI taxonomy): Eukaryota > Metazoa > Arthropoda > Insecta > Diptera > Tipulidae > Tipula > Tipula confusa. Next base: position 53,239,791 of record OY744477.1, on the reverse strand, counting down.
TCCAATCCTTAAATAAAAATAATAATAATAATATTCGTTTTTACAGGCCTTTGCTGGTCCTTTCTGGCTCCATTGAATTCGATCCCGAGCTTGTTCTTCATATTGTTCTAGACAGCCTGAAGAATACAAGTCGTTCTCTACCACGATGAGCCTCGTCGCCGACAGCAACCTCTGTGCTTGCCAAATTGCTTTCAGAGATTGCTAAACTATCCGTTTATTCGCATGATTCTTATCTCGAATGTCAATAACCATCTTTCATATACTCATGCCTCAGATTCAAGACGAGCTTTAATATCCTCTCTCACACAGTTATCTTGAGTGACAAGGGATTTATGAGAAATTGTTCACTCCTTTACTTGGTGATTTTTTCAACAGTCTGGTATGCAATCAATTTATTATTATCTCTGCTCAACTGAAAAAAAAAATCAAAATTTTTCCATCTCACATTTTGTCTGGTTCAAAAAAAAAATAAAATTTGAGTCGCAAATTCTTGACCACATTAATTATCATTATAATCGTTCATTCACCGTAAAATATATTAAAATATTTCAACAACACCGACAAGTACTAAAAATATATAATGTTCAGTTCACGTACAGGAACGGGTCAATGACCTGCTCTGTATATATACTGATAATATTTTGGTGTTGCTGTATTACAAAAATAAAACATTTAAGTGATAAAATGAGTGTGTTGTCTGTGGTCAGTGAAACGGTGATATCGCCGATTTTTATTTTAAAAATACTATATAAAACAACAAATTTACAATTTTTAATCGGTCACACGAATTTGGCCCCAAATATATGTACTTTAAACACAAAATTCGATAATGAAACTCATTTGACGCGTGATAATAGTTTCTACGTTCTTACGATGGTGAATATATGTGTTTGGTATCCGTAGATCGATCTACACGAAAAATAATTGTGTACATACTAAAATTAGTTGAAAACGTCTATTTTTTTTTATTTTTATATTTGTGGGGAAATGAAACGACCCAGCTTACAAAATAAAAAAAAAATATATCCATTAATTTACATAAAAGAAAAAATGTTTTCTAAAACTAAAAACAATTTTATCGTGGCATGTAGAGGTAATTTTAGAATTTAATAAAGTAAAAAAAAAAAATCAACACATCACGTCACGTCATATCATTATGATTGATATCAGCGATAGAAAATAATTTTATTTTGATAAAAATTGTTTTTGTTTTTATTTTTCGTTTTATTTATTATTCTAGTTTTTGTAAAATTTCGGACATTATGTTGGATAATTTTTTATTATATAGCTTTTCAAAAAAAAAAAAAAAAAAAAAAAAAAAAAATCAACAATCTTGAAATGATCTGACTTTGTGATAAGTTAATGAGTTAGTTTGAATAGTGAAACAAAACCAAAACTCAAACTACTCGTGTATATAAAAACTTAATGGCCAACAATAGGTAATGCGTTATGACTATTTAATTTTTAATTTTTGGCGGGATATGAATTAGCAAAATAGTTTAGTATTTAATTTCCTCGTGACTAAGTTCATTTCTTGTCATCGAATGGTAAGCACAAAATTTCGTAATGTCATGCCGAATTATAAACGAATTTAATGGAATAGTTTTGTCATGACTGTGGAAATTATGTCAAAATATTATGCTAATCGATATAACGTCAGAATTTTCGAGTACTTATAATTAAGTTTCGTAAATTTATAACCTCGTTATCTCAATTTCATCCACTTTCTCGATTAAACGATGACCAATTATTTTAATGTACAGTTCACAGTTTTCCGTATTAATATTAAAATAAATATTAAATTAAAACTTGCAACACAGGACGGTTATGAACCATTTCCAAGTGTTTACTGTACAGCAACGTGGTACCACCTGGACAAGGAACTACGGAGTACAAAAACTTAAATATCAAAGACGGAAACAACGACTGATTTTACTGCTCCATGGGGGTTACCGAATAATCGGGATACTCCATACTCTTCGAAGGTAAGTTTGGTCATACCAGAGGATTGGTCACTGCAGCGTCTCAACAAAATACTAATAGTTGAAGGGTAGAGACTGGGATAGCTGAATAGCGACGAAATTTACTTCGCTTCGTTATAGTTCGGTTTCGAGCTCATGAGAACATCCGAATTATATTTGATATACAAATTAAAAATTCGGCCTGTTATCAGGTTATTGCAACCAAACTACAAAAAATGTTCATGTAATGAAATTTTCAATTTCGTCTCTATTTAAATCTCTAAGTTACGCCTACCGATTAGGTTAACTTTTTCATATTTAAAAAATTAAACGCATCTAAGGTGTAATAAACAAAATTTGCTTTGTTTTTATTATATAATTCACTAGAACAACGTGAGCATACGAAGTGTATAAACCTAATATGAACCATGGAAATTTTTATGTTGTATATATGTATATAGTTAAGATTAAGTAGATAATAGTAGTTTAAGTAGTCAAAATAGTTTTAAGCCAATAAATATATCTCAAATACTTAGGAAATTTAAAAAACAATAGATGTAATACTAAAATACTTATTAATAATAGATGATAAAGTTTAGGCTAAGAATCTTAACTAAGAAAATGTAGGTAAATATTAACCAATTAAATATTTTTAGGTATAAAAAAAAGGAAATTTTTATTACATTATTACTTCGCCACAAGCCTCAAAATAAGGAGTTATTCTAGCAAGCGACTTCAACTCACGTCACTCCACCTGGAATTTGTCCAGGCAATAACCAAGCACTCCTCAGTTTATGTAATAATTCTAAAATACGATTTTTCGGAGTTTCATCTAAAGCCTACATGCTCTTGAAACTCCATTCTTGATTAAGTACTATCAAAAAATATCTCGTTGATTGATAATCCGCAAGTCTTACCCGGATTTTGATCTAACCATTTACCAGTGATATTTAAATCTATACCTGCAAAGGTGTTTCGCAACTATTCTCAAGTCGCCAAGCTGAAATTTTAAAATCATGTTCAACAAAATTTTCCAGATATTTCTCTAATATCTACCTTTGCTGACATTGAAGAAAATGCCAACATGTTATCTAAAACAAGGAAATTATACCTCTCACTCAGAGCAAAGATACCCTAAACATTCCTTCTAAACTGCATTCTTTAATAAAGCTACGCAAGTGGATGACTCGACTGTATTATAAGAATCCCGGATCTATCTCGAAAACGAATATAAATTTATATTCCAAAGTAATTTCCAGTTGTTTCAGTGAACTAAAAAATTCTGAATTCCTAAATAGAATAAAAAAGATTCCCGATAAAACTCATAAAAGTTTTAAATAAATTTGGAACCTTAACGGAAAAAAATGTCATTACCTCAATAAGCCTAACCAAATAGCAGGAAAAATCGCTTTTCACTATGAAAAGGTTCATACTCAAAACGAGGGCCTTAAAGACCCCAATGTTGAACCAGAAGTAGCCAACATCATTCTTCAGCATCAAAATAAAATAAAAGCGCCAGGTGACGATATTATATCAAACTCAGTACTTAAAAATTTACCTGATAAAGGTATCACACAGCTTACTGATATCTTTAACAGAAACCTAAAAATAGGATAAGTTCCAGACTGTCGAAAAATTGAGAAAGTCATTGCTATCAATAAACCAGAAAAACCCTCAAATAGTATAGGGCATACTCGCCTAATTTCAGTTCTAAATGGAGTAAGCAAGATGATGGAAATAATCGTTCTCAATAGGGTCCAGCCTATAATATAATACATCCCTGAGGAACAGTTCGACTTTCGTGCCGTGCATTCTGCTAGCCAAGCAGTCCTAAGGCTAAACATGTCTTGCCATTTTCACATCTTTAATCAGCGCACGCAAATCGAGCAAGAGGCTATCTAAATACCTTAACCAGTATTCTATATTTACAAGGAAATGGAAGATTAAAGTTAACTCTTCTATAACTGAAATCTGAAATAATTAATTTCCATCCCAACCAGCATAGCGAAATGCTCAAAGATAGTCCTATTTCATTCGAAGGCAGCACCTTTGAATACAAATCTCCAGTCAAATTTCTTGGTGTAATTTTAGATAGCAAGCTTTCACCTGTTGCTCAAATTAAGAATATTTGAAAAAAGGCTTTTGCGAAAATCAGCTTTCTATACCTGTTTCTTAAACGTAATATTTGCTTTTCAAATTAAGACTTTACAATGCATATCTGAGGCCCATCATAAACAACGCTATCCCCGCATGGATGTTGGAATTGTCCTTAAGTCACTGGAAAAAACTTGTCTCTTTGCAATTAACCAGCCTTCGATTTGTGTTTGAGGATTGGCCTAAAATCTAGAGAGCCTCTATAATTTTGCTAGGTGACTCGAAATTCATCGATAGGATATCAAATTCTAAGACACTATCCCTCCGCAAAATACTCGCGGAAGAGTAAAACAAGTAAAAATTTTTAAATAAAAAAAATAAAATTTTGTAGTTTGGTTGCTGCAGCCTGATGAGAGACCGAAGTTTTAACTTGTATATTAAATATAATTCGCATGTTCTCATGAGCTCGAAACCGAACTGCAAAGAAGCGAAGCAAATTAGAGGTTTCTTTTAACTAGTGCCAATGGCTTTATTCTTGAATTCTTCTTTACCTGAAACTAACAAGAAGTGTTTTTGGTAGTCCTCATTGTTGTATATGTGATCTTGTAGCTCTCTTGATACGTCAATTTTCATGTGAATACATAATAGCAGTGTCATAGGCAAATTTTGATGTGACCACCTTTTCAGGCTTCATTTTGTTTAACCTGCAATTTTCTTTTAATCAGCAATTTTTTTGGGAGCAGAATTATTTTGTATATAACAGGCCTTAATGCCACACTTTGTCAATAGCTTGTGCAATCTCCAGGAAAATGCTCATATCTCATTTTAGGGTAGTCTTGCGTTTGAAGTTCAGATAAACTAGGCAGCCTCGGTAATTAGTAATGTGATTCTCACCACAATTACTGCAATGCTTCACTGATGCATCATTTTTTGTTTTATTGCTTTGAATGTGTGGCTATTTTCTTGGTACTTGATGCAGTGAACTGGTTCTGTTTTTTCCATGGATTCTTCTTTGATGATTTTCCGGTGCAGTAAATATTTTAAGTTATATATACTGTGTTTTTCTTTAACTTTTATCACGTCAGGCTCAAGTTCTAACCGGATCATTAGTCGTGGTACTTTATCAAGTTTTAGAATGTTTTTGATAGACTTGGCTTGAAATCCTTTTTAAATTTTTTTCACTTGGTATGTGTAATAATGCTTATCAGCTTGATCAAAGTACTTTATTAATGCTCTATAGCCAACAATTCCAAATGGTTGGATTTTAATTTCATTTATATTACCTCTTTTAAACGGAGCAACATAAAATTTAGCGTCTGTTAAAGTCCTTATTATTTTTCATTATTTGAAGCCTTCGCTAGATAAATCGGTGGCGGTCTTAATTCTGTGTCATCGGACGCATCAAATATTAGGTTAGAAAACTAGACTTGGTTAAATCGGATGTTGATTGTGTCTTTGTTCAGAGTGCTTCTTTTTTGATGGAGAAAAAGACCGATCACCTCTGAAACATTGGTCCCAAGTTATTTTTAAATAATTTATAAATTAAAAATGATGTAACATTACGCAACACTTTTTTTTTAATTTTACTCGACACACATTAATTACATCCAAAGTGTACGATACTGGAGAATGACTGATTATATAAATTATAGATTTAAAAAAAATTATTAAACACTAAAATCAAATCAAACAACCATTAATCTGACAAAATAAGTTCAATCCACGTAAAACTCAAAAATTTATAAAAATTAGATTTAAAAAAATTGACTTAACACTAAAATCAAATAAAACAACCGTTAAACTGACAAATTACGTTATTAAAATTAAACGAAAATCTAATTCAAAATCCATATAGATCTCGTTAAAGTTGCGTGAAGGCAAGCATGCTTGGCACCAGTATTAAAAATAAACAAACTAGACCTAAACGAGTTTTTGTCGCAACTAAAGCATGGAACCACTGAGAAAATCATAACTCGTTCTCTAAAGAACCGCTTATTGCTGCAAAAAACCAAGCTACGTTAATAATTTTATGGGAAACACGCTACAACTTTTTTTTTAATAAAGTAAAAGAAATATTAGCAAAATCTGTACACTGCAGATATAATGCATGGCGGCTGTTAAATTGCATGAGTTGAAGACTGATAAAGTAAAATGTGCAACCTTTAAAACGAAACCGACCTGTTTGTGGTTCAATTACATATTAGGCGTTACATGTTTTTTTTATGAAGCACAAATGAATCAAAAAAGCCAAGTAAACCGTCTCAATATTTAAGTCATTACTCGATATCTTTATCCCATACTGAAATCTTTTTAGTACCATATACATAATATACAATCGTTATAAGTTTAAACGAAATGAATGTAAATTGCATTTTTGATTAGATATCACAATTATGTTTGTGGTTACTGGCTATTCAAATAGCAGCATACAAAAACAACAACAACAAACAAATTTAGCAAACATTACACAATCTCTTATAATATATATAAAGATTTTAAATATTCGATATGCAAATTATTTTTATTGCAACGAAATAATTTTGTTGAAGTACGGTAACAAATTGTAATTGCTTGTAGTAAAAAACAAAAAAAAAAAAAAGTTTAAAGTATATTTCAAAATTGCTAAATTTAAATTATACATAAAATATTATAATTGACTTAACATGACTTATTGATTTGATGCATGATTTATAAATTATTGTTCAAGACTATACGGAATATGCACAACACAAATTGCTTATGTTATAAAATTATAATTGTACAGTATATAGTGTTTAGTGACACTTAGACTTGTTTGTGAACAGGCACATAAAAAATTACTTCGTTATGAAATTGTTTTACAAAATATATATAGTATTATTAACCTCCCAAGTTAACTGTTAATATTATAGGTTCTGTAATAAATGGACGAACGTTCAAATATTTGTTAGATGGTAATCTCTCCGCTCTTAAATATATTCGTTAATATCAGCGTTCTCATTATATTCGTACAAAATATTCGAGCTTGTATTATATATTCTACAATATCATGAATTCGAAATGACCAGTCCACAACGAAAGTTTATACAACAAAAAATTAAAACTAGTTTACACAACCGAAGTAGGCCAGTTCTTTAGCCTAACAGATTTTTCTGATTGAAATTTTGTTTAATTTACAAAATTCATTAGACTTTTTAAAGATTTTTAATTTTTTACCAAACTACTTTATCACGATTCTTCCATCTAGGATTTGTTTGAAGAGCTTCATTAATCCGATATATGAGTGCAGTGAATTCTTGCGTACTAAATTTCTATGGCAACCGTGTAACGAAATGTGGACTTTGGTAACTTATAGCAGATATAAAATACAAACAAATACAAGTAATCTTCCTATAACACGGTACCTTGCAAAACTGTTTCACTGTAACACGATAGAAGAACCAATAAAAACCTCCTTCAACATGGATTCAGGATAAAACAAATTGCAGAAAAGCTCCTACACGGCTTTACTGCACCAGGTCTCTCACAAGACTTAAGTCATTCGAATGTATATCTCTAAGTATACTTGGGTATATAGTGGGTTGAGGAATGGTTTTGAGGTTATCTGTATAATTTTTTACTACGTCGTATATTTTACTTTACAACCAAGTCCTTGGTGGTTTTTTCTCTTCCTGGACGGTAGTCTTCTTACGCTGTCAAGTTACACTTGTTATTGATAGTGGTTGACAATATTGTTGCTGTGTTAATAGTTAATTCTGTACATTTTCCTTTCATGAAGTTTTCAATTAGGATAGGGTGCTAACTTTGTCACTGGCCTTTTTATAAAGGCCCTTCCGGGGCCACGAATTGTTGCAACCCGAACAATTTCATCTTGCGTCTGATGATTTTCTAAAATACGTCCAGTCATCCATCTTGATGCTGAACTGTTGTTGTCTCGTACCAAAACTAGTTGTCCAATTTACTAATTGTAAAATCTGGGGGTTTTTGTGCCAGGATCAATGAGCACTTTCATTTACCACGTAGAACTCTACAACTGGTGTGATATTTTGTGATGTGGAATAAGCATTGTTTTCCTGAATCTCTATACCTGTATTTCTTAACGCGTGAAGACACTCCGTTGTTATGTCGTGTAGTTTTCTGACGGCAGAGGCAGATTCAGTTAAACTTCGGATTCTAACCGAAGACCTAATATGCTTAATAATTGCCAAGCTGACCCTTCTAAGTAACATTTAAGATAGTTCGTTTGTGTTGTGGCAAGCTGATTGTTTTCATGTACTAACCGTTTGAACGTTTCCAAAAAATCGACCCATAGTGCTCGTGAAAATGTGCGATCTCTACAGGTGGCAGACGAATTTCCATCGTTTTGTTTGGATATTTCTTCTGCTAACACTGTTGATAAATGTATTGCAACATTTTCATATGCGTTTCTTATCTTTCCGTAGTGTTGGTCTACGAAATATTTTGTATTAGCTTCCTGTTCTTCGGATGCTGCCTTCCTCAATTTCGTTTTCAATACTGCCCTATTTCGTTCTTTTGGCTGAAGTTCAAGACAGTTGGGCGAATTATGAACATTACACACGTTGTTGGGAGTAATGACATAATGAGACAGATCAGGCCAAAATAAAGTACCAACTTGTTGTCTACGTGTAATTTTCCAATAATATGTTCTCTTGAGTGATGTACGAAGCACTTCCAGAGCCACATTGCCAAATATTCCGCCAAACCAAGTATTTTTTTCGGAAACAAATTTATGTTTGATAATTTTAAATTTCATTTCACACTAAGTTTATCGTTTCAAGAATAATATTGAATACATGGCAGAGATTTAAAATCAGCTGTAACATAGGTTTCGTAGGCATCGATTATGAAACAATAATTTTTTTTCCTCCAACAGTTTATATGCCGTGGTACTTTGATGAAACTATCGAGATTCGCACCTCTTTTCAATCCGAAGAAATCGCTCATGATTTATGCCATTTTTTTCGCCAAATCCCTCAGCGATTTTAAATTTTTTTATCAATAAGGCTCTATATACTGGTTCCAAATTTTCTATTGACGCTCTGATAAATCGAATTATAATCCTTCTATCGGTAGAATATGTAGAATTAGCTTTTATGTGATATTTGGTACGTGAGACTTAGATTTTCCAAATAAAATTGCACATTTTGTTTACGAACTATCTTTTGATAGGATGACATTTTGTTAACGACTGATTTAAAACAAAAAAAAAAATTACACAGCCTGCTTTGTTATCTTTCAGTAAATTACATTTTATGTTGTTTGTTTCTATATTTTGTGCAAATTTTACTGTACCACGTTTGAGTGTCAAATTTAAAAAAAAAAAAAAAACAAAAAAAAAAAAAAAAACGCGAGTTTTAGCATACTTAAAATTCAATTAATTAACCTCTAAGATATGTCCCTAAACATATCATAACATAAATTTTGCATTGAAAATACATAAAAATTATAGTATACAAATAGTATAACAGAATTTGAATCGTGGATCAAGTCATAAACAGTATCTATTTCGGCGATAGTGGATAAAGTATCTAGGTTACCGACTCTCTTTTATTATTACGATATCAGGGTGGACTTAAACGGATTGAAATACCTACGCAACGCAACATACTATGGTATAGGCGGTCGAACTAAATGCTTTGGTTACACTATACATTATGACGGCCAGCGAGATTCTTATTGTGACAGCAAATGGTTGACAAAATGCCACCTTTCTAAAGTCAAAACTTAATACCCTGTAGTACTGGTTTGACGATAAACGAAACATGTTCGCTATAATTCGTTAATTGGGCAAACTCGTTATACATGACTTAAAGATGAATCGGTTGAAGCGTCCATTGGGACTGGGACCATTTTTCTTTTTTCCAATTTCTAAGATTTTAACACTAATCATTTCAATCTTAAACATTTAATCTAGAGATCTTAATGGGCAACGAGCGGAGAAGTTGTTTTCGTGTAGTCTATACCTGATGGTTTGGTTACTAACATAAATGTTTTCAATAGTCCACAAGCGTAACTGTAATTTTCGGGTGGTTAAAGTTGGTTTCCGGCGCCTTGCGATGTAAAATAACGATCTTGCGCTGAAGCTGTAACTCTTTCTCGACCTGGATACTGCACGAACGGACCCCCAATCATATATTACCGTTGCCACAACCTGCACATAACGCTCCGGGACACATTAAAATTACGAGCAACATCTGCTTGGCTTCTTTTACTTCGAAGCATTTCTACTGCTTCGTCCATTTCACTATTAGTTAGATTATGACGTGTACTCCATATTTCTACACAAAATTTTAAATTTTAAAATCTCTCTTTTAGGAGGTAAAACTGGTTAAAGTCTGAGATAACAATTCAACTAAATAGACTAAAAATATTTTTTTTTTGATAAAATAATAACTGACTTTACCGTTATTTCTGAAATTTGTTGATATTGGAAGTGAAATCGATTTATCTTCTAAAAACGTAGAAACCAAAATCGAACTAAATTCAAGGGGATGACAACCTAAAAACCATGTGTCCCTTGTACACTTTTGATGTGTGTACTTATAGGACAAAAATCATTACAATAGTTTTAGTACGTTTTGGAATTGGGATAATTTTCGCAGTTTGACTTAGGCAAAGTATGGATGATGGAATAGAAAAAAAATTTGAAATGATAAAATTCAAAAAATATTTGGGTCAATTTTTGTCCGGGATCTTTTTCTTTGGTTAAGGCAAGTTTCTGATTATTCAGATGAATTTTAAATATTTCTAATACAAATTCTGTGGGAGTTCATTCCAGGCTTCAACTATTAAAAATGCCACGTCTTTTAAATTAACATTTTTAAAGGCTGAGACCATGTCGTTATTGCCTTTTACACATAATGTCACGAGTGTTGACATGGGGTGCTTTCGATACCGCTGCTTAAGGGGTTTTATGAGATTTTTGTCAAGTGGTTGCAACAAGGGTGTATTGTTGGGTGGGAAAAAAATAACCTTGAAGTTTTCATAATCGGGAAAAGGGTTTGATGTCCCATGACAGGTGGCTTTATCGACCAATAAAATTGAATGGTAAAGCCTTTAGCTTCCAAGTGACGAGAAAATTTAGTGATGAACAAATCGTTGTACCACTCCTTAAAAAGCGCAGAGGTTTACCAAGCATTTTTGGATGATTTGTAAAACAGTACATACGGTAAATTTACAATTTTAAAACACGGAGAATTTTTTGATTTTTAAATTATCATCAAATCGAGTTTTTGTGTCCCTGTTGCATTTACACAAGGCATAATGGTGACCTTTTCTTTCATGGTTTTCCGTCCAACAGTAGTTTTATTGAAAACGGTAGCGTTTGTTTTCTTGTGCAAACCTTTGTCAACCAGACCGGTTTCGTCACAATTGTAAATCGGTTCTGGTAAAAACTCATTTTCAGGAATAATCCTTTTGAAATTTCTTGTAAATGTAGCAGCACTCTCAGCATTGCAGGAAAGTTTTTCACCGGAAACCGTCAAAATTCTTATGCCGTGGCGTTTTTTGAATTTATCAAGCCAGCCATCACTGGCTGGAAATTCTTCTTGTCCATTGAGTGACCTTTTTAAATCTAGTGCTTTTACTTTTAGCATCTCGTTTGAAACCAATTCGTTTGCTTCTCTTTGTAGTAAAAACCATGCGTATAGTTTATAATCAAGATCAGGATGTAATGGCTTTATTCGCTTGATTTTTTTATTATTATGGAATTATGAATATTGTAGCTTCTCTGTTGGTTTCTTGCCATCTTGGAGTTAATTTAAAATTGATAATTTTGTTTTCAAAAAAACAATGAAAATTAATATGAAAAATATAACCATGGTTGCTTGTGCAGTAATTTTGGAATCAAAAAAGACGCTAATGCAGAGGTTGCTACAATAGAATGTTGCTTGTGTACAGGTTGCTCATAAAAAATGCTCACTATATTTATAAATTTTAAAGTTAAATGGTTCATAATAGAACTAAAATTGCGGGTTTCGGCAGATTTAAGATTGATTTTCTATTAAAACCACCAAGTAAAATTATGTCATAATATTTAATGGATAAGTCACTTATCAAATTTTCGAATTCATCACAAAATTTTAATTTTGGTGGTTTATAAAATACACCCATCAATGTCTTAGAACCATCTAAATTAAGCTATATAAAAATAGCTTTAATGTTAGCGCTGGAATATGTGTACACCAATAATGAATAAATAAAGTTTCTTATATACAAACAGATTCCACCACATTTTTTGTTTTCCCTGTCATTTCTGTATACTTCAAAACCATCTATATTGATACTTGCATTTGTAATATGATCATAAATATGCGTTTCCGCAAAGCAAAAAACATCAAGTTTGACATTGTTAATCAACCTACTGATCAAAATTTTGACATGAATTTACTTGTGTGTAGTTTTACGAGTTCTCATTTTGTGTTCTTAATTTCCGTGGAATTGTTGTTGTTGTTGCTTGTGTAATATTAGCTTGATAGAATGATGATTCGTATTGTACAGTGATTAGCAATTACACAAGTGGTTGATTGATTTCGTAATAAAGCTGCGTGGCTGACTATTTAAGTTTATAGTAATGTAAACTTGACCTCTTTTTGTTATGGCTTTTGCTATTTTCTTTTGTTTCTGCGTAGTAGTCTTGCATAGCAAAATATGTTGGAATTGGTTCTAGTGAGTCCATCATTATGAATGAATTAAAAACAACGTGTAATAGCATCCCTGTTGCGAAATTGTATAATTTTTGGCGATATGTTTGATGTTTATTTATTTTATTTTTTTGATTTATTTTATTTTACTTGTATTTTTATTTAAAGGTACTCCAGTTATTACCAAATCATTTCACACCTTTTCACGCTCAATAAGGTCAAGGTGATCTTCAAACAGTGATAGATTCGATTTGGATATTTCGATTTTCTTAAATATTCTTTTAATTTCGTCACAGACAAACTCCTTTGCCAAGTTCAATGACTCTTTTACTTCACTTTGGTTAACTTCAAAGAGAGTCTCAAGATCGCGTCCCGAATTTTTTAGTATTCCGTTTTGTGGTAATGATTTGCGTGTGAACTCGATTCACAAATAAACCACGGCGTAAATTTTTACTGGCACAGTTTTCGATACGAGTCATTTATTAAACTAGTTTAAATATCATATCTGGGTGCCTTTATTCTCGCTAGATTGACATTTTTATCAATCAAACAACATTTTGATTTCATTTTCTACTATTTAGAAATTAATCAACGATCAACCTCAAAATGTTCACAATTATTGCCCTATGCATCAGCTTATCACATATTATGCGAACATAATATAATAATCTGTTATTGCCTCAATTATATAATAATTTAATATACGCATCTTAATCATGACTAGATGTACGCCTTAAGATAGCACAACAAACACATGCCATCATAATTTATAGCACACATAATTTCTATACTTATCACACATGTCACTTGTAACTATTTAATATTTAAATAAACTTTTCAATAACAAAAAAAAAAATATTTAATTTAAATAAAAAAATTAATAAAAATAATTGTACACATTTTTTCCCTCGATTAATTTAAATTAATTAATAAAGATTAATATAACAACAACAACTATTAAACAGAGTTAATTTATAATCATTTATTTTTAAAAATAATTTATTTATAATATATTTTAATTAAGTGATTATTTAATTGAATCATTAGATAATCATCATCACATATAACATATAATATGAGAGAATTATAGACGTGTTTGGTTGAACTTTGACTTTCGAATAAAATGTCAAATAATATTACTATTTACAGATTTGGATTATATAACGATATCGATTTAATTTGTTTATTTTTAATTTCTAATTGATATGAGACTGGTAACATTGTAATTACAAACATATTTTAATTGATAAAAAATTAGAAAATTTTTTTAACGATAATCCCATTTTCCATTTATATCAATGCAGACAAATGAGCAGACGAAACTCAATTAATTTTTATTTTTTAATTAGACTAAGGTTGGATGCAATTTAGCGAGCGAAGAGCATCACATATACATATTTGCACAAAAATAACATCATTTCGCATTTTAACAGCGCAAAATTAGTTCAAAGCTATTTCCATTAAATGAAATTAATTTATTTATGAATGTTGCATGGATATATATATATATATATATATATATATATATATATATATAAATATATATATATATATATATATATATATATATATATTTATATATATATATATATATATATATATATATATATATATATATATATATATATAATATATAAGAAATGGTTATTCACGATACTAAACATTGTTCGTTTTAATATGTTTTTTTAATAACCAATTTACATTTGTTCACTTTGTGTACGTGTAAAAATCCTACTACCTCTCTTACACGGATGATTATATCAATAGCTGCAGGGTACCTTCCGTATTTTTATTTTTAAGCGTAACAACTCGCACATTAGATTTTAAATCATAAAAATTAAACCGTTCATGGCCACATTAAATCCATAAAATAAAGTTTATATACTATCAATGTGTACAGATAGACAGCCCGCGGATTTAAATTCAACCATCAAAAATCATCGCACGTATCAACAAATCATCATAATAAATTTAAAAAAAAAAAAAAAATAAAATAAAAATATCTCCTTAAGGTTATTCAATCAATTTCCATTATCACCTGTAGTAATATGTATGTATGTATATATAAAATAGATAGTTTAATAATTACAATTATTTATAACTTAAGAAAATAAATTACGAGTACACTTATCTGTTCAAGGTCGTAATTCGTTCGGCCAGACAATTTTATTTTTACTTTAAAATGTACATTTATCGATATCCATGTGTTTTGGTCGCTCAAATTCAAATGTACCGTCGCGATATCTTTATTTTTCGGTTTGATGTTACATCATCGGCATGACAGAAACAAAATAAAAACTTGTTATTTTTAGTTGATAATTACCACTTACCTTTAACGAAATTGTTAACTTTTTAATACATTTGTGTTAATGACGATATTATGTTTCATTATTGATTATGTAGGTAAAGAGATTTCGTGAGCTTTGTATTTTATATATTTAAAGTCGCCATATAATTAATTAATAAGCCCGCCGCGACGTTTTATTGAATTTTAGTTGACACATTTTTGTGTCATCGTAACATTTATATTATTCTAAGAAAGTAAGTAAGATACTCTCTTCTCAAAAATGATTTCTAGAAATTCTAACTTAATTTATATTTTTGTTATCTTAGAAAACTATATCAACGTTCAAGAACCTAATTGTATTGGGTGGATCAGTTGAAAATTTGACAACAACTGACTGTTAGAGTTCTGTTTGTAATTATACGAGCTTCTTCTTTGAGGAGTAATTTGCACGTAGCAAGTGGTGCTTCAATGTCAACCTTGCACGGTAAGATGAGGCAAGTAATACCTTGTCGCGCGAGTTCATCAACTTTCATATTCCCTGTAATATTGAAATGCCCTGGCACCCATGTAAGATGAATATTCAACTGTTCAGCCATCTCGTTAAGAGATGAAAGACAACTCCGGGCTACTTTCGACGTGATAAATCCTGATTGTAAAACTTTAATAGCAGCCTGACTGTCCATAAAAATTTCTCTTACAGATATTACATTGCTTCATCCAGTCTATGGCTTCCTTGATTGCTATAAGCTTTACCTGAAAAATACTGCAATGATCAAGGAGGCGGAAAGAGAGATTTACATTTAGTTCTTCGCAGAAAACCCCTCTTCCAACCTTTCCACCAATTTTCGAGCCATCTGTAAAAAAGTTAATAACGCCTGGCTTTAAAACTGTTCCATTCACCCTGGCCTCCCTGGAAGGAATATCAGTTATAAATTTAACTTCGAGGTATGATGTCGAGATGGTATAGTCGATAGATTTAGGAATTTCTTTGCTCTTTAGAATAGATGAGTGTCCTATAATGTTACAGGACCACATAGAAATTGATTTAAGCCTTACGGATGTACTAGCTATTAAATTTACTAGCTGTAAATCCATACATTAGAACTGGTCTAACTACAGAGGTATAAAGCCAATGGCACAATTTCCACCGATTTTCCCTTACTATATGCATGCTGAGATGCTGACAGGCTAGATTGAGCCTTTGAGGCAAGCCTCTATTTGTCTTTCTAGAATTTTTAAGAAATGAGAATATACGCTAATAGACCTAAGGTCTTTGGGATTGCAATGAGAGCGTTTTCCCGCCTTTGGTATAAATATTACATTTACTTCAGTCCAAAAGTACACATTAAACTATGTCACATTCTTTGGAATGTGACATAGTTTAATGTTCAGTCCAAAAGTACACATTAAACTATGTCACACAAAACTATGTCACATTCTTTGGAATGTGACATAGTTCGAGGCTACTTTTGAAAATTACCTCAAGCCAGGAAACAGTTAAGCCAGTGGTTTTCTGAATATCGGCAAAAATAATGCCGTCTAGGCCTGCAGACTTGAAAGGCTTAAAACTGTTTACTGCCAACAAGATAGTTCTCCTATTGACAATTTTTCCCGCGAAGCCAGTAGCTTTTTTTGCCTTTGGCAAAATAGGAGGAGAATTGGAACAACCCGGAAAATGAGTTTCCAGAAGAAGCTCCAAGGTTTCCGAACTTGTTGTAGTCCATTGTCCATCAGGTCGTTGGAGATACCTCGGAATGACAGGACAAGTGGATAATACCTTACGTAGCCTAGCTGCCTTAGAGGACTCCTGTATTTTATTACAAAGGTCTCCAGGAATTGCTTTTGGCACTTCTTAGTTCTTTTCGTATATTTATACGCTTTAAGAAACCCCTTATAGGAGTCCCAGTCCATGTCAGTTTTTGTTCTCTTCGCGATTTTAAAGAGCCGTTTGCATATTAAGCGCGTTACTTGTAGTTCCTTCGACCACCATGGTGGACTAGGTTTACTCTTTAGTCTACTAATGGGAATCGTGTGCCATCGTGGCTTTCCTTACCGACCATGATGCTGGCTGTTACTACATCTACAGTGCTGTAATTTGCAAGCAGAAAATAAAGATTGTTTTGAATAATCTTAAGCATTAAGATTAGTTACAACCTCCACTACAGTGGAACCAGATTCTGTAGTCAGATTCCAAACCGAGTCCGCAAAGTGACTCCATTGATAAAGACAGCTCAGTGCCCAAAGACGTCCCTTCTGTTTTATCAAGATGCGACTGCGTGTCAATTGGGCAACCGTCCTCAGACAAGGTTCCGTACATTGCGGAAGTATCCTCCTCCAATTTTGGTTCTCATGGGCTATTTAGTTGGTGTCAATTTGGATTCGTATAATAATACAACGTCTCCGATTTTAATGTTTTCATTGTGTGGTTGCTATTTTGATCTCATTGTTGCATTGCAGTAATGTATTCAACTTGCCATCTATGTTAAAACTATTGTATCATTTGTTGTACAAGCTGCCACCTATATAACCATGATAGCTTTAAATGTTCTAAATCTGGGCTTGAAACCGATATAGTTGGGGTTCCAATTAAAAAATATTCAGGCAGTATAATATCCATGTTGGTTGGATCATCATGTTTCATTTCTTCATTTGTCAAAATAGCGTCCTTGGTTATTTGCTGTAGGTGGTGTTTTACCGTGTTCACACCGGCTTCCCAAAGACCACCTAAATTCGGTGATAATGGCGGGATAAAATGCCATTCTGTAGATAAAAGAAACGGATTTTATTTTGTTTCATAGTTTGAGTTAGTAATTTTGTTAGTTGGGTTTTTGTTTCAACAAAATTAGTGCCTTTTTCATGCTAAAGAAATCATATGAAACTCCTCTTTGAAATGTGAATCTTAAAAGGGCTCTTATGAACGCTTCTGTTGATAAACTGTAGACTGAGTCTAAATGGATAGCTTTTGTGACCATGCACACCATGGATGGCTTTTGGGGATATGTATGCCCCAAAAGCCCCTTGGTAAATTAAGGTCTCGATCCTCGACTATTACTTATTTTTAAAGTTAAGGCACAAACAAAGTTGACTCATGTTTGAATAAAAGGTCCTCCTGGCGTGACTTGACTGATTGGACTGATTTCCCATTAACTGTTTTGTGGGTTCAGCTTTGCATTGTTCGATAATTCTTTTGCTTAATATGTGAATTTTTTTGGCAGAATAATGGGATGTTTCGTAACATATGGCAGATACGAATTTTGTAATCTGCCTCCGACTCGCAAAATTCCATATGTATCAATAAAAAGGTTTAATGTCATCAATATACTCTTGGGTGGTACTTGGTATTGAAGGATGTCATCAAAAGCTGATTCTTGAGCCGATTTAACACATATTGTTGTAGCTTGAGTTATCTCCTCTAGTGAAATAAACTCCTTGTTACGTACCTTAGCATTTTTGCAATTATTTGTAAATCTGTAACAAACCTCAATGATTAGGCCAAAGGTTTGGAGCATCCTTCAGTTAAACAGGTCCTTGCCTGCACAACTCATTACTGACTAATAATTCTGGATAAATTTTCTGCTGGCCCAATGGATTTTCTGCCAATGTAACTGGCTTTCAATATTTAGCAGGAATTATACCAGTTATTTCCGCGGTTCGGTTGGCATCAAATGTTTTCCATCGCCTGGAGTGATCTGATATCCATGCCAAAACAATAGTCGAATCGCTCTAAGTAGAAGTTTTGATTGATGGATCATTTAGGTTTTGAATTACTGCATTCACGAGTTGAGCTAACAACAATTTAAAAGCTAAGACACAATTTAGCACTAAATTCCAATCTTGCTGTAGAGATCTGTTTTAATGGAGCTTCTCTTGTTTTAAATGTAATTAGCGTAACATTTGTATGTCCCATTGTGTTAAGAGACTAAAAGTAAACAACGACTGCATAGATTATGATGCGTCGGCAAATCCAACTATCATTTGTTTCGAAGATAGTGTCGAGGTTGACATTAATCGTGGAATTTGAATTAGCTCCAATGACGTTAACTTCATTTTAATTTGAGTCCATTGATTGATAACATCAGCAGGTAACAGATCATCCCAGTTTAGCTTGGTTAACTACAGTTTTTGGATTAAAATTTTGATCTAAGTGAATCAAATATTTTTGATATTTGTGATATCAGACTCTTAGTAGCTGTTTCAGTTTCAGATATTGTGACTTTGAATGAGAATGAATCACTAATTGCGTCCCAATACTGGACAGAAGTTTATCCGCGCATAAGACAATTTTATCCCAACGAAACCTTAAAAGAATAAAAAAGTGGAACTTCTTCCGCTTCCCAGAATTTTTTTAGCATATCATCTAAGTTCTCGGTGTTAGGGTAAGAAACGTCAAAAATCAAAATTTGCCCTACTGGACTGTTTTCTGGACCCATAATTTTACCTGGTTGAATAACAGTAAAAAATTTATCGACTCCAATCAATAGATCAATTGGTTTGGTTTGATGGTAGGTTAGAATGTTGTTGAGGAATTGAGAACTACATTTAACGAACCTTTTTTATCAGTAATAGTACGAGTATTATTGTCCTTATTAAAACTAGATACAAAACATATGATTCGCACTGAGACAGTTGTAATACAAATTGCGATGTGTTACAAATTTTCTTCGATTGATCACATCCATCTTTTTAAATTCTTCACATCGCACTAAGTAATGATTTTCATTGCATTTGGGGAAGGAACCGTGACCACTTAATGAAAGGATTTAATAACATGTGCTCTATTGCTTCGTGTTGTCTTAGTTGATGGTTGGGCGAAATTAACTAGAGAATCACAGCGTTCAGTGATAAAATCGATTAACTCAATTGTTGGATAATCTGTTGGATAGTTAAATTAAATAACTAATACCTTGGTGCCGATGAGTAACACAATTAGACGACTTACTAGTTAAAAAAGATTAACTTTCGATTTGTGTTCTTGCAAATTGAGCAAATGAGTTAAAATGTAATTATTTTTATATTTCACTCAAAAACGGTTTTTCTTAAAAAGTTGATTTTTGACGTTCAGAAACCATTAAATGACTCAGACCAAAATATGTAATCAGATTATTATATGATAGATATTACCGTAATCCCTAAAAGTTACAGAGAAAGTAGTAGTTTCCAAAAAGCAAACACTTCTTATCATCATTAGCAGTACGGAAACAAAAGAATACAGCAACACAGAAATACATATTTCCAAATTTCGGTACCAAAATGTCGTTATTATCTAACTAATCGAATTTATTACGCTCGATATTATATTGGAGATAAAAATAAAAATAGTTTACCATCTATTATAATTAAAGTTAACAAAAAAAAAAAACTATTTATCTATATTATTCACACTAATCAATTCCTTATTATTTCTAATCTGTCTTATTTTTAAAAAAAAATATTTAATTCTACTAATATTCTAAATATGTTAAATTTAAAAAAATTAAATTTTTTTTTATTAGAAAAATAAATAAAAATAACAACAAAACTGAAAATATAATAAGTTGTTCGAATGGATGTATAATCTACGATGAAACTATCTTCGATATACATTATGTATGTATAGAAGAAGAACTAGCAAAATCCAACAACAATAAACATAAAATGATTAATTGATTTGTAGTTTGATTGATTGATTCAATTTTTATTTAAAAAGATAAAAATAAAATATTTTGTTGTTATTTTTAAATCTTAAAACTATAAATAAGATCTACAAATATAATATAACAAATATAAAACTGGTTCTGGTCTTCTTAAGATGATGTTACTAATGTCTGTAAAGAGTTTCTTATTAAGGGCTTTTGAAAATCAAATAGAAATCAAACAGCTATATATATATATATATATATATATATATATATATATATATATATATATATATATATATATATACAGATAATCTGAAACGACCGATTGTTGCAGAGGTTAAAGCTGGAGAGAGTTGTATGCTAACTTTTTCAGGTGACTGAACTTATGTGACTTACATAAGATCTTTCTTCATCCACCATACAATTTTTACAAATAATAAAACATCTGTCTGATTATAATTTCCACTGATTAGATCTTCTGTGTCATACCAATGGCTTTTTTATTCTTTCCGAAATCTTCTTTTTTCCCCCTATTAATACGTTGGAAGTTAATACGAGAAATTTAGGGCAGCAAACTAACAAATTTACTTAGATTTACTTAGTCTAGTTATACAATTGTGGCGTCTTTTATTCGCTGTGCGTTTTAAATTAGTAGTTACTAAAGTTATTTAAAATTAACTTGCACGAAAGAATATTTAGACAAAACCAACTTGTTTGGGCACAATTTTATTATTGTAAAAACTTAGTAAACTTTAAAAACCTATTGTTTTTCAAAAAAAAAAAAAAAAGGAAAGTTTTTATACACGATTTTAATTGGTTTTTTCGGTCAAACTAATTTAAATTGTTTTTATGATTTACAAAAGAGCTGTTGTCTACCTTATTGCCAACTATATTGTGCTTTGTAACGAAGTGGCATGAAATTATCGTATTATCCAGAATTCAACATCTTCAGAATATGAAGCATTTCGAGGTTATATTACTATCCCGGTATATTATTACAATAAAATTTAATAAATTATTATCAATCGGAAATTAACTCCAAATTGGCGATCGCGACATGACCCTGTCGTACGGGATCTCAACATGCAACTATCATATTAACCGCAACCATAACCACAAATTTCAGTTTCATTATTCGAAATAGCACTTGGCTAAGGCCACAGCTACCGCTCGAGAGGCGCAGCATTTACTCATATAGAGTGACTACAGTTTGACGAGTTTCTACGGCGACTCACGAGTTTTGGAAAAATTTTAACTACAAAAATGTTCTCTATTCAGCGCTTTTTTGCTTTTTTTGCTGTTGCCAGAGCCGTCACACAAATTAATTGTGACCTGCAAGAGCCTCCAAAGGTTTCAACGAATTCATCTGCTTCGGCTGGTTTAATTACTCGAGTGGCATTTAAACCTCCGCAACCTTTATATGCTCAGAAACCGGTCATATGGTTTGAAATTGTGGAGCAATAATTCAAGATTGCCAGAATTTCATCGGAGTCAATTAAATATGACTTGGGTTCTAGATGCACGACATCTTCGCGTATTTCATTACTAACGCAAAGAAGTCCTCAACCATACACCAAATTTAAACCCTTTTGAGAAATCGAAGAAGAACAACTTAATGCATGGCTTGACACTTGGTGAGAGGAAGCCATCTCAATTGTTGAGCAAAATGAAATTGAGTAGAAATTGAAATAGAGTTCAATGTGTTTAATTATCCAGAAGTTAATAAAATTCAAAAATCTCTACTATCAGAAATTTTGGCATAATTCTGGGACGCAACATCGCATTTCTGGGTCGCATCATAGTTCTAGTGAGTCTAGACAAAATTCGCCAAATTATCAAAATTCTATTGATCAAAATCTTGGTGATCCTTCGGCAGCAAATAATTTTATGTTATTACCATCAACGTTTCGGTACCAACATTTTTTAATGTAAACCTGGCTATCACTATCTTCTCAAAAACTCTTCTGATAGTTCTGTTTCAAAAAATCAGTAAATAATTCGCGCAGTTGGCGGAATGCAATGACTTATGCAAATCCAGTCTTCTTTCAATTTTAGAAATCAATTTAGAAATTCATTTTTTAATAGATACTGTCGCAGACGTTTCGGTCTTACCAACTCGTTTCGTTCGGAACTTAAGAGTCAACCCATCGTTCAAGTTGTTCCCAGCGAACGGCTCTACGGTTAACGCTTTCGAAGAGTTCATTTTTGCTGACTTGTCGTTACCTATCATCGGCGCAGGTTTTTTGAGTAACACCGGGTTGCTCGTTGATATACAAAGACAAAGGCTCATAGACCCGTTAACGTCTTAGTGTACATCTGGTACATTTTCTTTTAATGATGCTTCTGCTTTAACTGGGATTAATAGGTTAACGAAAACCCCAGGAGACCTAGCAACAGTCCTTGGTCCAGCCCTCTGCATCTTGTGCAAAAAAGAATGGACAATTTAGATTTTCGAGCACGATTTTAGATCGGTATCGGAAGGACTTTACTTATCGTGTCGAGGGCTGCAAGATTTTCACAACGATATATCTTGTTCAGGTCTACCATCATATCCCTATAGAACCGACGGATATTCCGAAAATTTCAATTTTGACACCGTTTGAACTTAGAATGTATTTTGGTAGCACAGTCGTTCCAACGTCTTATGCATACAGTTTTACGAGAACTTGACTTCTGTTTTGCATATTTGGACGACGTGCTCATTGCCTCTAAAATTATGATAAACATCTCGATCGCATCAAAATTATCTTCGCTAAATTAGAAAAACACGGTTTAGTAGTAATCGTAGACAAATACGTTTTGGCAAAATCCGAAATTCTCTTTTTAGGCCTCTTGGGTACTTGTCATCAAAAATGTCGTACGACCACCGCCTGTAAAATAACTGAAATGGTTTTTAGGCATGATGAACTTTTAATGACGCTTCATTCCTGCTGCCGATCAGGCATTACTGAACTTCTAACAAGGTAAAAGGCTATGTTAAAAATAATTGCGTTCCAATTCAGTAGTCGACAGAAGCAATTAAAGTGTTCGATAATTATAAAAAAAAAAATTTACGGACGCTAACTTACTGATCCATCCACCATCATCAGCACCTCTGGCCATCATGGTTGGCGCTTCAGATACAGCGATCGGAGCAGTGGTTCAGCAGTTTATTTCGGATGCTTGGCACCCAGTCAGCTTATTTTCTGTACTTCTCAATGATAAGCAAAATGCTTATGATGGTGAATTTCTCGCGGTAAATGCCGGAGATCATACATTGTTGGCATCTTCTCGAAGGACGTAATTTCACTCTCGGTTCACTGATCATAAACCAGTGGTCTTTGCTTTTAATCAGAGTCCGGAAGATGTATCTCCTCGTCAATTCAGATACTTAGATTTCATTGGTCATTTCACGACTGATAAAGTATAGATTCTTCTATCATCGTATATACTCAGTCCAATGATGAAGAACTTTAGGAAATCTTAAGGAGTAATTCTGTTCTCAAATTTGAAAAAATCCCGGTTTCATTCAATTCAAAAAATCTGATTTATTGCGATACTACCACTCCCGTAAAAACAAGTTTTCGATGCGTTTGTTTCATTATCTTTCTTATCCTGGCGTCAGAGCTTCCATTAAACTCTTGACGCAGAAGGTTATTTGACCTTCTATTAATAAAGACGTCCAGAAATTGGCTCAAAACTGCAAAATCCAGAAAATCTGTGTTTCTAAAACTGTCAAAATTGTCAAATTTAGGCTTTAAATGAATATTTTCGAAATTCAGAAAATTGAAGCATGACTTCATACCATGACGTTAACTCCTCAAAAGTGCCCCATACAACTTTTCCATAATTTCGCTTCAAACGCTTCCAACTATTCACTAGATGCATTGCTGTTTGTAGGACAATTATTTAACCATTAAATTATCGATTATTGTGTTTCTTACTATACAGTTGTATAATTAGCATATAAGTCGACCAAGATTAATCATCCCTATTGGCAAACTCTGAATACGTGTACTTTTGAATATTTATTTTACGAACGAAATAATAATGTTACATTAAAATATATTATCTCTCATTATAAATTCTATTTTGTATCTGTTCGATGGCTTATGCATGTATGTATCAATGTATGTAACTAAAAAAAAACAAAAACTATTTTTGGTCTCGATAGTCGATTGTTAATGTAAATGGACGTTTTACCATTTGGTTATGTTGCTGTTGTCTTTAAATAGTTGCAATCATGAAAAGTCAATTTAATTTAATTTTATTTTTTTTTGCCTCGCGTTTTAATTTTAAGTTTAAACAGATCCACGAAAAACTCATTTTTATTTTTTTGTTTTTTCTACGATTTTCTTTTTTTTTTAATTTGTAGTGATTATAAATTATTTAGTTTTTGTTTTTTTCAGCTTACTACATACATACATATAAATAAGTATAATGGTCACGTTATCATTGAAATCAGTTACATAAAATTGAAATCATGATTTGAAAAATTGATAATAGTTTGTTGTTGGTATAATAATATACTGTAACATAAAAAATAAAAGAAAACGTTAACATATATTTTTTTTTTTTAGTTTTTTTTTTATTTGTAATTCTGTGTATGTATCAACTTTAAAGTAGACTTGAAAATTTTATTTTATTTGTTAGATGATTTAAAAAAATTGATAAGAAGTGATTAAATTAAATTTATTGAAATGGGATGTTTTTGTTTTATCTTCTGGTATTTAATATTTGGATTAAGTAGACATTTATTTTCATGGATAACTGTGCTTTGTAAATATGTTTCATGAAGCTACTTAGGTATGTAATAATGTTCGATCTAATTAATGGGACTTATACGTCCTATTATAATCCTATTATATATTTTTACAGTATGTTTGAGTGTTAATATGATACAAATGTATATTGAGTATGAAACAGATATATATTAGAAATTGTGCGTTGTGTCAAATTCTACAAGATCCATTCTGGTGCTTCGAAGATTCAAAAATTCTGGTGCATTGATTCAAACACTTCGAATTCTTAAATCGATTTCATCCCTGCAGATTTTCTTTTGTTTTGAGTATTACATATATTACTTTGGTTTGATTGCCATTATTTAAAATTTTACGGGTTTTAAATTTGTCTACTATACTCATAAATATCTCAAATTATTAGGTTATTTTATTCCTAAAGCTTTTCGATAGTTTGCTGATCTCTATTGAAAAAAATAAATTGTCGCAATTGCCTCATTATATTATGCAGATCACAACTGAAATATTGCTTCATGATAAGATAACTATAATTGCTTGTGAAATAAATAAAGATGCCAGAAATAATAAATAAAAAATTCTACAAGTAGCCATTGTATTATTTGTTCTTTTTTTAAATAGTCGTTTAATCTTTTTATATTTTAAATTACAGCTTTTTTTTAAAATGTTTTCTTACCTGAATTTATTTATTGGATCCTAGTTTTTTAAAATCAGTTAGACTTTGTCAAAAATCGATCAAAATTTAAGGAGGTATTGTGAGATCTTTAGATTCTGGTAAATTTCAGTCTTTTTCGCGTTAACGTTATTAATGCTGTTATGAAGCTCTGAAAAGTACCACACCTAGTTATTTCATGTTATTTAGGCAAGGAATAAGACTGATACCGATATTATATTGCGGGAATCATGCTGCATCCGATATAGTGGCATGCATAAAAAAAGTGACTGTACTACAACCATAACTATTAAAACTGTATAATGATTAACTGGTCATCGGTTGTTTAGTGATGGTTTAGGTGTAGGCTTAGACGTACTGCGGTATTGAGTTATAATATTAAATTATGTTTTTGGCATAAATTGGGGCACCAAGATAAGTATCGTTTTGTATGGTTTCTATTTTATTAATTCCTGTTTCTTTCTTTTTCTTTTAGTTTATTATTTAGATTTCGAAGATTTGGGGAAGATTTGTTATTCTATTTGTAAATATATTGTCAATTAGTTGGTTAGTGTTATTTCTCTGGTCGCGATCAATTTACTTAATTATGGTTAGATATGTCGTTTCGTTTACCTAATTTTGTAATTAGCTCAATGTTAGCAAGGTACAATAATAGTCCAAAGTTTTTTTCAATTTATTGACGTGAATCGTCACATTTTTAATGGCGCTCCAGTGGATGTTCTTTGTTTCTCTGAAATATTTCTAAAACCCAGTATCCCTAATTCAGCTATGGCTTTTGAAGGCTTTAATTTTTAGGAAAGGCATTGATCTACCTCTTGCTTATGTAGGAGGTGATTTTAATTTTGATATATTTCTAAAATCCACCTTCTCAAGATTATTTGAATCTTTTTAAATAAATAAGACTATGTCTTAACTTACCTGTATTTGACACTGTTGCACCTATTTTTTGTTATTTAACCGCTGGAGGTGCTTCTTATTTACTTATTGATCAGATTATATCATTTCCTAACTGTTCCATTTGTTTTTTCATTTAGTTGTGTCTCGGAATAGGTGCACATCACGTTCTTTTAGTTTTGTCTGTCGGTTGCTGTTCACCTCCGAAAGCAAAATGTTTTAGTCTTAAAGAGTATTGGTTAGATGATTTTCATCTTTATTTAATTTGCAGCTCGATTCCTTGACAAGATATTTATTGCCTTAGTTCTTCTTCTATAGGCAAATTAAATGTTTCAATTCTTATATTAGTTCGGTTTTTTAAAGTTGTGTTCCACTTAAGACAATTAAATTTAAATCGAAATCTCCACCCTGCTTGTCTCAGGATGTTTTAAATGCTATTTGTGTTAGAATTAGTAAACATCGTTTATGGAAAAAAATATCCCAGTAATCAGTCCCACTTGGCATATAAGCAGGCAGGGTTGTAGGGTTAACTAGGCTAGCTAAATTAAATTTTTACAAAACTAGGTTTGACCGTTCTCTTCCTCTAAGACTTTTTGTTGTAATGTTTGCAATTTGGGGCTCGGTAAATGCAAGAATAGTATTAATAAGGCTTTAATTAATAGGACTTAAGCGGAATTAGATTCATTTTCGTTTGAAAATATCTCTCTTGATGATTTATATTTGGAAGATTAAATCGGTATCCTCTAGTTTGGATAATGTAAATTTAAAATTCGGGAAATGAGCTTTCCCTTTCGTTTCAAAATACTTGTTGCATATTTTAATTTTATCCTCACGTCATCTTCCTTCCCGGATCAGTGGAAGCTTAGTAAGATAATCCCAATCCCAAAGAATAGTCGTCCTTCAGAATTGTCTCATTACCGATCAATAAGTATTTTAAGGCTTTTGTTCTCTTTCTAAGGCTTTTGAGATAATCCTTAAGGATCAAATTCAGACTCATTTGAATAGCGATAGTTTAGTCTGTTTGGTTCAGTCTGGGTTTAAAAAATTTCATAGTATTTCCATTGCGTTATTAAATGTTGTGATGGCATAAGCGGAATATGGATAGTAAAGAGCTAACATCTTTGTCTTTGTTATATTTTTCTAATGTTATATTTAGTTAGTTACCCAGTTTAAATTGTCTGATGATGTCCAAATATATAGAAATAGAGGTGTAGGTACAAATTCTATTCTGTTTAGTTAATGATGACTTTCCTAGTATAGATAGATAGTCAATTGCCAATGGGCTAAGTGTAAATGCATGGAAATTGCAATCCATAATAACTTCTAAGAAAGCGTTAGATACTTCCTCCTTACTATCTTGGTATTAGTAAAAGTGTGTTTGGAATGCTTAGTTGTTTGTATAAAGTTGTGGGGTTTATGGATAGCCAATTTACGAGGCGAGTATTTATGTCTTTTTTTCCCCTCTGTTTATTTATGGCGAGATAGTTCTGTTTGGCATTTTTCAATTAAATATGGATATTCTTCAAAGGTGTTTCAACGTTTGTACCAGGTTTATTTTTGGTATTAAGAAAATTGATCATATTTCTCCTTTTTCGAGTGTTGTTTTAGGGTGTAGATTATCTGTCTTTTTTGAACTTCGTGTTTGCCTTTTTATTTTCAAATTGCTTAAAACTTGATAGATATCCAATCCATTCCTCTAACTTGCGTATTCTGCCTCTTAAAAATATTTGTAGATAGATAAATAAATTGTTCTTTGTTAATGGTAATTCTTTTTGGACTTTTTCACTAGCCATAAAGAGGTTAGGATCAGCCAAATATTTTAAATTAGAATTTTAAAAGTGGCGTCGGGCTGACTAATTGGCAATATACGTATAAGTTTTTTACTTTTTTATTGTCAATTATTATTAGTTAACACATTGTGATATAATATTGCATCATGAATGAGCACATGCTTGCAAAGATAGAGTGTGTAATTTGGGTGAATTAGTTAATTGCTTCCATTTGTGCTTTTCCTCTGAATACCAAATTATTTATATATATACTAATTAAATGAATAAATAAATATA
Organism: Tipula confusa; assembly: GCA_963556175.1. Taxonomy (NCBI): domain Eukaryota; kingdom Metazoa; phylum Arthropoda; class Insecta; order Diptera; family Tipulidae; genus Tipula; species Tipula confusa. The sequence goes on along the minus strand of OY744477.1, from coordinate 53,210,820 downwards.
TAAATTTATTATTTTTAGCGTACTGCTTGGATAAATTAGACCACTAATAGATTTTTTTTCAGAAAAACAATGCAGATTACAGATGAAAGGTTGCAGGCTGGAGTTGCTGATGAAAGATTGCAGTATGCAGATGAGTTTATTATAAATGTGATTATCTTGTGCTAATAATAGTTTGCATATTGCATACCAGGAAACCAGACCAATTTTGTCATTATTGACATTCATGCTGTATCTTGGTTTTTGATTTCCTTTTTTTATTTTATGTTCGAACGCAAACGATTTTCGAAATTGCAAGATGATTTCAATCAGAATTTCGTTATTATTCTATGTTTTCTATCAAATTCGGATAAATATGATTTCCTTTTTTTATTTTATGTTCGAACGCAAACGATTTTCGAAATTGCAAGATGATTTCAATCAGAATTTCGTTATTATTCTATGTTTTCTATCAAATTCGGATAAATACAAATACTATTGTTTCAAAAACTATTGTAAAAAAAAATATAATATAAATTATAAATCCCTAAAATATATTGAATTGCATAGATTATGTATATGATTCCATAAAAATAAATATTACATTACTTGAAAATAATAAAAATTTGTAACTCAAAAATATATATTAAATTTAGTTTCAAAACGCATAATTGAATTGTGTAAAGTACATACAACTATTTGTCATAACCACATAATTACATTAAAGTAAATACATATAATGCCCAGCTACATACATTTTTGTATGTACATACATATAAATCTATATTTTTATGAATACTGTAATAATATAAAATTACAATTTTATGTAACATAAAAATTCCCAAAAAATACAGAAAAATAAATAATTTAGGTCGATACAATACAATATATAATTTAAATAATCACTAATAACTTTATAATTTAATTTCAATTTTAGATAGGTTTTCTAAAAACTCAACCAATAAAATAAAGAAATATTCAATCAACCATTACAAATTCGTTGAAAATCACCTACAAAATTATAAAAATATTTTTGTACGGCTGTTAATCTCTTCTGTACACAAAAATCATTAAAGCGAAATGAATTTGTAAAAAAAAAAAAATTAAAATTATTATTTTTTAGAATTAAATCAAAATAAAAATCAAATTAAAATTTTAAATATTGAATGGAAGTTACAACAAAAAAAAAAAAGTATAATCATAATATATACGCCCAAGCCCATCCTGTAAACATTTTGTATTTGCTTATAAATTTCTTGGAATTATATTATTATTATGTACCACCATCACCATCGCCACCAACCGAATTACCGATCGAAAGAAAATTATATTTGAGTGAATAAATTAAATTATTGAATAGATTTGATGTACCTGCGTGTACGTTCAATCAGAGATGGTAAATGGAGGCTAATTTGTCAAATAATTAATGTCAGCACAATTAGGTATGTTGATCTAAATGTTGGCCCAATTTTCAAGATTATTTCAAGTGTAAAGGCTAGCTATGTTATGCAGAGATATCAAGCTTGCAGAGATATGTCTAACAATTTTCTTATTCTGGATTTCTCAATTTCAACGACTTCAGCATACTACGAATCTCGGTTTTTGTGTGTTGTCCGAGTTTTCTCTGAAATAGCAAGCTATGATGTATTTTCATATATTGATATATAGATTTCTATATTTGATGTTAAGTTTATCTATTTTCCTTTTGACATGGTCTTTCCATTTTGACTTATCATCAATAGTCATATCAAGGGAAGTCAAAGTTTGTATTCTTTTGAAGTTTTCTTGTTGCCTCTTGAAAAAGGAGATAATGTTTTCTCTTTTGTGTTAAGCAAATCATTTAAAGCAAATATTATATGATGTTTGTGATCCTATGAAGTTGTTCAACGGTACAGTGATTTTCTCGAAATCCAAGTTTATAAAGCGGTTTTAGGTTTCTTCCAAATATTAAATATTAGCATTTTAGTTTTCGACCCAAGCTGAATACCGAATATACTATCTTAAGTCGTTTTAACCAAATTATTCAAATTAAACTGCATATTAGAAAGTGACTGGGCTTTTCATTGACATGTCTATAAAGCATTCGATAAGGTTAATCATGAGTTAGAGAAGTTGTAGTACATCGGGTTTCATGGTAAGCCTTTTGAACTAAATGGCCATTTGTGCCCACCGTTTGCAAATGTTGCGTTGCAAGTATGTTTCGCTCATCGAGAATTTGGTTTTTAACAATACAGCCACATTTTTAGCCAAATTAACAATATATTTCAAGATTATTGATGTAATCAAGAGTAATTAGTTGCCTTGAAGAATACTTACGGGTTTAGAGTTATCCGGTAATTTCAACCGTTAACTATATCGCTTAACTTTAAACCTAAATATTTTGCTAATTTGTGAATACTGAAAATATACAATTGTTTATTTATAATAATTTCGGTAATTTTGTATCGATTAACGTAAATATAAATAAGATTTTCATGGAAGTATTTTGTGCATTTGGTATAAAACGGTGAATTTGATCGAATTTCAACGTTCAATTATTTAAATAAAATTGTATTTATAATAATTTCGGTGACTTTGTGTTGAGTAAGTGATTATAAGTAGGATTCAAGTACTTTGTGTATTTGGTATAGAACGGTGAATTCGACCGAATTTAAAAATTTAATTGTTTAATACAATTTGTTAAATTTGTTGTCATGAAAATCCTATAATATTCACTTTACTCAATATACAATCACCGAAACCCGAATAATTAAACGTTTAAATTCAATCGAACTCACCTTTTTATACCAAACACACAAAGTACTTGCATTAAAATCGTATTTATATTCACTTTCTACAGGCAATATTTTTAACTGAGATAGCAAACTTTTAAATAGTTCGATAAATATATTTGTTTATTCTTTGAAAATCAACAATAAGCAATAGAAGTGCTTCAATGTATATCGTGAAAGATTACCATGTTATATAACCATGCAGCGAATTGTATATTTTATTCTATTAAATCTTCAATTTTAAAACTAGTAGAGTACAATGATATACAATCATTTATTTAAAAAGTACCATAACTATTTGAAATGCTTTTATTTGAAAACTTAAATTTATCTTTCACTTTAGTTCTCTGAATTGTTTTTTCGTTCTAGAAAAAAATTTCCTATATTCGGTTGAAATCCAAAATAAATATTCAATGAAATTTTTTCTAAATATATATATATATATATATATATATATATATATATATATATATATATATATATATATATATATATACACGTTCCAAAGTTCATACAATCTTAAAATGGAATTAAGTATTAATCTTTAGAACAACATATATATTAATATTATGTACATGTAAGTATATAGATATAAATAACAGGAATTTCTAACTCCACTCGTATATAAATTATATATTCGTCCTACAATATAATGGAATGTAGACGGTTTATATTCTTTGGAATACCAACAATCATAAAATCGTATCTCTTCATTTCTATTGATTTTAAGATCCGATATAAATAAACACGAAGGACGAAACAATAAAATAAAAGTATCAAATTTCACGTAAAACTAGAACCTTAATTTAATAAAAAATAATAGAAAATTATTAGATTCCTTTAACAGTAAAACCTTAATCATAATAATAGTAATCTTGGATGATGTTTCTAATAAAATTATTATATGGTTTAAATTACACCTAAATAAAGTACTAAGTCTGTATATGATAAGACTATCCAATTGTGTGTTCCATCTTATCATCAACTTGCAAGTTCATTTTTCATATAACGATACAAATATTTTATTGGACGATAAAAGATGAAAGAAAGTAATTAGAATTATTTAATTATTTTTAATTTACAAAACGTTACTACACCAATCAATAATTTTTCCGCTTCCATAAGGAAACTTCTGCTCAACTTTGGTACTTATACCTTTGGTTACTTTTGTGAACAAATCATGTGAATTTATTTTCAATTTGTCATTAATTATCAATCAATATCATGCTATGTCACTAAGGCTTTACCGTAAAAAGAAATTTTAAATAAATTTATGATTGATGTGAAATGACTTATATGATCGTAATAATAAACAATATGTGGCTTAGATTTTAATTGTTGTTATCGTTCGATTGCCAAAACAAAAAATTGAATTTTACCAACCAATTTAAAAATTGTGAGCTACAGTTATTGTGACTTGTATTACTTTGGGACAAAATTAATTAAATTTATATTATTAATTTGTTAACCGATTGATGACGTATTTTGTCAATTCAATGGTTATTTCATTTAATTTTGGTGTTAAATAATTATTTTTTTTTTGTTCAAAGTACCTCCAATGTTTGAAATAAATTTCTGTCTGGCTTTGTTAAATAAATACTAATGTAGTAACATCTCTCTCATTTTAACATTGTTATAGCCAATCGTATGGCCGGGACTCCAAGGTATTTACCAATGTGGATGATGTATTATGATCTTTCTTAGAAAACCACCAAGTAAATTTTTCGTGTGTTTAATTTTGAGGCTATAATTCAAATAAATCTTTTCTTATTTCTTTTTAGGTTACCAAAAAGGGCACAAAGTGTGGTTGAAGATGCTAGGTTTCGACCAGACGACAGTGAGTCATATTAACTGAAAAGGTATGTGGAACTAATGGATATGACTATTACTTAAAAAAAACAAGGAGCCTATTTTTAAATTCAAGCAAAGTAGCATGTTTAGACAGTCATGTAGAACAAATACCGTGTAATATTGTAAGTTCTTCAATTTCATTCCTATCTATGGACTATTTTCTAGATACAGATACTTTTTATAATTTTACCAATATTGCTGCTAATAAACGAATACCCTTTTTATTAGTTCTGATGTTAATAGATTGTGGACTGATTTGCTTATAATGAGCAGAAATTTAGTTCGACGGAACTAATTTTAATTGTACATTAATAATTTTAGATAAAAGTCCCTACATAAAAGTAATAAATTGCAATTTTTTTTTTGGTAGTGAAAACAGCATTCCCAGCGGTAGACATCTAAAAAAAATCTTTCTACGAGCTCCAATAAGCTAGAAAACTAGAAAAGTATAGAAATTTATCTACACATCAAAAAGAAAGCAAAAAAGATTATTGTTTGCATTCACTAAATGATATTGTAACTATTGAACTGGCGTTTAACAGTTTTCCAACAAACTTTAGTGTAGCAAGAAAATTAGGTTATTATTTTTCTTTTCCGGATATGAACTTTATATTTATTTACTGCTCTAATTTTTGCTATTTATTTACTTTATATCTCTCACCAATTTTTCATTTTCTTTTATTTTAATTGTTAAAAAACTTCTTAAAAAGTACAGGTCCGTTTATCGATAGTAAAGGCAAAATAATTTTGTTAGGTTTAATCGAAGAATTACAAAAAGTTCAGTGTTCTATATCACAATTAAATGCAAGTTAGGCTGGCAGTTAAAATTTTCAATAATTCCTTAGCAAGTGCTTTAGAATTTGGTGGTAATACCGTAAAATTGCATCATGTCCAAAGATGTAGTAGAAATGCAAAATTTATTATATTGATCAATAATTTATTTTATATTTTAAATAGAAAACAATTTCAAAGCTGTGGTTTTTAAAAAGCCAGTAAATTTTTATAGAATATATATATATATATATATATATATATATATATATATATATATATATATATATATATATATATATATATATATATATCGGAAATAAGTCTTAATAACTAGTGAGCCCTTCACGATACCGATTTAAAAAGTAATATTTTAAAATATATATCTCACTAAAAATTAAGAACTTTTTGGACTGTTTCCTCAATTATGCGTTTATGATTATGACGTAATAAGAATCCCACTTTAAAACAATTTATTACTGCTCACAAGTGCACTTGTATTCTAAATAATAAAACATCAATTAGAACTTATCTTATTTTAATTGCAATAGGCTCATTAATTCTATAAGTATTGAAAACTTAAGTATGGTGGTGAATAAGTTTGTAAGTCTGAAATAAGTCTCGATTCGAGTTCACCTTATTAACTTATCAACGATAACTCAACAAAACTATCAAAAATAAAGAAATTTGTGTCATTACTCCATTTCTAAGATATTTAAGACTGTAGAAATGTCAATATTTAGCCTACATATTTGAAATTGAACTAATAGCATTTTGCACAGTGACGATCTAAGGACGTTATCAATCATTTCCCCCGGTTTGCATAACTTTTACATCCAGAAAGGGAAAATATCGTGTTTTTCCTCCTCAGATGTGAAGTTGATATCTAGAATTGCGTTCAGTACTTTTTTGGATTTGTGAACTTTGTTTCTTCATTTTTATTACCTCTCTTTGTTTTATCCTCCGTTTTACAGTTGTTTGCACCTGATACAGTACTGTCTGTTTATCTTATGTACTTAATTTTTAAGATGCCACAATCTAAGTCGACCACAATTTCTAGTTTCGGGCCTCGTGGTGGTCTGGAAGCCAATTCCTCTGTTTATTGTGGTTTCTCTGAGAAAATGGATTAGTATCATATATTTACAGGAGTAGTACATTTCAGGTTTCCGCGATAGAGATGTGAAGAAGCATATTGCCCTGGATTATCGTTCTATGAAAAACGGAAGTTATATATAATGTTCTGTTATCAATTTGGACCCCTTATACTGTTTTTGAAATTCTTTAAGTATAACTGGAGCTCTATCTATTGTAAACGAAAATGTATCATACATTTAAATTTTATTTCACATTATAATCAATGAAATACATATAAATATGATACGTTTAAAAAGAATAGAAACATATCTAGCTAAATTATTAATTACCGTGCTTTGGTATTAGCGAAAACAGTAATAGCATCGTTCCAGCAACGTATTAATTTTATTTAAATTCATACAATGCTCAGCCGCTGCAGTGAGATAATACTATAAAAAATAGAAACTTTACGGTTAGTCTTTATACGACAGTTTGTCTTTAAAAAATCTTCTCAATGACAACGAACTGCTAAACAATTTTAAGCCAACATAAACGGTATTCGAAATATCCTTCCTTGTACAATTCTGAAAAATGCAATGATCTATATTAACTTGTTCCTCAATATCTTTACCAATTTTATTTTTTGCCACAAACCTTGTAGCAACATCATGAGCATTCATTAAGGTGGAATAACAATTTGAGGCATTATATGACCAAAATACTTTTTTCCAATCTCGTAATCCAGACTGCCATTGGCTTTTGACATTTAAAAATGTATACTTGGGTAAATTATATACTCATATTTATATACTTAAATTCAAGGCCCTATGTGCAATCAAAATGTTGATTATGTTTTTGAAATTGCTTCAGATCCTGCTGAATAGAGAAACATTACCGATAAGTTAACACAAATTTTATTTGGGGTCAATAAGAGTTACAAAATATTATTTTCCTGTAAGTAAAGAAGACAGTTTAGGCCTTCGTTATACAGTCGACAATTACCTAATGCGAAAACAGTTTTAAAACCGTTTTGAATTAATTCAAAGCAACAAGTTTTTTTTTGTTTTGCAAACTATTTAACAAAAAATACGCTAACCCATGCTCGAATGGTCATTCCAATTGGTCACATTTGTGGCGTAACTTGAAATCACATGAGTCATCTCAAAAAAATAATTTATTTGTAGCCTCGTTTGTGGTACGATATACTAGCTAAAATCAAAAGTATTTCGAAATTATTCTAAAATTGAATGGGTTAGAGAATCTTCACGGAGTTGCTAGATTTCTTAAGAAGTTACCGAACGAATTCAAGCTTCCTGAAAGTAATCGAAAAAGCAAGAGTAATTAATTAACAAATTATCAATTGGGAACGTTTTCCCTCATCCGCTCCAGATAAAATATTTCTGCACGGTCCTGCTTATATTATTCTTATATAAGATGGCAGCACTTATACTTCACCATTTTGGTTTGCTCTCCATATGATATAGTATGATGGCACCACGCGCTTTTCAATACAGCATTTGACACTTGTTGGAATTTGATTAGATTAGAAAAATGGTATTTCCAAGTGTAGAGCTCTGCATCAATGTTAACAAGGAGGTTTCCATCCTTGTCCCGAATGGCAATAGGCCTAGATCTAAAAGTATGGTAAAGTCCTGTGACATCTTTAAATAAGTTACCAGAATTGCGCTCATTGCTGAGTTGTTGTACTCTTAAGACTTCTGCCTTCCATCATTCACACTTTTTCGACTACAAATTTGCTTGTCGGTTCTTCTAGTAAAGACTTCTTGGTTTTTCCATGCGATTGTAAAACGTATTCCAGCTTCTTTTTAGACTGTATTCTGTTGCTCGACAGCAAGACGACACTTCATCAAACCAATCATTTATGGGTTTAATTTTCACCATACTTAGAGTCACCTGAGCAGCGCAGACAACGAAAGTTTTCAACATCTCCCATAGAACTTTCAAATCATGAGAACGGTGGATGCTTTCCATATAATGCTACTGCTAATAAGATTCTGATATTGTGCTTTCTCATCTTCATTCATGAAACTTTACAGTTGAAACGTAAGGTCACCAATTGATGATCACTCCCTACAAAGTTGGCAGCCGACCAATCAGATCTTACATCTTTGATGACCCGAGACCTTCCCTTAGAAATTAACACATGGTTAATTTGACTTCGAGACGTTATACGAGGGTGTGTCCATGTTTCCAAGTAGATATTTGTATGAAGTTAGAATGTGCTAGGTACAACGAGGTCGTCCCCGATCACGTCGGGGGTACGGACCCATGTTCTCACATAAGTCAGTTTAATTGTTGACAGCTTTAGCATTAAAGTCACCAATCATTATTATGACGTTGGGCTCCGGTATAGATTGCATCAGATCTTCTAAATTGTTATAAAATGAGTCTTTTTCTTTGGGTTGGGTACACACACGATTATCATCTGATTTGAAATCCAAAACAGTCTTTTTCATCTTGGGCCCAAGAATACAATCAAAATAAACGCTCTTGGGTTTCTTAGCGCCTTCCTGTTCCACGTACCTATCCTAAACCGCGTGTTCGCTAACATAAACAGGGCTCGGTTAAAATTTTGGCGGTATCCATTTTTCTTTTTATTGATATGTTCAACAATGAGGTTTTTTCGGATGTGGGTAGCCAGCCCACCGATCCAATCTTTGTTTAGTCGCCTCATACGACAAGCCAAGGATGCTGTTTTTCATCATCGGCGATGTTCTTTATTATGATAATTAAATTTGTTTATCCAGTTCCAATGATTAACCTATAATCATAACTTTTGACATTCTTCCCACGCAGGTTACCATAAAAATTTCCTAATAGATTCTAAATAAATTTTTGTTTTTGAATTCTCAAATGTGTTAAATAGAATCTTGATATATTTTCAGTTATAATCGTATAAGTAGACATCGTGAAGATATTTACTAGACGTATGCTAATTAAATTTATTAATGTTAAATATATTCTAAAATCTAATGGAACCGAATTTATGGTAATTAAAAAATTTACTACATATTTACTTTTCATTAAGAGTTCTTATTTAAATTCTTTACTGTTCACTTTTTATCTTCATGAAATTTTTCCAACTAATTATTTCAATTGGTAAAGATATTTTTTATTACATTTTTTTCGTTTTATCATTAAAACTACTGTACATTTTTATGCCATTTCATAATTTATACGAGAAGAACATCAAAAAATTACTATAACGAATAAATATCTAAGTAAATACTAAAAATTTACATAAAATCATATTCTAATTTTTTTTCGAAATAGGAAAAAGCTTATAAGCGGAAAATAACATACAAAATATAGGAAAGTAAAGTAAAATTAATTAAACAAAACAAAAAAAAAATTAAAAAATTTGAATAAAACCATAAACATTTTTTTTTTTGGTTTTGGTTCGAACGAACAAAAATTTGGTTACAGGTCAAGTGAGAAAAATACTTTTAATTTGTTAGTTTTAAATACCAAAACAATTTCCAGAAATAACTAAACTAAAAAAAAAAAAAAATTGTATGTTTTTTCCATATTACAGTATTACACCATTATTATTGAAATAATTTTAGTTTTATATCTATTATAAATTTTATTTTAATTAAAGTTTTTTTTTTTTTTTTGGGAAATGATAAAATCTTAAAAAATTTAAATCGCTTTGAATATGTTTAAAACAGAAAATAGTTTTATTGTATTTACATTTTTGTTTATAGTTTTAATTATTTTAAATGGTTTCATTTTATTATTATCATTATCATTGTAACAGTGCTACTCACACTAAGTGTGTATAATAGTGATGGTGGTGAATGGTGTCAGCTGGTCGGTAAATTATGTTACGGTTTGTAAATATTTCCTAATAGCATATCTATATCCTATATAGAAAAGTGTCGGTTTTGTGTGGTCCCCAATCGAATTCTGGGTTCTAATTTTAACATTATTAATACAGTATGTAAATTAGTATTTATAATTATCTATACCAACAATTTATTTGCCACATTTTACCATAAAATAGTTTGTTTGTTAAAAAAAAAAATAATAAAATTAATTTAAATAAATTAAAAATTTAAACAAAAAAAAAATAGTAAAACTGCTATTAATTTTCTAACTAATCCCTTATAAATATTTATTGTTAGTTTATTATAGTAAATTCTCATTTTTTTTAATCTATCTTAAAATACTTTAAATTTACTGATGATTATCTCTCGGGTCAAAACAACAGCACTAATAATTTAGAAACTTTGAACTACAGAAAAAAAAGAAGGACAATAAGTATGTTTATTGAAATAGATTAGTTGTGATGATAATAAAAATGTATACACTGTAGTATAAGGTATGTAGTGCAGAATGCTAATTTTGTGTTGTTGTGAAAATATAAAATGTTTTGTTAGCGATTTTAATTGATTCTAACAAGAAATGAAATTGATGATGGAACTGTACTTTTCTAATGGCGGACTTGTCTATTTAGTTCCTAATTGAAAGTTTTTATATGTGATGGTTGCTTCTTCTACATTGTTACCAATTTCTAAGAAAAGAGTGTTATCAGTAAATGTTGCTATGTGAAATGGCTTGTGCTATATCCAAGAAGATACTTGAACATAGTTTTTTGCTTTCCAGCACATCTTTAATTATGTCTGTAAAGCAAAGATCAATCGGAGATTCATCACTGGCAATTATGCTGATTCACATGTTGCATCATTTTCCATCTACTGATTTTTGATAGCTTGACGTTGACTAAATTTTCGGTAGGCAGCTGCGTAGTGGCCTGATCAATCAAGAAATGAGCCGGATGTTAAATATTCCGCTCGATAAGATTTAAATCGGTCTGGAGTTCAACATGGCGTCTGTATTTTGTCTGCAAATTCCCACAATCTTGGCAGAATAAATTTAAAAGGTATTTGGTCTGTTAAAAAACAAGTTTGAAAATAAATTAATGTTTTCTCTCAATATGCATCGGTTGTCAGGACGGAAATGAAACCAATTTGTGTGGTTTTTAATCAAAATGAACAAATATCCTTTATACATGTTCTGACGTCTTCCTCTGGCTAAATATATTTAGGGCCCGTTCTAATTAACCTTAATCCACCTCAATTTTATTAAAAGGCTTTGTTAGTTCCGCTCTTTGACACGGGAGAACCCCATGTCTTGAATTAGTAGCCTTTGCAGCGTATTTAACACATTTTACACAAATATCAACTGTCTTGTGAATTAAGTTTTGACTTCTCAAAATCCAATACTTTTTGCGTAATGTTTCCCCCATTAAGGTAGAGCCAGCATGAAGATGAACGCAAATGTTTGTCTTACTATCATTTCTGTTTATTTATCCTTTGCTGCTAATATTAGTGGATGTTTCAGGTCATATGTTATAGATGTATTGGCCAATCTTCCACCAACTCGAAAAAGGCCTGTTCATCGATAAATGGATGTAGATGTCTTAGTCTACTCGATGTTGGTAACTCTTTTTTAGATATTATTTGAAGATAATGTTAACAGAGAAGGTTGAGTGTCACGTTTGAAATTCGCTTTGGTTTTAGATTGATAAATCGAAATACATATGCTAGAACTCAGATGATTTTGCAAAATCTGGCTATGTTATCGATTAACTCATCAATTATGTGTGGTTGAATAACTTTTACATTGAATGTTTGACTGCGCATTTGTTCTGATGTCCTAGATTGACATTTAATACTTTCTTTTCCAATTTTCAAAATTTATCAACCAAATTAGACCATCATAAACTAAGGTCTTGAAGTTTTTCTGCATCAATTTCTCTTAAAGCAATGTCAGCTGGTTTATCTTGGGAGTCGGCGTGTCTCCGATAATAGGAATCCTGTTCTGTTGCTAACATAGGTATTCCATCTGGTAGGATGCAATGACAACCAATTTAAAACGATTGTAGAATCTATCCAAGCGACAGTTTCGGCTATACCAACCTTCAAACCCCTTTTGATAGTTTAAAAGAGCCTGGTTAATAATAAAGCTTCACAAAGCTCTAAACAAAGAATAGACACTTGTTTAATTGGGGTTACCTTAGGTTTTGCTGTCAAGACCTTAATGACTGAATCACCATTATGTTTGGTTGTTATCCCGTACGCATATTTACAAGCATCTGCCAAACCATACAATGTGATTTTGCTACATTTGTCTGTTTGTTTATACATTTCCACCTTGATGCTTTCAATTTTGTAAAGATTGTCCCGTATTTTATGATCCCCTAACTTACCTTTTCACAAAGCTTGAAAATATATTCAATGTATTGCTGCCCTAAAAGTGTCTAAGTAAGACATGCTTCTTGATTGGTAACCTGACTTCAAATCTGTCACTGTTGTTGGTAATGATCAATTGTTGGTAATCAATTTCCCTATATTCGTAGACATGTGAATCTGCAAGTTTATGATTCTTGAAATTATTTAGGTCAATAAATTCTACGATAGATGGTTGCTTTGCAGTGAGTTTAAGTGCATTTGTGTGTCCGTTGGTTTTAGCTCCAATACTAGTTACAGCATAAAAATGTTGAAAAATTGCAACCATAGGTCTGCGATAGACTTAAATTGGATGTTTGTTCATTGACGAAAAATTTGAAATAATAAATTTCGAGCTCTTTTTCCAGCATTTCTACACTTCTTCCAAAACTTGCCTTTAAAGCCTTGTGTCGCACAGGAAACGCATATTTTCGAAAAATCAGATATCAACGAAAAATATATTTATAAAACATAAGATATGCTTCTCACATCATCTCTGGCCATTATTGAATCGGAAACCGGTTCTCCCGTAGATCCCGGTTCTCGATACTAAAATACCACTACTGAGATTTAGGTATCAAACCCCAAATTCGATTATTCTCTATAAGATAAAAATTTCAAATTTATTTTCCTTTAAAAACCTTTAAAAACATCGCTGCCAACTTTTTGTTATGCTATATCTAGCAACTCCTCATCATTACGGGTTCTGTCAGCAATCGCTTTATTTATTTTGTCAGGAGAGAGATTATAAAAGTCCTCACGCCAACTGTTTGTACCAAAACAGTTCTCTTAAAAAAGTTCTGCTAGACATTTTGTACATGTCACATAAACGGTCTAAACCGATATATTTTCTCTTTTTCTCTAAGCACAACGTGTGTTTTGTGTTCCAGCTTTGTTAAGCCGCCATTTTGTTTTGGATAACATTTGCTGCAGTTTGTAATTGACAGTCGTAAAAATATAATTTATTATGAAGTACCGCAACAACGCGTAGAACTTAAAAAACATTCAATTAACAATACGTGAAGAAAAACAAATAATGTGCTCCATCACATCACATAATGATTGTCTCCATCATATTTGTTGAAGATATTTTAAAAAAGATTTATATGTTTACCCATATAATATTTAATTAATACAATAACTGAAGAAAATGGCCGAGATTTCAGTGCTTGATTTTTACTTATCAGTTTAGACGTACACTTGGATGACTTTGCCACTTTGAGGCCACTAACTTTTAACTTTCTACTATCACAGAAATAAATTATCATAGAACGGGAAACTTCTCAAAACCACGATTATCTTTTTAAAAACGTTCTTCCCAGACAATATCTTTAAGTATACAGAAATCGAAAATAATACCATAAAAATTATAATTTTAAAATATTAAAATCTCATTCGTGCCTAACATACATCACATACTATAATAACAAAATATGAAACTTGCAAGTAAATAGACTTACATATTCATTAAGAAATCAGCTGGGGATACCACACCTTAGATAATTTTTGTTTAACAAAAAAAATTATATACATAATAAAAATATAAACAAATATATTTATTTTTGTCTAAATTTCAAAATATTATAATAATTTTAGAGGTTTTATATTGCAATTGTTGTTGTCAAGCCGTTCGATCGATCGCGAAAACGAAAAATGAAAATCAGTTAACAAAACAAATTAAATAAACAAAAAAATAATGAATAAATAAAATTTTTAAACAATTTTCTTTAATATTTTTTAAACGTGACATGTTCAATTTTTGTTGCTGTAAATGTTAAATAATACAACCACACTAAAACATTACACATATTTTTTTTTCTTAAGTTTTTACGTACGTAAGTACCATATATTAAATAGTTAGACGTCTACAAAATTGTCTGTCTGTCAGATTTCGGTTATTGGAGCAAACCCGATTTCGAAATCAGACTACAAAAAGTTGATGATTAAATTATGAATAATTTTAGATAAGTTTAATTTTATTATTATTACTGACAATAACTTTATTTTTGACTTTCCTTTAGATAAATAAAAAAAAGTGTTTCAATTTATTGTTAATTTTTATGTCTTGATTTTCATATGTCATTAACTTGTAGAGTCCAACTACAAGTGTTAATTTACCTTCGGTTCATTTTTATAAGCCATGGTCTACTATGAGTAAATTCCAACAAATTAGATGAGTCACAGAAACTTCATTATTAAATTTTCCAATTTTTGCACTTACCTCATCATTTTGTGTTTGGAAATTCAGATGATGACATAACTGGAGTTCAAAGTTTTTAATTTCACTTGCGTGACTTGTTTTGCTATGATCTACATAATATTTCTGATCATAACCAGAGGAATTAGACCAAATTCGTTCAAATTCGGCAAACAGCTCTCATAAATTTCAATAAATGGCCAAGCGGCCATTAAGTGTCTGTAGCTCGAGCACAAAATCATTGAATGGTTTTCCATCAACCTTCTCTTTACTCTCTCTCTGATTTTTGACCTGAAAAGCGTACTAGTAATGCTTTTCGAAGCTCGTCCCATGAAGATTGTTGATGATCACGAGTGTATGACCATAAGCACTTTATAGCCATTTAAGAATAAAACGAATGAATAATAAGAGGTAAGTTATTATTTGGTAAATCACCTTGTCTCGCAAGTTTCTAAGCAAAATAAAAAAACTTTAATCCACGAGATCCTCTCTCGAAGCATAACAATAGAAGTGCCATCATAAAAAAAAACCATGTCGGATCGATGGAATATCCGTCAAAATTTAGTTTAAAAATATGACATTTAGGCGATTATACATATATAAATATTTTGATTATTTTAAAACGATACCAGAAGCGACATTTAACACGTCAATATACTATGCATTTGGGCATGTAGAACCGAGCATGTTCTTGTTTTATTTTACTTCCTACATCCGCTTAGGCTTGGTTGAATAATATTGTTGGTCGTTCCAACTAAATTGTATGAAGCCAAGAAAATTGGTGTTTCTCTTCGACAGCAGTAGAATCTTCTTGAATTTTGACTTCTTCTTTTTCAATCTCGATTTGTGAAACTTCTAATCGATTAATTGCACATTGCACAACACTTTTAAATTTATCACGAATAGATGATATCTTTCATGGTAGCCAACTACGATTAGCACAAAACAATCACATTTATAATGAAGTGCTCAGCATTCTGCAATCTTACCAGCAAGTCCAATCTGCAAACATTCAGCTGTAATCTGATATGTTTCTCTGAAATAAAATATCTATTAATGTACTAATATTTCCAAGTCATAGACTGTAAAAAATTAAATTAGGTTTCACCAGGAAATTCATAAATTAAATTAGGTTTCACCTGGAAAAATTATTAATGGTATTAGGTTTCACCTGGAAAAATTATTAATGGTTGATATAATAATATAATAATATAATAATATAATAATATAATAATATAATAATATAATAATATAATAATATAATAATATAATAATATAATAATATAATAATATAATAATATAATAATATAATAATATAATAATATAATAATATAATAATATAATAATATAATAATATAATAATATAATAATATAATAATATAATAATATAATAATATAATAATATAATAATATAATAATATAATAATATAATAATATAATAATATAATAATATAATAATATAATAATATAATAATATAATAATATAATAATATAATAATATAATAATATAATAATATAATAATATAATAATATAATAATATAATAATATAATAATATAATAATATAATAATATAATAATATAATAATATAATAATATAATAATATAATAATATAATAATATAATAATATAATAATATAATAATATAATAATATAATAATATAATAATATAATAATATAATAATATAATAATATAATAATATAATAATATAATAATATAATAATATAATAATATAATAATATAATAATATAATAATATAATAATATAATAATATAATAATATAATAATATAATAATATAATAATATAATAATATAATAATATAATAATATAATAATATAATAATATAATAATATAATAATATAATAATATAATAATATAATAATATAATAATATAATAATATAATAATATAATAATATAATAATATAATAATATAATAATATAATAATATAATAATATAATAATATAATAATATAATAATATAATAATATAATAATATAATAATATAATAATATAATAATATAATAATATAATAATATAATAATATAATAATATAATAATATAATAATATAATAATATAATAATATAATAATATAATAATATAATAATATAATAATATAATAATATAATAATATAATAATATAATAATATAATAATATAATAATATAATAATATAATAATATAATAATATAATAATATAATAATATAATAATATAATAATATAATAATATAATAATATAATAATATAATAATATAATAATATAATAATATAATAATATAATAATATAATAATATAATAATATAATAATATAATAATATAATAATATAATAATATAATAATATAATAATATAATAATATAATAATATAATAATATAATAATATAATAATATAATAATATAATAATATAATAATATAATAATATAATAATATAATAATATAATAATATAATAATATAATAATATAATAATATAATAATATAATAATATAATAATATAATAATATAATAATATAATAATATAATAATATAATAATATAATAATATAATAATATAATAATATAATAATATAATAATATAATAATATAATAATATAATAATATAATAATATAATAATATAATAATATAATAATATAATAATATAATAATATAATAATATAATAATATAATAATATAATAATATAATAATATAATAATATAATAATATAATAATATAATAATATAATAATATAATAATATAATAATATAATAATATAATAATATAATAATATAATAATATAATAATATAATAATATAATAATATAATAATATAATAATATAATAATATAATAATATAATAATATAATAATATAATAATATAATAATATAATAATATAATAATATAATAATATAATAATATAATAATATAATAATATAATAATATAATAATATAATAATATAATAATATAATAATATAATAATATAATAATATAATAATATAATAATATAATAATATAATAATATAATAATATAATAATATAATAATATAATAATATAATAATATAATAATATAATAATATAATAATATAATAATATAATAATATAATAATATAATAATATAATAATATAATAATATAATAATATAATAATATAATAATATAATAATATAATAATATAATAATATAATAATATAATAATATAATAATATAATAATATAATAATATAATAATATAATAATATAATAATATAATAATATAATAATATAATAATATAATAATATAATAATATAATAATATAATAATATAATAATATAATAATATAATAATATAATAATATAATAATATAATAATATAATAATATAATAATATAATAATATAATAATATAATAATATAATAATATAATAATATAATAATATAATAATATAATAATATAATAATATAATAATATAATAATATAATAATATAATAATATAATAATATAATAATATAATAATATAATAATATAATAATATAATAATATAATAATATAATAATATAATAATATAATAATATAATAATATAATAATATAATAATATAATAATATAATAATATAATAATATAATAATATAATAATATAATAATATAATAATATAATAATATAATAATATAATAATATAATAATATAATAATATAATAATATAATAATATAATAATATAATAATATAATAATATAATAATATAATAATATAATAATATAATAATATAATAATATAATAATATAATAATATAATAATATAATAATATAATAATATAATAATATAATAATATAATAATATAATAATATAATAATATAATAATATAATAATATAATAATATAATAATATAATAATATAATAATATAATAATATAATAATATAATAATATAATAATATAATAATATAATAATATAATAATATAATAATATAATAATATAATAATATAATAATATAATAATATAATAATATAATAATATAATAATATAATAATATAATAATATAATAATATAATAATATAATAATATAATAATATAATAATATAATAATATAATAATATAATAATATAATAATATAATAATATAATAATATAATAATATAATAATATAATAATATAATAATATAATAATATAATAATATAATAATATAATAATATAATAATATAATAATATAATAATATAATAATATAATAATATAATAATATAATAATATAATAATATAATAATATAATAATATAATAATATAATAATATAATAATATAATAATATAATAATATAATAATATAATAATATAATAATATAATAATATAATAATATAATAATATAATAATATAATAATATAATAATATAATAATATAATAATATAATAATATAATAATATAATAATATAATAATATAATAATATAATAATATAATAATATAATAATATAATAATATAATAATATAATAATATAATAATATAATAATATAATAATATAATAATATAATAATATAATAATATAATAATATAATAATATAATAATATAATAATATAATAATATAATAATATAATAATATAATAATATAATAATATAATAATATAATAATATAATAATATAATAATATAATAATATAATAATATAATAATATAATAATATAATAATATAATAATATAATAATATAATAATATAATAATATAATAATATAATAATATAATAATATAATAATATAATAATATAATAATATAATAATATAATAATATAATAATATAATAATATAATAATATAATAATATAATAATATAATAATATAATAATATAATAATATAATAATATAATAATATAATAATATAATAATATAATAATATAATAATATAATAATATAATAATATAATAATATAATAATATAATAATATAATAATATAATAATATAATAATATAATAATATAATAATATAATAATATAATAATATAATAATATAATAATATAATAATATAATAATATAATAATATAATAATATAATAATATAATAATATAATAATATAATAATATAATAATATAATAATATAATAATATAATAATATAATAATATAATAATATAATAATATAATAATATAATAATATAATAATATAATAATATAATAATATAATAATATAATAATATAATAATATAATAATATAATAATATAATAATATAATAATATAATAATATAATAATATAATAATATAATAATATAATAATATAATAATATAATAATATAATAATATAATAATATAATATTATAATATTATAATAATATAATAATATAATAATATAATAATATAATAATATAATAATATAATAATATAATAATATAATAATATAATAATATAATAATTTAAGAATTTAAGAATTTAAGAATTTAAGAATTTAAGAATTTAAGAATTTAAGAATTTAAGAATTTAAGAATTTAAGAATATAATAATATAATAATTTAAGAATATAATAATGTAATAATATAATAATATATGTATTAATATATATTAATCCTCCACATCGAGTATGATGAAGAAGAGTCGGAAGAGAACATCGAGGTACATTTTACAACGAGTGCCTTTTAAGCATACCTTCTCTAATGTATCGAACAAATAAGATCCTAAAATTTTTTGTCGACACCGGAGCAATCAAAAATTTTATAAGATCAAATATCGCCAGAAATGCTTAACTGATCAACACGCAATTTAACATTAGACCAGGAGATATCAAAAACCTACAAAATTTATAAACGCAGTTCTTTAAAAATTTTGCCAATTACTTTTTTTGTTTTTAAATTTTTTTTTGAAACAAGAAAAAATTTGACGTTAATCGGTAGGAATACTCGATTGAACTGATTAGTGGCAATATTAAATAATACTACTCATTTGCCAAAAACAAAAGGTAACTTTTATTTGTAGCTACATTTATTTGTCGAGTTAGACTTGTTATGTTTTAAGGTTTAGAATATATCATAAAATTTGTTTGATGACTAAGTAGTTCGTTAAAAATTATATCATTAATTTTTTTATGGACCGATTTTATTTTAATCTCCGTTTTATTTTTAAATATGCTTGATTCAATAGAAACTTTACAATTTTTAATCAGATTAGATACATTTTACAAATTCGAACCAATACTTTTTTAATGTGATAAAAAATCTGACGGATGGATATTTGCATTGGTTTTATCTGATTTATATTCGCGGCATTGATTAAGGATTTTTATAATCTAATTTTAACATCTTTAAGCAAATTTAAACTTATTACCTTCTTTCTATCAGCTTAAGTATCATAATCTTTATGTTGTATTCAGTGAGCAAGCTGACTTAAACAGATTGTTGCAATTTAAATTAAAAATTATATTGTTTACGGTGATTGTTGCTTGTCGTGTACTTCCTTTTTAGAAAATTTGTATAGAAATCATTGGGTTGAGTTTACCTATGGCACCTTGTTTACATTTGCATGTTCGATGGAAACGCAGCTGAATTTAATATTAATATTATAATTAGGTATTTCACGGCTTGCAACTTTAGGTTAGTTCTAAGTGAATCTGATAACTAATGTCTTAATTATTATAATTTTTTTCTTATTTAATGGTTGCATATAAATGTTTATTAGTATTTTTATTATCTGCCAGACGGTGTACTATATGTATATGTTTGTCTGTAATAAAATAAATGACCATTAAAATAAATAATTTATAGTAGAATAATATATATGTTATATGATTATCTGGACAGACTGTAATTGTAGAAAAACGTAAAAACCTTTTTCATTTTATAATTTTTTTTTTTTTATGTCATTTACGTGTCACACTTTTTAGCTGTATGTGAGCACAATTTTGATTGCATTTTAAAAAATTTATGTCAACTATTCGTGCCGTTAAATTAAATGTTACCATCAGATTTATGATTTTAGATGGTTATTTTTGTTTTATTGCGGTAGTCGAGCAAAGTTGAATAAAAGATTTTATATTGATTTAAAGAAAAATGTCAATGTCACTTGCTAATATTATTTGATAGTTTAGCCCAATGAATTTCTCTTCCTGATTCCAAGGGATTTTTCGATTTATTCGACGACGATTAGTTTTCGATAATTTTTAGCTAGTGGACAACTTCATAATTTATTTAAAAACCATAAATTATGATGAGTTCTCGAGAAGAAAATCTAGGCTCACTTACATACGTAAATAAAATTTGTTCAATGGCAACCAGCACAAAAAAAAAACAAACTCTAATCTATTCTGTGTGAATGTATTATGTGCGTTCGTTACAAAAATTATGAATTTTGGTTAACTCTTCGACGTGCCGATAACTTGTCAAGCAAGTTTTTTTCGATTAGTCGATTGTGTCACGCGATGTTCAGAATGGAAAAAAAAGCTTTTCAGGTTTAACAGAATCAAATTTGGTTTAAAGAACTGTAAAATAAAATAGAATGCCATGTGGCAGTAGAATTACTGCAACTCTTGTTATATTCAATCGGTTTACTATAACAGTTTTTAGATATATAGAATTCTGAATTATCGAAACCGAATACATATCGAAATAATAATTATAAAAACCCATTTTACCTCACTAAAACAATAAAATTCTAAGTCACAATAATTAACTAAATTAAATGCCAAAGCATTGATTGCCAATTTTACTCCCATAAAGACCTAATATATTTAAAGCAATTAGTCTAGCCGTAATGGAAGTAAAAATAAAATAATAAATTTTTATTAATAATTACGAATTCAGAACCAAGCAGCAATTATCCGTACATAATAATCAATTTTATTTTACATTTAAATATTTTTACAAAAAAAAAAAATTAGAATTTGTTTTTTTAATTAAATTAAAAGAAAATTTAATGTTATTTTGTCTGTGAATAGCCTCAATGGAATTTTTACTACTGGACATCATTTTGTGTATTTATAAAATTTCAATACTACTATTATTATTATTTTTACCATAAAAAAAATTAAATATGTAAATAAATAAAATAATAAAATATAAAACTATACTAAAATTAAACTAAAAAAAACATTTTTGTTTTTTGTAAATTCTACATACAATTTTCAACTTAAATTTTATTATTATATTAAATTTAATTAAATTTAATTTTAAATAAAATTGTTATTATCTTTCTTAACAAAATAGTTTTAGTTGGGGTTTTTTGTGTATTTAATTTTATTGTGAACAAATTTTACACTTCTATTTAATTATAGTTTTTGCTTTTCTCATAAAGTTTACGAGCGACAATTAAATTTTGAAATTGTGATAAAACTCCTAAACAGTATCAATTTGCTGATGTTCTAGGAGATGATAATGGAATGTTGATTGGAAATGGATGTGAAGTGTAGTCGATATTTTTTTGCATTTTATATAAACCGTAAAAATGTGGTCGATTTGTAGTCGTTCGAATGGTATAATCAAAGAATGAAATATCATATACATTTATCGGAAATATTTAAAGAACAATTTGCCCATAGGGGAAAAACTTAATATAAATACATATAGCTATAAAATATGTTTCTAAAACAAAATTAGGTGATAAACATTTGAGCACTTTTTTACTAACCTTGACTGACTTTGACTTTGACTTTTCAGTCGGCCATGAAAATCTTATGTACTTTTCAAATTATCATCAGCAGTGGTTGAAATAACCTAAAGTGGTGCGCTTCTAATATAATACGCCTTAAACCTAGAGAAGAAGATTATTGGCTGTATAATTTACACAAAGCAAATCGTTTAATGGGTTGACATTATTATTGATGGATTGACACCGGAGTGAGCGGCGCAACTGACTTCAAGAAGGCTTCGCGCTTTTTAAAAAATCGTTACTAAACATATTTTAATAATTATTCCTTGCATACAATTTTTTTAATGAAGACTAAGGAAGAAAATTTATAAGCGGCTTTGAAAAACTGAAAAGGAAAAAGAAAACAAGAGCAATTTCTAAATAGTAAAAAAACATAACCTACTCTAATATATCAAGAAAACTAAAAAACATTAAGGTGAATGTTCGACAGCATAAAACAGTTAGAAAAGACAGAGGCGTAACAAAGCTTAAAATAAAGTGGTAGATAATAAGAACTAATGACGCCAATCCGTTTCAAACTACCTAACTGCTGAACCAATAAACAATATCGAAATTGAAGAATCAACCTATGCTAATGTACAAGAATAGTCGACAAATTTTAGTCCAAGTGAATTTGAAATTAACGATCCTGCATGTTATCGCATGTTACTAGAAGTAGAATAATTCGACATAGTCCTACTAAATTTAATCAGCCATTTCCAAAGATAAGTCGAAGTTTCACAGTTAATTATTATCAGAGAAAATTAGCAAATGGGAACGATAAAATCTGATGTTGGACGTCAAAAATATTAAGTCATCGAGTCGCAAAGATATACAAGAATTGTTAAACGTATTATTGAAGCTATATTGTATATAGTGGAACACAAATTAGGTTTTAGAGAAAGTTCTGGGCAATATAGCGATTGGTATTAAAGTTCGTCAAAAAAATTTAGCTTCGAAATAACGGTAGCCATAATGAGCAGCTCTCTGTAATTTTCTACTTTGTAAATATTAATGAATTGCCTGTGGATATTAAAAATATCCACGAAACAACTTGTCAAGTGGCAAATAGGGCGAATCGTGTTTTACTTCTCGTAACAATAGCGATCGATACATTTCGACACATGATTCATGATCGACACTCATGTCATGCGGACTATCAAGATTATCAAAAGTATACGTCACGAATGACGTCACGAATGTTGTTTAAGTTACCACGCAGTCTTGCAAAATAAATCAGAAAAAAGGGATTTTTATTTTTTGGCATTCTTTAGAAAGTGTTTTCAACATTTTCTGCTTCAACAGCTTGATGGAATCTTTTTATGAAATACGTGAAATATACAACAGTGAAACCTTTTTCAAACACCAGATAGGAATGCCGTAACATCAGTATTTATATATATATATATATATATATATATATATATATATATATATATATATATATATATATATATATATATATATATATATATATATATATATATATATATATATATATATATATACATTTTCCATATCCAATATATAACCAGTTGACTTCTTATGAATTCCTTGTAAGCATTACGGTTTGGTACGAGTTGTTGAGTAAAGTTGGTTTCGTCAGAAAATATTGCAAAGGTTGATCATTTAAATAGATTTGGCAAAAAATCATCTAAAAAAATTATTCTAATGTTTTTTTTAAATATAGCGAATTTGATTTATTCCGTCTTTGGCTAAGGCCAACGAGATTGTTAAAATTAAATGCTGACCCAAAATTTAACATCATGCGACATAAGAAAACTCGACCAATATTTGATTATAAATCCGATGATGATGCTAGAAATGATGCAAAAGAAAATTTAAATTTGAAAAAATTATACATTTCTATAAATTGCAAAAGTTTACATGCTACACAAAAAAAAAAGATTTGCATTTCGATGATTCAATTTAGGAATTGATGTTTTTAATATTTTCCCAGAAAAAGTTAAACAGTTTTACGGTTCATTCTTTCTAACAATTTATCTGACATGTAACCAGACCAAATCACTGTACTGAAAATATTATTAACAACACTGGTTACAGTTGCATAAACCGAAAGATTTTTTTCAAAATTTAAAATTATTAGAAATTAGAGGCTTCAAAAAGATTAAAGTTTGTGGCAAATTAAATTTAAATTAAATTCAACTTAAATTTTACTTAAATTTAACTTAAATTTAACTTGAATTTAAATTAAATTTAAATTAAATTTTAATTAAATTTAAATTAAAAATAAAATAAAATTTAATTTAAATTTAACTTAAATTTATTAAGGTTTATTAAAAATTAGGTCGTCTCATCAGGCTTCAGCAGCCTGAATTTTTAATGAATTTGAGTCTCGCATTAGCTCGAAACCAAAGCTACTAAAACTAAGCTTTTTTCAAACCTTTTTATATTTAATTAATTATTTTATATATATATATATATATATATATATATATATATATATATATATATATATATATATATATATATACATATATATATATGTATATATATATATATATATATATATATATATATATATATATATATATATATATATATATATATATATATATATATATATATATATATATTTATATATATATATATATATATATATATATATATATATATATATATATATATATATATATATATATTATATATATATATATATATATATATATATATATATATATATATATATATATATATATATATATTTATATAATTATATATTTTAGTCTACCACAATGAACTGCAATGTTTTTTTTGATAATATTGACTTTTCAACTTTTTTTTATTATCTTAAGTTTATTTATTTAATGTCAGGTTTCAGACTGCATTAAGGTAAACATTTCGTTAAATAGTTTACATTTCCTAAATATTTGACTCTTCAAACACTCATGGTGGCTTTAAACACTCTTAAAATTTTAACAAGGTTCTCATTTTGTAAAACAAAATTCTGCCACCTTAGATAATAAACTGCACCCAACCATCATAGGTGATAAATTTATTCACACTTTATGTATAAACAAATTTTTTCTTAAGATTGAGTCATTGACCTTGACTAACCACATACAGCTATTTTTTGTTTATGTTTCCTGGCGCCTCAACACGTTAAGGTGATTTATGAATAATTTGTTTTAATTGACAATATTATTAGCCATAATTGATGATCAAACAGCACTTCATTATATATCTAGAATGTGAATCAAACATTTAATGAAAAAACCAAAATAAATTAAAGTATTTGCCAAGACCAAATATAAAAAGTCAATTAGTTGTTGTGTTCGGTTCGAATTTATTACACAACACACCGTTGATTACAATAAACATGGGAAATAAATGAGTCATTTGCTTTATAATATGGAATTTATTGATCTATCTTAATTCGATGCTACCAGTTGTACTAATGACTTCTACAAACAAAACTCATAAAAATTGTACTAACCCAAAGTGTTCTAATTTGATCTTAGCTCAAAAATTATAGAGTAATTTTGTTGGCGCTCTACTATATAACAAAAAAAAAAAAAAAAAAACAAATCCAAATCAATTTGTACATAAACTTATACTTAAGCCCAACGAGATAAGTAATTATTTTTAGATTATAGAATAATAATCTGATCATCGTTAGACGACGACTTTCTATAATAAACTCATTATAATAAATTCTAAATTAATAACAAAAAAAACTCGAAATTATTTTACCTCATTAAAAATTATTAAATTACACAAAATTTGATATTTCGAATGACATACATATTCGATTACATACGTCATGTGCGCGCTTTTAACTATAGACTATAGACGATATAAAATCACGGCCGCACAATGTATACAAGCGATTACTAACAGAATGATATAATCAACATCTTTACGAAAGTATCAACCGTTATTCAATTTTTTTTTTGTTAAAGAATCATGTAACACACCTACTAAAGGTAATTTTATGTAATTTTAGAAGATTTTCATATTTTCCAATTGTTCTGTTGTACAAAATGTATAATAACAATTATATTTTGTACAATGTATGAATGTATCACATATGTATATTATGTTGTGAAATTAATGGTTAGAGGATGATAAATACAAAATTAATAATATGTTAATTAGGCCAATGAACCATAATTTGTATAGTCTGGGATTTTTTATTTTTTGGTATGGTCGTTATATATTTTGTATATTACATTAAATTTAAATTGGTTGAACTAATTAGATACAAATAAATATATATGTTATACAATTTAATGGACAAATTTGTTTGTAAATTGCGTATTGTGCGCGCCCATTTATTGTCTTCATCATCGATGTCATTGAAATTTGAACTTGTCAATTATAAAGTTATGCTCTCGTACATGTTAACGATGATAACGAATAAGATAAGATATATTTGATGAGCTCATTATAATGGTATCGTGTGTTGTGGTACATAATATATCGATGTGTATGTATATGGTCGACTCAAGACTCGAATACAGTAAAAGTATGCCGGAATATTTATTTGATCGGGGTTTTTCTTTTTAAGATAAATGTGTAGTTTGAGACGAAGGTAATGAAATTGCAAAATGAGTATAGAAATTAATAAAATGTTCTCGCTTATGATTTAATTTCAACGTAGCAAGCATTGCATTAAAGTTGTGAGGTACCGTAATAATTGTAAACCTTTGAAATTGGAAAAAAAATTCTGAAATGTATTATTATATTTTTAACCATACAAACTTTTTAAAAATTAAAAGTCATATCACAGCAAATAACTACATTTCTCTTATAATTTTAAGACCTATGGACCCACAGCGGTACAGATAGGAACTGACTTATAATATTAATTCTAAAATTTAGTATCGTTGTTGATTATTTTGTTCACTGCAGTGATTTAGTGATTTAGTAATCACAACCATGAATGATAACCAACTAGAGGGCTAATCGACAGATTCAATGACATTTTTCTAATAATTCATAAATTTTAGCATCTCCTTTTTTTCAAATGGAATTGGTATACGTATCTATATTGGTATGTCGATTTCGGCATCGATTTATTGCAATGTCGATGGCCCCTGTGATTGGAAGGTAATCTCATGAGCTTCGTAAAAGCTTTCGAAACGAGCATGTGTATTCTAAGAATTCCACAACAACATCCTTCGCTGGATGTAGGTGCCGGCTAAAAAGGTTGGATCGCTGGGCGGACTATTTGCATCCTTAAAAAATTCAACTGTTAAAAAAATCAATTAACAGACACGCTTAGGATTGTTACGTAAAACATGCAGTCTGTAAGAAAACCAGGCGCGTTTAAAAGCACTATAACAGCCGTTATAGAAAATCGCTTGGAACTCGTTGTTCTCCAAGAAACTCAAGTGCCAGAAAGTAAAGGCCATGTGTCTCAAGGCTGTACGTTGCTTTACAGTGAAAATGACCTCGGCAATCTTGCTGTGAGTTTTATTCTTGTAGTATTTGATAATTGAATGTGCAACATTCATAGACTACGTCTATGCATGCGCCCACTGATGTAAGCCAACCCAATAAGATAAAGATTCATTTTTCAACAATTTAGATGATCTGATGGAATCTATACACCAGCACTTATTTGAAAATATAGGACCTTATTCGTGACACGATCTAGCGACGGATAGCAAGGAAAGAATGATATAATTTGCGATCGCGAAAGACCTCATTGTGGCTAGCACATTCTTTAAACATAAAAATATACACTTGGAAACATGGACACCAACTCTTAAGACGTTGCTTTCCGTCAGAAATTTTATTAATTTGTTAATTCATATCAATGACCTAAATAAACACTTGTGACTTTTTAAACTCATCCATCGACGGTTTCATTTCCACTAATTTAAAGTTTTACAGCTGGAATTATCTCTGGATTATCCGCAATAACGTCATAACCTCTACCCTTTATAGTCCAATTGATTGAAAATCCACACCAAACTGTTACTCTTAGTGAATGCGTTGTCTTCTCTACGAGTACATGTGGTTGTTCGATCCACAAATCCAGCAGTTCTGTTTGTTTACATAGCCTCCGAGATCGAAATGCGTTTCGTTTGGAAAGATTTTTTTTACACAATAATTACTATGAAAATAAAATTTCAATATTTCGAAACGTGCTTCGATGATTTTTTCATGCCGCGAAACATCAGACTAATGAGCTATTATTATTTCAAGCATTTCCATAGTACAAGTGTTGCCATAGCCTATGATTTAAAAACAAACAATACTATTTTTGAACTAATTGCTTCATTTAACAGCAAACACACCATCGAATTATTTTGTATGCTCTCCGCTGCTTTTCATTTAACTTTTTTTTCACAATGTTCCTTCTCGGTCGATCTAAATATTTATCCCTGTGTTTGTTTTTAAATTTTGCTTCTTACATTCATGGCGTTAATTTTTTTGGAAATCAAATAAATTGAGTAGAGTTAGGCGACTGAATCATCAAAATTAACTAAGTAACCAGCATTGGTAAGAAGCGCAAAATGCAATTATTTACTTTACAAATTTTACCTTGACTTATATGTGCTAAAGTGCTTTGGAAGAATCTTGATGTTAGGTGTAAAAGGAAATATACTAAAAAGGCCCATTCTCCTGATCACATTAAACAAAGTTTTACTTCTTTTTTGAAATAGTTTTTTTTTTTATATATATATAGTATATCACCTTTACCTGACGAGCATAAACCTCCTAAATTTCTTAAATTATTCCAGGTAATTTTGGAATTAAATTCATTTCCGAAATAAAAGCTTGATTGATAAATTTTGTAGTTTTTTTCCGAAGTATTTTAAAATAGTTCAAATCTGTTTCCAATTCACTACTTTTATTGAATCCACCTGTAGTTTGGTTCAATTATGGCGTAATGGGACATTTATTAATGCTTATTTTACGAGGAACACAAACTTTATAAAAGTATAAAAAAAAGTATAAGAACAATCACCACCGTCTGTTTTTCCATTGGGTAAATTGCGATCCGACATAATATAAAGACACATAGTAACACCAGGGTTTGTTAGTCCTTTGGCGTGCTAGATGTCGCTACTTGTATCGTTTCAAAATATTCAAAATATGTTATATGTATAATCGCCTAAATGTCATATATTTATTCTAAATGTTGACTTTATTCTATCGACCCGACATCTGGAACTTCAATGGGTTAACTGTATTTTTCTTATGATGGTAGTACTATTTGTATTTATATTATGGATCTAATCTAAATAAAGTGAATCTGGGATAAAGTGAATCCGGTTAAACGTTTCGCTGCATCCGGTATTTTGTCACTAATCCAAGTTTTAGTAAAATAATATCTTTATTTTTGCCAAAAATAAGACAATTTCATCAAATTTTGTATATATGCGTGTATTTAGAAGTGAAATATTCAAACCTGAAAATCTGTTGATGTAACATTTCAATACATCGTGATTACTAGAAGTCGATGGAGAATCAGAGTTAGACTTAGATGTATTGTGTACGAACAAATTATCCATTAAATTTTTAAAAATTATGAATCTTGAGATTACTCTGCATTTAAAATATGTATTTGTTTCACCAAATTCGAAGTTCGAATCAGGTTTTAATCAGGTTTTAGAGGTTTACATCGCACTGCAACGGTGCTCGCTGATATCATAGATTTTATCAGAGACGCATTTGAGGGAAAAAACAATATTTTACTTAAGGTTGTCACGTAGCAATTATTGCACCAAGCAAACATCAGCAAGATTATTTTTGCAGAAAACTTTTTACATCAATTATCTCACAGGCGAGATTCGATAATAAACCTAAGTTCATTGATTTTTTTTACCGGTTACCTCGTTTAAGTTCACCATTCAAAAGTTCGGTTGAATTCTTCCTTTTTGAAATGCGGCATATCCACTGGTTTCTATATACTTGGCGACTCTAGATATCCATTTATAACAACTCCAATTCCAATTGTAACGCCATTTAAAAATTCGATTACAGAGTAAGAAACAATTTAAGCAATATCATAACAAAGTTCGATCAATTGTCGAACGATGCTTTTAGGATGTATAGAAAACGCTGTATGTGCTATATGTTGCATAATATTTGTATCGACAATAATGATACTATAAAATTTGAGATCGAGTCGGAGACAGATGACGTGATTACGGCTTACACATAGTTAATACTGATTTAAAGAATGCGATATTTAATAATTTTTGCGGCGTAGGTAGACAATTCAATTGTTTATTCAATAAACGGTTGTCATTTTAAATGCCAAATATTTTTCAAATGCAACGTCTGATCTTTTCACTAGCTCATTACTCTTTTTCATAAGATTAGCAACCTCGTCCGTTGCAGGGTCTTTTAACTTATTTATTCGTTTTTTTTTAGGGTTCGGTGGCTCAGAATTATTTATTAGTATCATGTAAATCAATCAATTCCCTTATATGATCACAATCAGTTTCTTTACATTATACCCATTTTCATTTGGTGTAGCAGTACAAGGACTGGCAGTGTAATTCTAGGTTTTGGGGCATTAAAACGTTCAATTCCGTAAAATATTCCAAATTTCCTGTAGTTGTATCTATTTCAACTCCTTTACGACTTGGTAGCTTCTTTAAATTTTTATATTTCGGTATCAAATTTTGCCATTTTCTTTTGGCTTGTTTTACAGATATTGGCAATTATTTTTTGATACGCTCTGGTCGCCGAGTTTCGAATTCCTAAAAATTGATGATCCCGGGATATTCAATAGATTTGAGGGTTATAATATTACTCCCCGCAAAAGAACAATTTTTTTAATTTTATTTTTTAGATTATAGATTTATTTTATTTTTACTTACATTGGAAACTCATTTTCATAAATTTAAAATTTTATTTCCTTCTATAAATTTAATTTAAAAGAAATGTTATGCTAATTGGTAATATCATACATTCTAGGAACTGAACGTTGACCTCAATGTAGATTAAGTAAAATTCTTCATATATAAACCTCAAGCCATTATTTTACAAAACCCAAGTTAATCAGATACAAACTCCATACGGTTTCTAATATTTACTTGTTCGAAGTTTTTTGGTGATAATGTTGGAAATCGATAACGATTTGGGTTTAAAAATTAATTTTCTAACGACGCACATGAATTCAACTTGAATGTGCATTGGTTTCAGCAACAATTATAATAATTAATGTAAACCACAATAGCGATACTTAAACCATGACGTAGTTTTATTAAAACCTCTACTGAAATTAAGTTAAATAAAAATTAAGGTAAGTATTTTAATGGTGGTAAATCCATATTAAGTTTTCTTACGATTTAAAGGCACTAAAGAAACTACCAATATAACAAAAAATTCATATGATGGTTAACGTCCTCTAGTTCTGCAGCAACGGTATTATGATCTATTATTTATGTGACCTGTATATTAAAGAAGGTCAGCGCAATTTTATATGTACCCCCATAAAAAACATGGAAAATCCCCAAAAATATATAAATGTAGTTCCGTATAATAACAGTTACACTGGGTTGTACATAAGCTGCTTGGAAAACTGTAACCATTATGATTACGATTATTACAGTTTATATATATATATATATATATATATATATATATATATATATATATATATATATATATATATATATATATATATGTATATATATATATATATATAAAATTACGTATGATTATAGAAAAAGATGTCCGTATAGGATTATATGGGATACTAAAATTAAATTTTATTGATGACAATCACCTTACATTCTACGTACATAGTATATAGTTTTTGTTTAGTTGTCATTGTCTAATAAAAATATAAAAATAATAATAAATTTAAATATAAAAAATAAAATATATTTATAATTATGTTTTTATTACGATATATATATATATATATATATATATATATATATATATATATATATATATATATATATATATATATATATATATATATATATATAAAATAAATTTCTAGAAAATTTTTTATTATCTTTGAACAGATCCTATATAGTTAAATTTATTGCATGTGCTGCACTAAATTTTAAATTTGTTATATATGCGTATATACATTTAGGTTTCGATGACTTGTTTGAACAAACAAAGCCTTTGTGTCTGCAATTATTATTTTGATATAGAAAATTAATCGATTTTTCATGTTGATATAGTAGAGCGAACAGATATAAACAGTTTTTTTTTCTGTTGATAACAATATATAAAACAATGGATTTATCATGATAATATATTGTCCTATTTATCAGCGATTAAAATCCGGTGAAAACGCGTCACTAATTTGCGACGGATTGATTTTATTTATTTAAAACGTATTAAAAAAATTGCGTCTTATTAGAATGACTTTAAACTTTACAATTAACGCGTAAAATAAATTTAAAGATAATTATTTTAGACTGACGAATACAATTAGGGACGGGACAATTACCACTGTTTCTTGACATTACCAGTACCGCAAGTTTTAATTTCAATCGATATGTTAACGAATGTAACATGATTTTAATTATAATTGAAGTTCGTTATAATTGATAACCAAAATCTTTTTAGAATGCTGAAAACTGATTACCAGCGCTGATGGTAGATTGTAAATGTTTTAGTGTGTTTTTCCGTTAAAAACAAAAAGGTTCTTAAATAAAACCCAATAATTCGGAAATTATAGTGTTATGGGGTAAATTAAACTATCTTTCTTATCTAAAGTAAGTAGTTGGTAGAATGAATGGACCTGGGATTTTCTTAACTGTTTTGCAACTTTCTAGGAATGTGTCTTAAATGCATTAAAAGGTTTCTAAAAAAATTTAGCCTTATGATTAACATAATTGTTTTCATTATTCGATTGAAAAATGTAATAGGGGTTAAATTTAATACTTATCAAGATTTTTAGCACCCTTGGTTTCCAACATATTCCGGAAAAATTACTTAGGCGCTGTTAAAATAGTAAGTGTTGTTTTTATTTTGACCGACCCAAGAATTGTTATATAAGATCATTCATTTGGTATTAATTGGCAACATCTGTAAATGGCTTGGTAAACATAATACGAGTTCACAACCCCAAGATGTTCAATGGCTTCATGCCACATATAATTGCATGTTTGATTTGAGCCACTATCGTGGATTATAAAATTGTACGTCTACAAAGCTCTTTTGTAAAAGGAAATAGAGGTATTAAGATATGGTGTAGTATTGCATTTTTGCATATTTATATTTAACCTTCACGCCTTTTGCACTGCATCAGCTACGGTATTTCGAATTTTTCCTTATCGGCTACTTTCGCGAATTTTATGGCGTAATGTTTCACATTTGTTTCAAAATTTATTGTGAATTTGAGCCAAGAATTTATAAGTTCCTTGATCGACTCAACAACAGATTTGGGTAGGCATTTATATGTCCCGCTGTGTTTACCGCGTAAATCGCAAATAGTACCACCCTCAGGATTTGAAAATTTTTTATTAGCTACAGAGCGTACCTATTTATCGGTTTCTTTGATTTTTTAATGAAGTGTTGTTGATCTTCTGCGGCTTTTTTTCATTTAAATTAATTAAATCGCTCACATAGAAACTTACCGCTATACAATTCATCATCTGTTTCAGCTTTAGAAAAAGGTTGATGATCCACTTCGCCATCGTCAAAAGGCTTTACTACCTTCAAAAAGAAAATTCTTTTTGATTTATTAACAGAGCATTACCCGCTCTATTATGAGGTATTAGATTAAAACCCTGATTTCAATATTCACTTCACGATTAGCAAGTGGTCCTGAAACTAACAACAAACTTCAATAATAATATTATAATAATTTTCTTAAGTCCAAAATATTTTAACTTAACTAACACACACAAAACGTCATAAAACAAGTTAAAAATAAAAATATTTATAAAATTTTAAGCTTTTTGAAAGAAACAAGTCACTTAAGTAATTTAAATATAAATTCGAGCTATCTAAAAATCGAAATAGTCAAAATCTGTAATACTGGTCTGATTGGACCCAATGATACCTCTCAGAACAGCTTTTTTTTATGAATACACAAAGTGTGCTAAATTTTATTTAAATCGCTCCTTTATTTCTTAGCTGCTGAAACCAAATTGAATCCGATTTTTACAAGTTCAAACAGGCTAAACTTTATTTTACACAATACATATTCCATTAAATTTTGAAAAGGAAAAAACCCGAGCTACGCCTTTTTATGTCATGTAGGTGTGGTGAATGTTTGATATATTTAGTTCACTTAAAACGTGCTACATCAATTTATTGCCTTTTGAAACACCAGTAAAATGAACTTCCAAATATTCTAAAAATAATTGGAGAAAGGCCTTTTGAATTTCCCTTATATCATCTCATTTGAGCTAGTACCGCTGGTACATTAAAATTTTGGAATAATTTTGATAATAAATTAAACGGAAAGTATGAAAAAGTTGATTCCTCATAAGTTGACTTACGCACTTTCAATTCTGGAAAACAGAAATAATGTCTCCTGTTTCATTCAAATTCTACTTTACGTGTGTAATTCACATTAAATCATGTAGACATTATTGGCTGGAATTAAGCCTGCAATCCGTTTAAAACAATATGTTTGTGTATATAACAATATTTGGCTTAATTGTGCTTGATTTAGATCGCTTCAGTGTTTTCAAAGCGACCTTCGAATATTCTTGTAAATATCATCTAACTTTATATGCATGTTGTGACTCGTAATTTGTTTGTGACTCGTAATTGCAGACGCGATAATTTTTCCACGTGATCCCTTTATTTATAACTGGTAAAACTTTTCGGAAATCTCCACCGAGGACTACGCCTTTACCGTGCACCAAATGAAATATCATGGCCTATTATATATATCTCGCATTATAATGTTTACTGATTGCAATGAAGTTCCAGGCGCTATTGGAGCCTCGTCCTAAGATTAAAGGATTTTAAAAATTCCCTTTTATTAGCAGATAATCAAGTGTTTGCACTCTCGACATATCCAGTGAAAAATAAAAAGAGAAATGGCATGTCATATAGCATCATCCAATAAATTTGCAGCAATACCCGTCCAAGTCACTGTTAACGTCTTTAATTTTTTTGCAGCAAGCTTTTTGATGAATGCTTTATAAAGGTGTGTTTTACCACTCCTCCCTCCCCGGCCGACTTTGTAAGTTTTTTTGATGCCAAATATGCAGCACAGCATTATAAATTTCTGTAAGGGATCAGCATGATGACTGTGAATAACAATAGTCACAAGTCTTGTTTTTGCTGCTTCACGGCTGCTCGTATACGCATGGTCGTTAAATCTTAAGAGTTATTCAAAAGATGCGGCTTCATCACCTTTTACGGCCAACAGCAAGAGTCTCAAATGGTACAGTTCTACATTTCGTGATGATACGGTTGGAATTTTTCCAAAAAAATACCGTTGTGAGTTCCTTAAATCTTGAGTTTATGACCCGTTTATGACTCAGTTTTTTCTTCGCAAAATTCATATAAATTGATATATCTTGGTACAAGTAGCCGTGTGCTTCGGGATCTTCTTGGTTGAGTTGAAAATATTCTGTGAGGGATATATGTGTGATAGTAGCTCGACGGAGAGCTTCATTCTCACGATTTATATAGCCTGGTAATTTTTTTCTTGTATAGACCACTGAAATATTGTGTGAGACTGTCTATTACATAGCAATTCTTGTAGTTTCCAGCAAGCTTTTTGAGAACTGCCACACCTAAAGCTGTAGGTTCGTCATGCACTAACAATTTCTTTATGTTGCAAACCAATTCGTGCACATTCGGTTCCTTTTGTCATATATTTATGAATCAATTTTATTGCTTTCACAGTGAAACAAAGCTCTACGTTATTATGACCATCATATTTTTTTATCAAGAAAGGATTATAGGGCACAATCCAACTATTATCAACTGGTATTTGGTTTCTGGTAACATGATTATTTTTCGAATTTGTGAAAATGCTTAACATAATGGCCATCCATTCGGTAAATTGCTTTTGAATTTGTGTCACAGGACCGTGAACCATTTATTTTAATACAATATCGCATAGCCCGGGTTCAGTCTCATGATCAGGAGTTTCCGCTTTGATGATATTATCAACATCATCAGCAGTTCTAATTTTATCGAGTTGAGATAATGTAAACAGACTATGTGCATGAGGAAGACTTCGTTTTTGATGCTCACCTACGTACACAAATGCAATTATATTACCAACAATTAATTGTTTTAATTTTAAATGGAATACTCGAGTTACCACATCTGGCCGGTTTGGTGGGATTTGAAAACTTTGCAATTCATCTGTGATTTCTTGCCATTTTGGATTAAAGGTAAAAGTTAAAATAAGTCAGGACAATCAAATTTTCTTACAATAGCCATATTTTTTTGATACAAATTTACGAAGGAAGAATGACGACAAGATAGGTTTTTTTTATTCCTAACATCGATTGCTCTTTCGGTAACATGGGTTATATTCAATTAAAAATTTGAAATCGCCACGGGGGAAAAACAATGGAAATGTTATTGGATCGCCTTGTTTTGACAAAAAACCCAATTTCTGTAACTTCGATTCCTTTATAACTTACTTCCTTTTTTGCAGCATTTACGGGTTTCATCTTTAAGACTTACAGCTTTACAATGTTAAATGGTCTAACATTACTGAGATCTGGAATAAATTAATTTTCTGAGCCCATTCAACCAACTTTAAAGTGTGACGGAGCAATAAATTGCTCTCCGTTTTCCGCGTATCGCTCTCTTCGAGCTACAGCAATTCTTTTGCTTACATATAGTGTATATGTAAACTTTTGAAAAAAACATCGGCCGCGAGCCACCCAGCAACAGTTATTTTCAAATAACCATCTACAATTGCACTTTAACATTTGATCCTTCGAGCCGAATTTTTGGAGAGGAATCATACTTTGAGCAAATTTAGAGCGACTGAATTTTCAGCTCAACCACAGTTCGCAGTGTCCAGATAATGTGCAATTTTTATTAAATGAACTTGTTTCTATTAAACCAAACAGATTATATTATCGTGAAAATAGTAAAAATAGCTAGAGGTTATAACCCATCTAATCGCTGTCCATGCATTTGAAAATATAGCAGATGCCAGAGATCCATGACTTATTTACATACTTATGCAGAAGTTAGATGACAAGTTAAAAGCACAATGGGTAAAGTATTCAGCAGATATTGATAATCCCGATTTTTCCGAATTCCACAAATTTTTCGAATTGACACCCATGAATCTTTTATAAGCATTTATCTTTTTTAAGCATTTATGAATCTTTTTTAAGCATTTATCCTATATTCAAGTGTTTTAATAAAAACACCTTGTTACATTAGGAGGAAGAATCATCAGATCAGCCAAAACATATACTCCGTCAACGTCATCAGATAACGCAATCTCATTTCAAACGAATATATCACCACAAGCAATCCAATACTTGAAATCTATTTTGCTTGCTAAATATTAACTTGCAAATTTTGAAATGTTTAAACTAATATTTTGTGAGTAAAGTCATCAATTAACCAACAACAAAAAAACCATAACGTGTTCAAACCACATAAATCAGCATGGTTCAAGCGGATATTTCAACTGTTTACTAATAATTAAAACGGATGATGGTTATATTTTGTGACTTTTTCTATTATTCTCTTGAATATATATAGGCCGAAATAATACATTCTTTTATCCCTAAAATATTGTTAGTAAAACTATTTGCTTTGTAACCTAAATTTGTAACGTAACCTAAATTTTGTCAATTAACTTAAATCGATGTCCTTTAAAAATTATAGGTAATATGTTTGATTTAACATAACAATAAAAAAAAATTGTTTGCCATAACAGTTGATACTAATTTGTATTACATTGTACTCGCCCTTCACCAAAATTCGTAAAATTTAATCTTCAGTCAAAAAGCGACTTCTTACTGGAAAAACTTCTACAATGACATTTTTTTTGTCAACTGACAAGTTCCAGATTTTCAGAAACAACTAGTAATACTTTTACCTTTTTTTTAACGAATATGGAAAAGATATTTTAAAACTTATTAATAATATTTTCTTAAAAAAAAAAACACGTGTCGTAAAACCATAAAAAATATTATCGTCGATCTCGACACAAAACGTCATCTAATTGAGCTTAAAAGTATATATAATTATCTTAATTTTCCATATCATGTAACCACACCTTTTTGTGTCAGCCGGCACAACATTCCAAAATAACATTTGTATTTAACATTTGCATGTTTTACCAAAATCTTTATTATACAGATATTTACCATCGCCTTGAAGCACAAGAGGCTTATTAAATAATCATCAATATTATTTTTATTATAATACATCTGAAATAAGCAACTAAGTATGGAACACTTACAATCTAAATATAATACATAATATAATATTCATGACATAAGAAGCGTGTTCTTAATTATTTTAAATTAATTGTATTATTTATAATGTATTTTTTTCAATCTCAATATAAAATGAAATTCTTTTGTGGTACAAAGAAAATTCCGTATCACATTTTCAAAATCTTAAATATGGAATGACGCTCAATAATATAATTTGAAAACTAAATTAAATAACCATTACTCTATTGTCATTCAGCTAACGTTAAAAAAAAAGTAATTTCTTGATCACAGATTACAAAATTTACCAAATTTAATTGATTTTTATATTTTTTTGTTTTCTAATATAAGATGATTTTTTATTTTAGGTTTTCTTTCTGTTCATTACTATACCAAGATGTAATTTAGAGACAAGAAACTTAAAACAAATTAATATGGTGCGGTTGATCTATTCAAGATTAATGTACCAGATTTGAAAAAAAAAATTTGAAAAACAAAATTAAATTTGTTATTAAAATTTTAAGTTGTGATAAATTAAAATTTTTTTTTTTTTCACATTATTTTGTATTGAACCAAATTAATTTAATTTTGATTGTATTTTTATTATACTGAATTAAAAATTAACCGTATCACTAAAATATTTATACAAATAAATTAATACAAAAGGGTTTTCCATTTTTAAAGTTTGACATTTAAATGTCAATCGATTCCATTAAAAATAAAATATGTTACCAATTAGATCAAAAAATCAAATGACCTAACATAAATTCATTGACAATTAATTAACGGTGGCAATTTTTATAGTTGGTCATCTTTATTATGTCACAATTTTGAAACGATATTTTAGTATTGCGACTACAAAACCCATATTCTATCATAACCCTTTCGTGCCCTGCCTACACAAAAGTGTCGGCAAATTATGATTGCTCTAGTAAAATATGTCGAAAGTTATTTATAGATGAATTTAAAACCATGTTTTCGCTCGAAACATAAATAATCATATTTAAAAGCTAACCGACAGTTTTGTGGAATTGCCCGGGTGTTCGGAAAATTCAAATCTCTGATGATTTTCAGAAAACGTTGGATAAAGGTTAATAATTAACTAAATATTGATTAAATCGGTGTGATTTTTAAATTTATTTTTTTATTAGAGAAATGGCTCCCACACAATTGTGTAGGTTGGCTATTTAATCCACTACATCACAAATAAATTATATAATCACATTAGTTCAGTTTTTGCGGTTTTCCAGTTTTTCTTCGCGGAAATACATAAATTACGATGTATTTTTCGCAACGTAAACGCGTCGGGGGATGAAAAATTTCGATAAATGTGAGCTTTTTGTCCCACCGATTGACCATTGTTGTGGTATAAGGTCCCACGATCGACTATAGAGCAGTAACAAATTTTGTATCTTTCCACTTGACAACTATGATTTCTTGGGTTCTGATCGTTAAGATCTCACCCCGTTCCATTTTTTTATCGTATTGAAATTTCACATTTTTCAATCGATTTAACATGGTTGTACCTAAAAGTAAAACAATTAAAAATTTAATTCAAAAAAATCAATTAAATGTATTAATTAGTTAATACTACAATTAAATATTCTTTTATCACATTAATTACGACATTCTATATTATACCAATTATTTTTCTAATAGATGGAACCACTATTAATAAAAAATATATTATACGAATTAAAAACCATTCGATTTAAAAAGAAACATTGCATACCTACACATTTGTGTCAGTATGGATAGTCATTATTGAAATATTATATCACACTTCCAAAGGGTTACACAATTGTGTAGGTTGGATTTTTTTTACGATGGTATTTTATATAGTAAAACCAATTTTTGGCATTATTATTCACCAACACATTTGTGTGGGTTGGGCTTCCAATTAAGTTTTTTTTTGTGCGGGCTCGAAAAGGATAATAAAATTGACTGAAGCTGAAACAATTGTTTATTTTTTAAAATATGAGCAATTAGTTTCGAGCTGAATTGCCTCGATATTCACAAGTTACTGAAGTCTTCCTTCGTGTCCTTTTGAATTTTTGTGTATTTAAATTGAAACGAAATCCACTTGAAAGTCTATGGGCCACTATTTTTGACATAACCGACAGCTACGAAAATGTTCTATCAAAAGAAGTTTCGTAAGATTGTTTTCCAAGCTTTATTATCATGATTCTTCCACAATTTTCCAAAAACAGGATACATTTTGATCGTAAATGAGGCATTTATAAGGTAAGTGAGCATATCTAGAGCCTTCCTTAGTAAAGTTATTATAAAGTGTCTGCAACTCTGCAGTGATAAGATATTAACCAGCAAGTTTTTTCGAATTCATATTGAATTTTATCTCACGCATGACCTCTTTTGGTGAATTCAATAGGATTTCTTCACTTTCTTTTTCAGATTCCACCGTTATTCTTTAAGATTCTAAAAGTTTGATCAATATGTGGTTGAAATATTTTTTAAAGGTTTTCCGCCAAACTTTGAACTTTATTTTCATTATTTCGGGCTCATTTTTCACATTTTATCCTTATAGCAGAAATCTGCAATGTCGGTCTTTTAATTTTTGTATGTTCCTTTCCAAAGTGAATAATCGCAGTACTGATTGACTTATCTTTTACTTATTGAATTTTTCTTCTTAAATGTTGAGTAATATTATTTAACGAAGATAGTTTTATATTGAGGAGCTCTTGTTTGTTGCCATATTCTTCTCGCTCTTCGTTTTTTAAGAGTTCTCTAATTTCCAAAAAATAGTTGTTTCCTTTTATTTCATTAATTTTTGGGATACTTTCCTAGGCTGATTGCGGTATATTATTTACAAATTGTTGATTTTCAATTGATATTTGCACTTCGTTTTTAAATGCAACCTATAGGCTAATTTTTTCTTCTAAGGCCTGCCGAATATAACAATGCATAAGTATACCCAACTAGTGTTTATTTATTAGGTTTGGATTTCTTTCTTTGAAAAAAGTTCAGTAGGTTGGTTTTCGAGTTGACAACTACCGCATTTTTTCCGCTTTCTAACAAGTGTTTTTTCATCGGTATGGTACTCTTGCACAATTGTTATTATATTAGTATGTGGATTGATGACTTTCTCTGATTAAAGAGCACATACTTCGTTTTCAATAATATTATAAATTGCTGCATTGATGCAATTGTTTTTTTTGGCGACGAATGCATTTTTGGCTTTGCACAATTCACAGTACAGCTTTTCCTCAGTTATAGACTGGAGTAGTTATATATAGGAGTATTTTTTCCTTTTGTATTTCTAATTTGATGTTGCCTCCCAAAGAGGGGCTAGTAACTTTCGTAGGCGATCGAGTAAACTACTGACTCCTTTGGAATGGATAGGAAATATCGTTACCCTATTGAGATATACCCAACACTTACAGGCTCAAATTATGATAAAAACCTAAATGCTTTAACTAATTCTACACAATCCAACAAGATTTTATCGAAACCACTGTCGCTTCCTAAATTTACCAAGCAAGTTTTTGTGTTTGGTATAGATTTAATGTTGTAGTTGCATGGTCGTGTACATTTGTTTGTTGGGTCGTGTTCATTTGTTTTTTTATTGATTTCAAGCTTAATTAAAAATTCGGTCTCTCATCAGGAGACCAAACTACAAAAAAAAAATATCTAATACTTCGTATTGGACATACTCCGTTTGTATATTTGGAAATAGCGAATTATAAAATTCGCTAAAAATTTAAACAAACAAATTTCGGTTATTGTGGTTACAAGCGATATCAAAGTATAATAATTTTAGATATTCTGGATCGTAGCCAGATGGTTTAATATACGAAGTTTTGTCTTTATATAGATTCTGGGTAAGTCCCAGTACTTATAGTTTAACGGACTCTATTGCCCGAGGATAACTAATTTATGTTATCGATTCGGAATCGGAACATTTGGTCGTTTATTACGATGCCTGCGAGTAAAACGTTCAAACATTTAAATTTATTGCGTTATAAATTTAATGCGTTTAAATTTATTGCGTTATATAAATGGTTGAAAATTTAAATTAGCAATAATTATATTTATAATTGTATAATAAATTAAATCAAATATTTTTTTTAAAAGAAGTCAATAGTGAAAGCTCCGCCACACCAATACCGATTTTGGAAAATTTTGAAACAGAACTATCTTAATTTTCTAATGAAAATCCTAAATTGCATATCAAAGAAGAAAATTTAAATTCAATAGTTCCATTGTCAAAAGGGCAAAAATCTTTAGAATGGTTTCAAAACTAGTTTTACCAATTTATTATGGTTATCGAAAAAAAAGGTGAGCTAAATTACAAGAAAGCTTATTTTTAACATCATAATCTGCATCATATACTCAGATTTTGATTTCCTTATAGTGCTTTTCCTAATATTTTGTCTATCTTGAACATCCACTCTCCGACATCTACCTTTTAAATATAACACTGATTGGGACTTCTGACTATTTCAACGGTATTTCATTGTAAATAAACCACCCCAAATATATTTTGAGCGCACGTTTGGGAATATACTTTTATTTTATGTTCCAAAAAAGTCAATCAATATTCATTGTTATCCTATACCGTTTCTTTGATTTCCGGACTTTCCACATTGTATTTAATTAGTGTATTTAGTATTTATTGTATTTAATTGTATTTAAAAAACATTGGTATTTTTTTATTGTATGCATTTCAGTTATTCAAAA
Organism: Tipula confusa; assembly: GCA_963556175.1. NCBI lineage: Eukaryota > Metazoa > Arthropoda > Insecta > Diptera > Tipulidae > Tipula > Tipula confusa. The sequence goes on along the minus strand of OY744477.1, from coordinate 53,166,401 downwards.
TAAACTTTTTTAGACTGAAGTGAAAAGACATACATAACTTTTGACTCCATACACATTTGTAAAAGTTAATTTTTTTACTGTTAAAAAAAATGTAAACGCTTTAAATTTAAATCTGGTACATTCATTTCTAAGACTGCTTTGAGAATTTGCAAGATCAATATTGTTTTAAAGTGCTACCATTAATGTTATTTTTTAACTTTACATTTTTAAAATATTTTCCAAATAACTGTTGTTCAATTTTACTTGAATTTTTAGCCGTTTAGGGTATTATATATGGCGTCTCCTACAAATGTATTTATCAGTCTTAAAATAGTCAAGATGAACAAATTTGTCTAATGAAGATCGTTTTCTGTTCTATATAGTTATTAACCATCCGAACACTACTTTATAAATTTACTAAACAATAATAAGTGTATTGCTTTGGAAAAAAAAAGTTTAGTGATTTTAGCAAATTTAAATTTACCAAAGCAACAGCTCAAAATTTAATTTTTATAAATCCATATATGAAACGACTTCGTGTGGCAATTCCGTTAACCAAAAAAAAAAAAACAATTTAATTTACGTAAATTTAATTTTTTTTTTCAATTTAGCTAAATTTGTTTTCAATTTAAGTATTTCTATGCAATTGTTCTTGTAAATTGAAAAAAATTTACAACTACGTCTATACCATAAACTTAAAAACAGTTGACAGTTTCTGCTATTCAAATCGTAGCCTGCTGGACAATTTTTGTTTAATAACTAACAAGTTGGATTGCTGCTTCAATTCAAATCGATTCAAAATGAAATGTTAATTATCATCAGAAAAAGTAATTAAAAAGTCGAACATTAAAATTGGAAAACTCTTTGGTAGTAGTATTAATAATAATCAAACCAATTTGTATAACGAATGACTGTCGAATAGTAATTGCGCGGTTTAAAAAAAATGACTCGATTAATTAATCAATATCCTTATCGTTCATTTGATAATATGTTTTTTTTTTTTATTAATTTTGTGAAAGTTTAATAATTAAGAAATGACAATCAATCACGTTGTGTTTTGTTGATTTTTCCACATTTACTCGTGCCTATCGTTTCAACTGTATATTTATAGTTGACTATTTTATTGTATAGATAATGAAAAATTGCGTGATTTTTCATTGCGAGTGGTCCCTGTTTTTTTTTATTGTTGTTGTTTTACGTATTTTAAATAATCGGTTTTACAAGCAGTAAAACGAACTTATAAACCATAGTTTGATTAAAATGATTAGTATAGATTTGTCGTTTTTTTTAACTTATTTTGAGTAATGTCTTAAATGTGAGTTTTCATTTGAAATAATGATTGCTTGTTACGTTTTAAATGTCATGTATATTTTTAAATAGAGTAACTTTTCGAACCGGTATGGAAACTACGATTAGAAATTGTACGAACTTAAAAAATGGTTTTGAAATAAATGATAATTTTACTTTAAGAATTATTTATTTGGTAAATTATTTGCTTACTTTAATTAGGTAAAATTTCGACGGTTACAGACTTTTATAAAATATGTTAATATGTTTGGGCTGTGAAGCTCTCCTAACCCTTTATTTCTGTAATATTATTTCTATAATATTATTTCTATATTATTTCTATAAAATGTAATATTATTTCTATAATATTACATTTTATCCTTTACTACTATATATCACTCGATTGGTTATACTAACCGGTTCTTGAGACATACAGTTAGTTCGGGATCAAATCCGTTGAAGCCGGATTATTGAATGATGTCACAGCTGAAATTATAAAATTTGCCATTGCCAAGCATTTTACTATTTATTATAAAATTTATAATTCTTCTGTTCCATTGTTCAGTAACAACATTAATTAAATCAGCAGGTGATTTAATTAATGTTGTTACTGAACAATGGAACAGAAGCATTCATCAATCTGGTGAATCTCAAGTCATTGCTCTCGATATCTCAAAAGCATTTGATCGTGTGTGGCACAAGGGTTTGCTGTGTAAATTGAGGGCAGTTGGCCTTCACGGTTCGTTAATTTTATGGATTGAGAATTTTCTTTTTTGTCGCAAAATCCAAGTGGTGGTGGATGGTGTGACTTCCGATCAACATCTTATAAACGTTGGTGTTCCTCAGGGATCCGTCCTTTCTCCAACCCTTTTTCTAATTTTCATCAATGATCTTCTATCAGCAACTCTCAATCCAATATACTCCTATGCTGATGACAGCTCACTTTCCACCTCTTACAGTTTACCTTCTTCTTCATCGCGAAACGATGTTCTCGCAGAAAGAATGGCTATGAATGACCGCCTTACGCGAGATATCAATGTCATTCTTAAATGGGGTGAAGCCAACAGAGTTGAATTTAATCCCAACAAATTTCAAACCTGTGTTTTTTCTGGCTGAACTGATGGTTATTCACCGTCTTTTCTGACTGGTGAATCCAGCTTGGCTACGTCTGACACATTTGAGATTCTCGGTTTAACTATTTCAAAGAGAATATCTTGGGCTGAACAAAGCAGCGATTGGTGCAGCCAAATGTCTTGGATTTCTACGACGATGTAAGTTTTACTTTAATCCATCCGAAATACTTACAATATATAAGACCTACATAAGACCCAGGTTGGAGTATAATTCTCATATTTGGGCTGGAGCACCGAAAACTCATTTAACTGCACTCGATCGGGTCCAAAACCGAGCATCTCGAATGATTGAAGACGTAAAATTATTATCTGATCTTGATTCTCTTTCCCATAGGCGTAATGTGGGAGCCTTATGCGTGTTTTACAAGTACTTTCATGGTCATTGTTCATCGGAACTTTATGAATTTATGCCTGGTTTGTCAAAGCCTGCACGTAGCTTAAGACGCCTGGTACATTGATACAATCTGGAAATTAAATTCGCGAAGACCAATAAATTTAAAAATTCATTTTTTGTTAGGAGTACGCGAATGTGGAATAAACTGAACGACGAGACGTTTCCCTTGGAATACAATTTACAGAGATTCAAACTTAATATCAAAAGTAAACAACTAGAAGACTGAAAACCTTTATTCCTTTTATTCCTTTCTTACCTTTTTCCCTCCTAATCCTTCCTTTTACCTTTTGCAGTAGTGCTGTGTGTTTGTTGCTAAAACTTTCATATAAAGGATATACATACATATATATATCCTAAGTGCTCTGAACATTTATAAAAATAAAAAAAATGGTCTTTTTGCTATTTCAAGTAGTTTCAATTAAATGTTTGTGTAACATAGTAAACAACTTTAAAATGATGAATTTTCTATAATTTCATTAGCTTAAGTATGTACGTGAAAATATATTTAATTACATGAATTACGCATTTTTTTGTCATTCATTCAAATAGAAAAAAAATATGTTACAAATTAATTAATTATGTTTTTAGTTTGGTTTTATTTATTTTTAATTAGAATAAATATATTCCAATTAACTATATTATAACAACCATTCAAATACTTGATTTTATTTAATATTAGTTTATTAATAAATATACAAACCTATAAAAGATCGTATATTATTATAAAGGGTGATCCAACTTGAATTTAAATGCAATTTTCTAACTTACTGCAATTTTCTAATTTTCTAACTTATTGTCCATCGGACAATACATTTCATTACGATTAAGGGATTTGGATATTTTTAAAATTTAAGCTTGGTCTGCAAAAGAGCAGAACACATGTCACCTGCTAAGTAAATACATGTGGTATCGATAAAATACCTTGATTCGAACATTGAAGAAATTGAAAACGTATTCAGGCTATCACAATCGGCCAATACTCTTCTCCACGTTTATTACTTCCGTCTTGTTTAATTCAGAATCGGAGAATATTTTTGATACTAGAGGTTAAATATTGTTACTTTTACCTGGCAGGAACCACTCAATATCGTTTTTAAATCCATTCTTTTTAAAAAGTCTTCACAAAATATAAAAAAAATATTTTAAAACTTTCATTTCTGAAATTTTTTCGTTTTCAATAAATACCTCTTAATAGAACCGCATATAAATTGTTAATCGAAATTCGATTTGTTTTTAACTTAATATCATTTAGTTATTTAGTTGTATCTATAGCACAGATTTTTTTTAATAGAAGTATTTTGTCAATTTATCTGGTGTTTATTTTGATGTTATGGTTATTTAAGTTTAGTTAAATCTAGTTTATATAAATTTTAGAGTTTTGTACGGATCGAAATGTATATAAATTAGATGTTCGTGTAATTCAATGACGTTTTTGTCAGTTTAACGGTTGTTTCTTTTGATTTTAGAGTTGTATTTATTTATAAACCATTACAAATAAATATTATTATATATAAATTTGATTTAAGTGTTATGCTATGATGTACGTATTTTCTCAGTTTAACGGTTATTTCTTTTGATTTCAGTGTTTATTAATTTGGTTTTTTCATTTAATTTATATCAATTTTTCAGTTTTGTGTGAATTGGAATGTGTACAAATTCGATTTCTCGTATAATTAATTAACTAGCTTGTCAATTTAACAGTTGTTTCTTTTAATTTTTGTTAATACAATTTATCTAAACCAATTTAACTAAAGCTATTTATCTAATAGCAAATCATCTAAAACAATTTGTCAAAAACCTTTTGACCATGATGTTTCGCTATATTTATAGTTAAAAAAATTGTAGTTTTTGTAAGTAATCATTTTTCAGGGAATGTTCCGAGTAGAAATTTTTGTTTTTTCCGCATTTTCCGAAGTTTTTCCTGATTGGTGTAAAATGAAAATATTCGTAGAAAATTGGATCAGATTTAGTTGTTACCACAACCCGGATACATGTTTACATACGAATGTCCACCGGAAACATTTTACCACACACAAAAAAATGGCAGCATGCGGAATTTGAGGGGTAACGTTCTAAGTACATTTTTCCATTTGTTGTAGCTTGAACTCCGTTTTTTCTTAAAATATTGGTAAGCGGAGAATACGTTGAAAATAGAAAATAGTTGTTTTATTAGCCATTATAAAATAGTTTTTACAAATTTAAAGTTCTAAATTTGAAATGAAAATTGTCGAATAACCAACACACAATGAGCGAAAAAATCTAAAATCAAAATTGTGGAAGTGTCAAGATGGAATCGTGATTGATGGATAAGTATTTTATAAAAATGGATCGCATAACAATGCCATTTACTTGAAAAGCTAGCAATATAATAATTCGAAGTGCAAATCAGAGTAATCAGTGAATGTGGAGTTGTTAAAAAAAATATCGTAAAGAACTCCTTTAGAAGCAGATGCCGCTTAGTTAGCAAAAGACGAGGGCTTTTCTTAAATGATGCGCCGCTGACAGGACAATCAAAGAACGGGGTTTTCCCGAAAATTTACAAACGATGTCCAGAGAAGTAAAATTGTTTATTTGATAGTGGAATAGGTATAAAATGTTACATGTTAATATTTTCTACAGTATACAATTTAGTAAAATTTGCGCAGTCAAAGGATTGGTACGATATAGAATTGGCTTAAATAAATGCTTTTAAAATAGTATTTCCTGTACCATATAAACGAACTTGATTCTTCCACTTTAAACAAACTTTATATCGCAATATTGCAGAAAAGTGCTACGATATGGAAAGCAGCTTGGCTATTAAAATACATATGCTTGCAGGTCTGGCTTATGTTAAAGAAGATGATGTTTACTACTACATAGGGATTAGAATCGAGGGGGATTAGAATCGAATATTTTAATATTTTGAAACAATTTCGTTGGTGGATATCTAGATCGAAAAGGAAACACTGTTAAGCCAATTGTCCTAATAAAGATTGGAAAAACTTCAACAATATTAGTTTGCCAATAATGAATAACCATTTGGAAGGATTGCATCATGGGTTTGCATAAATGGTTCAAATAAACAATCGGTTCATTTGGAAATTTTTTAATTGCAAAATAAGGTAAAATAACGTAAAAATAATTATTTTACAAAATAATGTTAGCAGGTAAAATTGAAGGTGAAGAAAGCAAAAAGACCATTGAAAGCGAATATCGAAAATATAGTGAAACTCCAAATGCAAAAAAGTTCATTTTCATGTTTACCAACTGCAGAAAAGTCTAAACAAACAAAAATTATTATTGTATAATTTATTAAAATTTAACAGAATTCAACATGTAGATTTTTTAAATAATATAAATTTAAAAAAAAAAAAGTTAGTTTTAGATGAGTTGCTTTTCGGTTTATTAGACGAAATTTTCAGACGAATTGATTTTTGATGAATTGTTTTTAGACGTATTGAATTAGACGTATTGTTTTTAGACAAATTTGTATATTAGGTGAATCGGTTTAAGGTAAATTGTTTTTAGGTAAACTCTTTTAGTCCAAAAATTCGGTTCCCGTTGATTTGTTACAATGAATTTGTATTTCCCGGCCCAGTGAGGTAATAATTTTAGAATTTATAATGTCATTTTTTTGACAAGGAACTAAAAAGTTGATTGAGAACTTCTAAACTTGTAACTGTAATAATTTTCCCATATTCAATATGCAAAGTACGTCTAATGCACATATCCTTTGAGGCCAAATTAACAAACATATAGTATATGGTTAGAAACCGAAAAAATCTATATAATGTGCGCATTGAATGCTACATATGATTTACGATGCATATATGACTACATCTCAAAAAGTTAACAAGTCAATGAATAATAAAAACGAACTTCTATCGAAATATATCAACAAGTACGATAATATTTTTTAAAAATAATATTTTTAAATAAATAAGATTTAATATACTGTTGGAGTGATTATATGTTTGAAATTGTACAAATTTACAACTTGAAAATTACTTTATTTTAATATTAAATTAATTTAACTGTGTAAATAATTATTTTACTTTTATTTCTGCTATTGTTAATTTTATGCAAACATAATTTATTAATGTTAAATATTTACCGCAAATTTACTTCAAAAACATTTATATATAATAAAAATATTTCCAAGTTACATTTTAAATTAATTTTTATTTATTCCTTTAATTGGTTTGGGCGCCGTCCGATTTCCATAATAATTTTGATGTTTGTAATAAATGCATTGCTTTGGTAATTTTTTAATTTACAATATAACTGGTGCAAAGAAATAAATTGAAAATTTTTTTAAATTTACGTTAATTAAATAGAATTTTTGGTTCACGGAATTGCCACTATTTTTTTTTTGTCTTTATAAATTATAAATCGACTTTAATTTATAATTTATAAGGACAAAAAATTTGGAGCTGGGGCTTTGATTAAAATTGCTAAATTTACTAAATTTTGTTTTACCAAAACAATAATCTTAATAATTTTGACGTAAGTGAAATAATTGTTCCTTTCAGATTTTGTAATGAGTTCGTTTGCTGTCTGAATTCTGTATTAATTTTGATTGTCGTAATTTTGACGTTTAAAAATAAGTAAAAATCGTGAATGTGACCCACCATTGTATGGAATCTCATTTCCGTTAATATTCCTCTAAGGTATGTTGCTTCCTTACAGGACTGCGTTAAAATCATATATTTACTCAGCTTCGGTAGTGATTAATGCCACTGCGATGTATCCGGTATACGATTTTCTGATCATCAATATTTGCTCCCCAATTAGAATTGAAATACCCGTACTTAGTAGTTTACCATTAAATATAAAACTTCATCAGTCCTTGATAACGATTGTTTTGGAAACGGCAAAACATCGATTTTTGATTAACAATTTTAAGATTTTGGAGCATACTTCAAATTCAAGCCTATTGGCTGTTTCTAAAACAATCGTTATCAAGGACTAATGAGTTTCTATATTTGGTGATAACGATAAATGCCCTATGCAATAAATGCCCTGTAACATATTTTTTATTTGAGTAATGAGTTTACCAATTATGTGATAAGGAAAACGGAATTCACCATGTCATTTCACATACAGCTGAAGCATTGATGTGACATTTAAGTGGCCTTACATCTGGGGTGCTATTTTATGATTCTTCTGCTTGATTTTGACTTAAATTTCCATTACATGTAATTATGTTAAATTGTTGTTGTATCAAAATTAAAAACAAATTTCGTTTTTTGGTTTACAAAATGACTTCATTACACAAATTCACAATATCAGCATTATCTTTATAAAAATATACACTATTATTCATTAGACACCTTTGCTAACTAATATACAATTTGCACGAAGCTCCGATACATATATAAAACGTTATACAATGTAATTTCTCTGCCGTTCATTGTTAATTTTGACAATACCTATTCTAAAAGCATTCACCTACTTATCAAATGCCAATTGCACTAGATAAGAAGGAATAGGTTTTAATTCGATAAAATAATTCCTATTACACGACATATGCGATGTTCTACCACGATCACACCACTCATTGTTATGAAAAACACAAAAATTTAATGAGTACAATGCTGATAAACCATTCACTTTCTCTTCATTCGACTTCCTGTACACAAACTTGCTGTACACAATTGTTTACAAAATGGCCGCGTTTTCCGCCATTAAAACATTTAAAACTATTTTTGGGAAAATGTTGATGCTCGACGCCTCTTGATTTTTACCGTGTTTAATTTTGTTAGTTCAACTTTTGATTCAATTGCAACAATAAAATATTTATAGGTGTCTAATAAGAAACTAACAAGAAGAGTGAAATTCTTAAAAACTATATTTTTTTTAGTTCAGTATGCGTTATTTTTATTAATTACTTAATTTAGTGTGCTAGCTCAATATGCGTGTAATCATTAGATTATATTTCTTAATTTATTTATCTGCTCTGCGAAGCCGTTTGTATTTCGGTTATCCTAATAGATCTCTAGCTAATTCGTTAGGGTGTGATTCCAGTTTCCATTTATATTTAAGACTGCATGATTATATTGTTTCTTTAACAGTTTTCATTCCTAGGTCTCTATATGGATGTTGCTGTTTCGAATATACCATGGGACATTTTTAATGAAGTATCTTTGCTTGCGTTCATTGCACAATATTTATATTTGATGATTTGACATTTGTTTGCTGAGGAATTGTGATATTTTTTAATTTTTCTGCCGGACATGTAAGTGTTGACTTACATTCATTCGTCCTTACCCGCCAAGTTTTTAACTAATCTTAAATTTTGTGCAGATGTTCTTGTAATTCTCTCGAAATGTAGCTGTGTCATCAGCAAAATTTGAAGTGATTATTTTTTCAGTTATTAGTAAGTCAGCTGTAAATAATAAGTAATGAAAAGGTTAATACAATACATTGAGGTACTCCTGCCTTTATCTCGGTTAAAATTGCCAAGTAGTTGTCAAGAATTGCATGAAATTGTTTAGGCAGAAGAGTTTTAATTTTATAATTTAATCCTTAATGTCAAACTTTGACGAAAGCTTGCGCAATATCCAAGAAAACTGCCGAGCAATGTTTTATTCTTCTAAGGCAATGTGCCGTGCTACTCTCTAAATCCAAATTGATGATTTGGTATAATGCAACCTTCAGATAACATAGGTATTAAGTTCTTGTTCAAAAGCTTTGAAATTTTTTATTTTGGTATATAATTTACATAAATTTATATATAATGTTCCTTATTATTATTTTTTATCAAAGTAGTGTGTGAGTAGTCAAACTATTGTATTTTTTTACATGATTGATGAAATAAATAAATAAATAAATAAATTAACGTTTGTAGGCTTATTGGCCTGTAAGACGAGGCTTGGGTTTAGGAATCCTGATAATATTTAGATATTTTCCATTTTTAGGGAAAGAACCCACATCTCATTAACGCGTTAAAAAAATGTGATACATTTTATGCATCTATCTGGTAATTCTTTGATGATTTTCCCAGTTATTAAATCAAAACCTGGAGCTTTTTTAGGATATACTGATTACGATATACTGCTTATACTGTTTTTGATAACCATTTTGACGCATTTCCATTTAAATTTTACTGAATTTGGGTATGACTCGTCCCTCATAAGCTGTGGTAGTACGCCGTCATAATTTTGTTCGTTTGGAATGAACACTTATTGTGACGGTTAGAGAATGTGATAGCCTTTTCTAAGTCACTTCTGGCCCAGTGGCCATCTGATTTCCTTATTGGTGGGCTCGATAGCTCTGACCTTTTTATATTTCTTGTTCCCTTCCATAGTGAGTTATTTGTTTTTTCTTTTGCTGTAACCTCACTTAGGTAATTCTGTATTCCTCAATTTTGTTCTTCCATTAGCGCTTCTCTCAGAGCTTTAATATCCAAATCGCCCGCTTAGACAATAACTTCTAAATGTTACTTGTAAGCTTACAATAACAATAATAACCTTATTATTGTTTTCTGAATTTTTGTTCTCCTGAGTAGCTTTTTTTACTGCCATTCCCATTATTTGTCTTAAGTTTTCTATTGCAACTACAATGTCTTCTGGTGTACAAAGATGGACATCCAAATAAAGATTTACATCTTATATGTTTCTATATAGAACCCATGTCGGTGAACAGTAGACAGGCAATATTACAAATTTTCCAGATCATTCTTTTTTATCCGGATGTTTGATGTCATAAACAAAATAACCGGCAATATTAAAAAAGTTTCGTTTTGTGAAATGTGTTTCAGATATTAACATCTATATTTTCTTCGATAAGAAAGGTATGTATCTCAGCTTGATGTTCCGAAAGCCCGTTCGCATTTCAAAAAGTGATTTTTAGAACTGTAATTTTTGATTTTTGACTATAATTTGCATAAGCAAATTCATATTTTGCAGCATTATGCTAATTTGTCTTTCCATCGTCATCATGAAACTTTGGATGGACTCGGTTAATTTGTTTACCGTGGAACGAACGTTTAGGTCCTCTCCATTAAAATGATCTTTGGGTCTCGGTTTGTTATTTTTTAGGAGGTTTGCATAAGAAACACCTGAGTATGCAAAACTGCTAGTAAACGTCTCCAAGTTATCATTTTATGTGTTTGTATTCGTCGGTTTGGTGACTGTTGTATTTGTTGGTAACATGACCCACTGATTAAATCGAATATTGAGCATTCGTTGCTCAACTCCCATTTTAGGATTTATTTTCCGTTTTACGTCCAGATATTCTGCACTGTAATTTGCAGTGTGATTTTTGCAGCAATTAGTTTCACACTGTTTGAAGTCATGAAGTTCACCACAAATACCACAAACTTCATTTAAGGTGCAGTATGCTTTTGTGTGCCCGTATTCTTGGCACTTTATGCATTGAACTTGGCCATACCTCTTCTTAGGTTCTTCAATAACTGTTTTGCGATAAAGCAAATATTTTAAATTGTAAATCTTATGAACTCCTTTTGAAACTTCTTCCTCTGGCTCTAGTTCCAAACGGAATATTGGTTGAGACTCTTTCTCACGGTTTACTATATTACTCATAGGCTTTTTAGCTGGTAATATCTTTTACCATTAGACGCTTCCTTTAAATAAATTGGAGGCGGTTTTTTAGTTTTCAATTTCGGCGTTGAATTGGGGTCATCAACCTCTAAACTAGAGAATCGGTTGTCATGAGGTATTTGGTTAACGCCTAGTTCAGTCCGTGTCACTCTGCTCTTGATACCAAACTGGAGAATAAACCTCGGTGGTATTTAAAAACTTGCTTATCAAATATGGTGGTATTCATGAATCTTAGTCGTCTTAGTTTAGTCGTCAGTTACGACCAAGAATGATAACTATCCAGCAAAAGAACTTAAAATCATTTATTCGAAAATAAAGAAATAAATCAAATTTGATCATTTATAAAATTTTAATTTTGATTTTTCAATTGCATTTACTGAACTTGTAGAGTGGTTTCCTATAAAATTGGATGTCATTTTTGAATGAATTCAGAAGTCATATTCATTACGTTCAATTCAATATTTCGTGCATACTAAGCACGAAAAAACATTTATCTTTTATAAACCATTAATATTGCTTGTTCTGTGCACAAATTCAAAGTGTACACTTATATTTTATTTATAAAAACTTTAGCTCTTGACTCATTATTTAATTAAATAATTAGTTTAATTTTTATTCTTCATGTAATTTTAAATATACATATTTTAAAAAAAAATTTGTTTTGTGTTAGTGACAAAACAATAAAAAAATTTATTCAAACAAATAATAAAAATTAAAATAATTAAATAAAAATCGTGATTCAATTATAAAATTAAATAATTTATTATTACTTATATATTAAAATTTTCTTGTACTCTAAACAATATATCTAATGCCATTCTAATTGAAATTTACTAAATTGCAAACAAAACTAAAAATAAAATAAGTAAAAAACAAAATTGAACGAATTATAAAGTGACATGCTGCTTGTTGAACACATTACATTAGAATTCGTGTTATGTTGAAGTAAAAATTAAAACAACAAAAAAAAATTGTTGTGATGAAAGGTGATTTTGACGTAAATTACATTACAATATAGTTACGAAATTGTTTAGATTGGGAGGAAAAATTAATTGTGCAATTATACATTTGATCTGCACTATATTTGTATTTATATATGACGACAGTATAAGTACTGACCAAAACACCTTTCTTTATAGTTTGCATAAAAAACGTTACCCGAGTTAATCACTATTTTGACGCTTAGCTAATAATAAATAGAGAATCATAAGCACGCACATACATAATTAATTAATTTTTTTTTTTGTTTCGTTGTGTTAAATTTTTATTTCTTTTCTATTCTTGTTGAAAAGATTAACAACAGCCAACATAAAATATGATTTTGATTATATATTGAAAGTAATTTTACGTGATTATTTTTTATGATATAATACAACAGCACCATCATTTATATATACGTATACTAATCTATTTAATATTCATTTCGTCAAAAGTGTATAGAAACTACAAAATGCCGACACACAATTTTTAACACTAAATTGAAATTAGAAATTTTAAATATGTACATGCAGTGGTTTCCAATTAGAATGATATATTTTTTAATTTTCAATTATGAAATGTGTTATGTTTAGTCCTTAATATTCGCCGTTTTAAATTTAAATTTTGTTTCGTTTTAATTTTTTTTTTAAATTTTTAACAAAATTTATTGGAAACAAACATGCTATTGTCAAAATATTATTTTTTGATCTTTGCGCTGAATTAAACGTGATTACCAATTCCACTGTACAACTACAGAGGCTACCAAGATTATCGTGGTCATCGCAACCGGCAGCTATCAACTATAACCAAGACGCCATTTTGATACTCTCGGAATACAAAAAGTAATCTGCTATAGTTTTCCATATTTATTCCATATTTTTGCTAATTATAAATAAAGTTTTGAGCGTAATACCCCATCTATCAACCTAAATTCATAAAGAGACAAGGTATCATAAAGAGACGATTTACTAAATTTACCAATTCTATTAGTATGAAAGCTGAAAGGTAAGGATGCTTTCATAGAAAAATTAGAAATGAGATTGACAAAAACCCATGAAATATACAAACAGTTTATCGAAGTTGAAAACCGCATACTTCTAATTGATAATAATGTGGTTTCAGATCATCATCATCCCATCAAATTATGATTAGAGAAAAATCGATAATAACCTTTCTCCACGTGCAGATCAAGATGAAACAATAAATAATTCAGGGAGTTATCTAAACTTTCGGTCCGGTTGTAAATTACCACGTTTGAATTGGCCATTTTTCGATAGAGTAACGTTAAACAGTGGAAATCATGCTACGATATTTTTGTATCCGCAGTGCATGAGTATGCCAGTCGGTTTCCAGCACAGAAGTTTAAACATTTTCTTGTATAATAATGTTCGCCAGCGATAAACTATGGATAAAGAAACCCGACGTTTTTGGATATATGAAAGTATTAAAGACATTTAACCAACAATTCAGCAATTTCTTGATTTTTTAAGCAACCGAATGGATGAACTAATCGAAAATCTTCCCTAATATAAAGGTCTCATTTCCGTAAATCTCGGAAGAAATTTTAATAATGCGAGCAACACCAAACATTTATCACAATTCTGCTCAAATGTCTAGTTGCCCGATTTGCCATACAAACCATAGATTATATAATTGTTCAAAATTAAGAAATATGACAGTTGGGGTACGTCAAGAATTCATAACTAAGTCAAATAAATGTCACAACTACTTAAGACCATTTGTGATCACCTGATCACAACCTGCAAAAACACAAAACATTGTCGGAAGTGTTCATAAAATTTTACTCCATTTTCAACAGATCAATTCAGTTCTTTAGTCAACCGCAGTTTCTCGGACAAAACCGAAGCCAATGAAGTTATTTTCAATTTTGAAAGTTGATAGTTTTCACCTATAAAACTGAAACGAAAGTTAATATAATAAATAGTTCCGTAGGTGGTACCCCCCACCTCAAACAAAACTCAAAAATTGGATAAATATGTGCCACTAGCCACATACCCTTAAAAGTCGACATATGATTAGGACGTAAACCATTTTTCTAATCAATTTAAGGGGTGATGTGCACACAAAGTAATCGGTGTCGTTAAAAAATGACCTTAAACTATATGGAACTCATACCTGTAAATAAAATTGTTTAGGATGTCAACAGAGTATTCTAGTTGCCCCACCAAAAGGATTCCAGTAGTATGACATGGGTTGTCATCATTCATTACAGGATAATTTACTAAACCTACTAATTTGTTTCCGAAAACTTCAGTAAATATTCTCTGCTGATATTGAGAAAATGTTTCTGCAAATTTTAATGTAAAAAACTGATTAAGATTATCATCGTATTTAGAGAGATGAAGCTAATTTGTATTTACAGCATTAACGTTTAAAAACCATTACCTTTGGGATAGCATTGGCACCTTTTATAGCGACCGCTGCACTTTACTATTTGGCCGATGTTTTGATGTCTGGAGCCAATGTTATATATTATCTGCATAAGTTTTACAAAAGGCATGATCAGTTTATTAAACCTTGGTGAGTTTAATCATTCGCAAGTGATCCTTAAACCATCCTCAGCTATTAGCTAATATTCCCGTGAAAAAAGGGGAATGTCACCCTGGGTAATAACGGCAAATCATATGGTTTTTCTTTGGTATTAAATCCAACCCAGTTCAAGATAACGTCTTCTTCAGAATCACGCTACCGCCAACCAGCCCATTTACAAAAAGCTCGTTTCTTTCTAAGATTGCCGACATATTTGATCGCTTGGATTTATTATTACCTATTACAGTCGGATTGAAGATATTATTCCAGTCGCATTGATTACACGGTATTGTTTGCGAAGATGAACTGCCATTACACATATTGAAACCATATTGAAACCAATTTTATCGGTTAGCCGAACCCAAATTTCCTAGATGGTTATTAACGACAAAACAGCCAGTATAGAACTACATGTGTTCACATATATAGGTTCTTACATTGGATAATAAATGGTGAACCTACTCAATGCATTAATTGCTTAATCAAAGCATTAAGACTTCCAAGCTTGATCTTAATGCGGCAACATTATTGGTTCGATTATTAAACACTGTACTTCATGTTTACCTAAATTATCACCCAAACGGGCCAAACCTGACAAATATTAATTTTCGGAAGCAAACCGTTTTACTGCGACTGGAATCATTGATTATGAAACCACCGAAAGCCGAAAATTGTACAACTGTACCTATAGTAGTTCTTTTATTCCATTTCCGTTTCCATTGGGCTGGTTGGGTTGATGGTGCCAAAAGTTATCCTGAAGTGTATACTTTTACGAAAGAAAAATGTTAACATGATGTTAAGTATTGAGGGCAGATGATCTTCTTGCCGTTTCCAAGATATTCATAATGAATCGAATACTCTAAAAATTGTGTAATCGGATATTTGAATGTAAATACTTCCAAAAATTAGGTTTGTCTAATATCGTTACATCTAACTAGAAAAGCAAGGAAGTCAAAAAAAATCAAAGAGTAGTTTGTAGCAGATAAATGTCTTAAATCATCACAACAACTAACAATTTTGTTCGCCAGCAAGAGCCCTAAGCTAAAGCCAATCGAGGATCAATTCAATGATGAAATCCATAATTTTAACATTTCATTTATTTATTTTTTTTCGTTCATTTATTCCAACGTCAACCAACACAAATCTATAATGGGCACCGAAAATAGCCATTGATTAGAAATCATTTGATTCGATGACCAATAATTTGATTGAAATTATTTAATTATTATAATTTTTATTTTACCATCTTTCGTACCAATACAATCAAGGATTACAAAATAATGCTACAAAAACCATTTCTTATCCTCATTCATAACGGGCCTAGCTCGTTTTTATAAAATCTCAATACATATAATCGTTTCCTTTATGAATTTTGCGTTTCATTTGTATTCGAACAGCCAAGAGCTGAAAGCTTTATACGAGACTTTTTTATGAATTATGTCGTAGTCCTACTCATTCTTACACTTATTTTGTACACACATACATGATTTTTTCGTCTTTTTTCGCAATGAACCGTTAAAAAGTCTAAACAGCCAGTATCATAATACCGTGAGGTCCCAAAGACGACGGTAACATAAATCATCAATTTCTTTTTAATCCAGAAGTCACAAATTTCCTGAAACATTCTAATGTTGTTCATTACGCAAAAAAATCTCGAGTATGCTTGCATTGATTTTAAACGAACGAATTACACCGAAATTCTGGAGAAATTTAAAAATACACTGAACCTACATATGTACCGATTGTGGTCCAGTTATATAGTAGCTATGTCATCTAACGGGTATGTTAGTTGGCCACTAAAGTCGTGTAACGACCCTTAGACATTTTAAACAGAAAACCCTTTATTTACAATTGTATAAAAGTAAAATATAGAATTTTACTCGAAAGATTCAAAATGTAAAAAAATTTATATCGTCAGATGTGATTCATAAAATGTGTAGCTCAGCTAAATAATCTTACAAATTAGAATAAGTCACACACACCTTATAATCTTAATTGGTATGTTCCTCATATTTTGTCTTAATTATATGTTAAGTTGCCTGTACCTCAGAGGGTAACCTAACACATTAATATATATATATATATATATATATATATATATATATATATATATATATATATATATATATATATATATATATATATATATATATATATATATATATATATTCATCTTAAAATCAATATAAAATTAAGACTAAATTTCAGATCTATAAAGCATATTATATGGCATCATAAACATTCCATTTAGCTTTACAAAAAATCCATTAATAATGTTGGTTCTTTTGAGCAATATAAAGGTTTTTATTCTATTCTAACTAACTAGTATATTACATCTATGATACAACATAACGTATACAAATACTTAAGAGTTTCCGATTGATATTAAAATATAAATACTCGTATAATAAATAATAATAATAGCAACAAAATTTATCGTTTTCTAAGTGTAAAGCACTTGATGTTTAAAAAAAAATAAAAATAAAAATTAAAGCAATTAAGATAATGCATATGAAGTACGCGCGTAGCCTAATGATGAAATCATTGCCAGTAAATAATATAATGTGATAGATTTAAAAGGTTAACACTCTTAAGATTGTGTTATTTTGCTGATTGAACATTTTTTTCTTTTGATTTTATTTATTAAACAATCATCTTTTGAAGTGATTGCCAATTTGCGTTTCTCGGTATGTATAGCTAATTTGATTTTTATATGAATTCATGTTCTGGAGGTTAATCACTTTTGTCGACATATCCTCTACTAATTATACCAGAACAATTTATAATGACAATTTAAATATAGAAAATTCATCTGGTAATGAATCTCTGTGTGAATTATTCCACGAATAATCTTTTTTTTTTTATATAAAAATCAAAGTTCACTAACGAAAATTCTATTGTTTTATGTTTTATGTTGTTTTTGAAAATATCGTAATTTTCCTTCATTTTTAAAAAATTATAAAATAACGGAAGAAATGAAATACAACATCGGATGTTTTTATAGATGGGCCAGGCGGTAACGGAAATGTGTATTTTTGTATAGGTTTTAAAAGTTGTAAAAGTGAGAATATGATAACAAATTGGACGCCAGACAAGAAACGAGAACTCATCATTTCATTCATATGTGATGAAGGTTCTATCATAAATTAAAATATGTCTTTCCTTTATGGTTCTATATAATACCAAAAAATTTCTTTAATATCTGGCAAAATATTCATATCAGTTTGTGATTTCTGATAAATTCTCCAAGTAGTAAAGACAAGATAAAAAAATTTTGATTTAATGAGGTCGCTGTTATCGTTTTCAATTAGGCTTACCAGATTTTGGTAACTTAAAAATTCATTGCTAGAAAATCTATGCTGATATCGGA
This sequence comes from Tipula confusa, assembly GCA_963556175.1. NCBI lineage: Eukaryota > Metazoa > Arthropoda > Insecta > Diptera > Tipulidae > Tipula > Tipula confusa. Next base: position 53,148,164 of record OY744477.1, on the reverse strand, counting down.
AGGCGTTACCAGCGAAATTTATTTAGAAAAGGTCGAGATAAGATACATTTTCAATACTAATTTGAAATAAAATTAAGCTTGCTAAGAGCGCGTTAAAAAATTTTCGCATTCAATTTCGCTCACCGGTACGCAGCTTGACGTGAAAAAATAATGGGAAATATAGTTTGTCGGATTGTATAATAGATGGCACTACTATAAAGTCTCCAATATTTTCGCTTCAATTTATCTGCAAGGTACATTAATACTGGAAACAGACATGCGGAAAAACGCTGGCGGATGTGCTGATTTTTTGACATGACGTTTATATTTCTTTTAAGTTACCTATTAGTAATCTTTTGAGCTTTAAGTTATTTTTTTATCCCGTTTATATACATTTTTATAATTACAGTATTTTTTATTATAAATAAATTCAGTTTCTTCAACAAATTCGATAAAAAATTCTTCCATCTTCTCAATTTTTTTTTCTTGACAATGTAATGACAGCTAATATTAAAAATTATACCATAAAGTCGGCATAAATAAGTTTTTTTGTGTTGTCAACACTACTGTTGCGCGTGAGTTTAGAATTTGTAGCCGCTTTCATAAAAAAATTCTGCAGAATTTTTTCAGTAGTATTTCTTCGGCAAAACATGACGGAATTAAATATTTTTTATTTTTTTTTAGTAATTTTTTAGTAATAAATAATAAAATTCAATTTTAAGTTGGTATACACTTTCGGAATTTACTAAAAAAGATAAACAATATTTAATTCCGTCATGTTTTGCCGAAGAAATATTACTGAAAAAATTCTGCAGAAATTTTTTTATGAAAGCGGCTTCAGCTAACTTGTGGAAAAACGCGTACTAAACGCGTAGTAAGTACTGCATTCTAATTAAAACGCGCGTTTTTTGTTTTAGGCGTTCATGGTTTGCTATATTTTTTTTAAATACGATGATATATTTCAGTTAAAATGGAGTATGTCGAAATTGATGATTTCTGTTTCTAAAAATCTTAAAAAGCACCAAAATCTAAAATAAAATCTAAAAAATTTGCTTAGGGTTTCATACTTAGCTTTAATATTAATTTTTTTTGTTGCATTCCTTGCAATAAATACATCTTATTTTGCTGAAATTAAACTTTATCTTCCTCTTCCTGGTGAATTATTTTGTTTTCCATTGCATAAATGCTGCCTGACATGGACAACATTGGATTTCAATGACTATTATATTTTTGGCCAATATTTTAACTAAAACATCACAATTTTACTCAGCAAGTAGAGCTGATCAAACTTACTATTTGGTAAACAAATGTAGAATTTCCTGGACTAATTATTCAACTAATTTAATACAACTGGCTAGAGAAATTTGTTTTTGTTGAAGAGACCAGCCCTCCCTATGGATATTTTCTGTTGGGTAATTTTTATTTAAAACACCCAAATTTATTTTGCTGTTTATACAGACGTCGCTAAATTTGCGCGTATAGAACGCGTCATTTTTGGGGAAATAACACAGCATCATTCATAAACTATGGCGTCTACTACCATTCAGTCACGTGGCCATGTAATGGGATCGCTAACTATGATTCGAACATTTTTAGCAAATGTTAATCAAGACACCACCTTTACAGCGATATTGAGGTTAAGTTAAATAAGCTTGATCCCCTTTGGAATGATTTTCATAAACATGAAAATGAGTAGCTAACCTAGTTGCAAATAATCTTAACGCAAACATATAGAACTTAAGCAAGAGAAGTTTTAGGATACATTTTATGATCCTAATAAAAATTCTTAGATTTACTTTGGAAAAGGCAGGGGAAGCCGAAGATTTCACCTCAGCCAACCAACACAAGTTTTTTTGATCTGTGGCTGGACCAACATGGAGTATTTTTAGAAAGTCTCGAGGATCGCATGCAAGCTATTAGCGAGCGTTCCATAGTACGATCTTTAGACAAGCATGTTATGTGCGCACTATTAGACTCAGGTTCCGAGTCCATCTTCATATGCGAACGTTTAGTCAAACGATTAGATATCTAACGATCATTCGCAAATGTATCAGCCTCGGGAATTTCGGAAACAAATGCTGTATTATAGTAAAACTAACCTTACAGTCAAGATTCGATCAACTTGAACACTTTAAACTTAAAGCTCTATAATCTTCTCCAAATTATCAGCTGGACAATCGACGATTATATTTAGTAGACCCTGCGTATCATACACCTGGCCAGATTGACTTATTGTTTGACTTATTTTTTTAAGTGTTTTGATCTGACATAATTAAAATCAGAAATCAAATCATTGCTCGCAGGCAATCAAATTTAAATGGGTGATATCTGGAGCTGTAAAACCACAAATCTGTGGGCCAAAGTCATTTTGGCCGTTGGAAGAGGTTCTATTAGCTTTAAATACAACTGAATCTAAGACAATTTCAATTTGATGCGTAACTAAAAACGGAACTTCGATGACAGGTACGTCGTAAAAATACCATTCAACATGTATTGCGGGCTCGAAGTTGGCAAACAGGCAGCAAACAGTCGATTGACATTAATGTTTAGTGTAAATTTGAGAAAAATCCTGGCCTTTATAAACGCTATGCCAGTTTTTGAAGAGAATTTGAACTTGTGACATATGGTAGAGATAGAACAAGACGAAGCTGGACTTGACCAAAAACAGTATTTTTATATACTACATCATGCTTTGTTAAAAAATAACAGTTCATGATTGATGAGTCGTACGAAGCTGCAACCGTAACCTCTTTAAATGACAAGCTATTGCTTGGAACGACGATAAAAAATGATTTTATATCTATTCTGCTTATGTTCCGAAAGCACGCCATTGCATTTTCATCCAATTTGGAGAAAATACACCGTTAGATAAATTAGATCAAAACTATCAAAGAATTGTATGGAGAAAGCCAGTTAAATAGTGCATCATTTTTAATTTTCCGAACACTTCATCAGATAGCTCACAATTATAGGGCAACATTTCCGTTGGGGCCGTATACCCACATTTCCGTTAGGGCCGTATACCGTATGTTGCTATCGAACATAAGAAAGAACTTCATTGCGATTTAAATGAAAGTTACTACCGTTCATGTAGTCCACAAAACCTATTCATAGAGGTATCATTGAGACCACTATTACATGTTTTGAATTTTTTTGATTTTACCGGCCGATTTTACGTAAATATTACACCCATAGAAGAAGATATCTTAGACGATATATGCAAAAGAGTGGGGTCATTTTAAAAAAATAAAGGAATTTTACAATTTTTAAACTCAGTAAATTAAATGCACAACTGGAAGTTGTGAATCTCCTCAGAGAACCAGAGAAACTGTGTGTGAAATGGGCTCGAAGGTTTGAAATTGTAATCATCTCGTAAAACAATCCCAAAAATTAACTGGAAAAGAAAATTATCTCATTTGACTCATTCATGGATAAGGATGGCATCCTCAGAGTCGGAAGAAGGTTGGGGAATCTAAATAATCTCCTACCTAAGAACCACATACTGACTAACAGAATCTTGACTTAAATACATATCTTCTGATGTACGATAGCCGCCGAGATTGCGCAGATAATAAAACAATAACTAAAAAAAATATTTCGCCGATGCTGAAGTTGCTAGATCAGTTCCATTTGTAACGATAATTGTTCCAACATAAACTTAAAAGTGAAATGACCATATTGTAATTACCGGAGACTTCAAATTTCCGAATATAACATGGTTTGATCCTAATAGTCTCTTTATATCATAGTTAACAGATCAAAATTCGATTGAGGTACTGGATTACTGTGCAGGCATATCGACTACTCAATCCTATTAAATTAAATTAAATTATGAAAGTAATAGCCGTGGAAAATTTTTAGATTTGGTATTTTCGAATGAACCCTTATTTTCTAAGGTTTCAACTTGTTAGGATTTGACCGGCCTTTAAATGATTTACTTCTTTTCGTAAAAACTTCAAATTAAAATAAAAATCCCAGCTTGATTTATTTTTTGCGAGCCGCCACTGCTCGAATATAGACTTTTTCTAAAAATACACCCCTAGTTACCAGGTAAACGCTACCAGGTAAATTATGTGAAATTATTTTCGAAAGAACTAAAATTAATTGTAATATAAAAAATTGATCGTTTATAAAATAACAAGTAACAAATCCGCAACAGATCGTCAATTAGTTTATTCTCTATGTATATTGTGGCATTTAAAATGTTTGTTGATTTGTCAATTGTATTTTACTACAAACTATAAATCATTTTAAAATAGTATTTCTGTCGGACATAACATTATTAACATCTTAAATTGTTATAATTTTGTTTCAAAATTTTTATGCTTTCAATAAACTTTCTGTTAGTCTCGCGTATATTTTATGTAACTTTCTGACGACCTTCTTCATTTTTTTTTTTTAATTTATGACTCATAAATAACTAACCACCGTCGATTACATCACCTAATGCTGTTTTAATCCATCAAACTTTTGCTCATCTGGATAAATCATATACAATTTAAAATAAAATAATAAATTTTATAAAAAAAAAAAAATCATTTTGTCTAGGTTTTATATTTTAACGTTATAAGTCATGGTCAAACTATTAAATTATATAGAAGTAAAAAAAAAATAAAATAAAAGAAATAAAAACTGTAATGGTATTTTTTCTAAAGATACGAGAGTTGGTTTGATTTTTAAGTTTTTTTTTTGTGGTAAACCAAAAACTACAAACTTTAAAACAAAAAAATACAATAAATAGTAGGTAGAAATAATTGTATAGACATTTATCTTAAAACCCTATAATTATATTTATTTTATTTCACTCACCTATAAGATTTAATAATGTTAAGAAAAAATATGACTGACCTTCGTTTGTAGTCTTTAGTTTGGTATTTTAAAAATGAATCGAAACGTTTTTTTTTTTTTTATACTTTTGACGGTTATCTGAGTGTCATTTAGGATAAAAACAGGTTTATAAATGTATCTTAGTGCGGCACAGATGTGATGTGCGTACTCATTTTATTTAATGTAGAAAATTAGGGCGCCTCAAATCAATATGATGTCTAGAAATTGCTGGATCCACGCCCTTTAAATATGATGCTTATACATCGTCAAATTTCACCCTCAAATTTAAAAGAAATCTGCAAATTTTATTTTTACTTCTCTCTAATCTTTTATTTTATATTATTATAATTTTTTTTTATTCAAAATTAAAACAACTAATAATTGAATTCAATTATTCTAAAATTTACCAAATTACATAAAATAAATTAGGAAAAAAAATCTAATTAACATAATTATGAATCATCAATTTTTCTAAAAATTTACAATAAAAAACAAAATAAAAAAATATCAATACGAAAGCGAAGTGTAAAATGATTTAGACAGAAATTAAAATAAGTTTATATAATTAACAATTCATCTAATTTTAAATTCTTTTGAATAATTTTAAGCACGCAATTAGGTTTTATTGTTTTTATCTAACGTTTCCTCCCTGCATCTAATCTTGATGGTTTCATTCAAGAAAGTAAAAAAAAATTAATTTTGTTCCACAAATTAAAAATATTTAAATGGTTTAATTAGTTCCCTATTCTTAGAATAGATTGTAAGGTCCCAAATCCTGCTAGACTTATAAAGTTAAATAACAAATCTATTTTCGTTGCTGAACAGTGCCATTGCAGTGTATATACGAAGCACCTCAAAATTTGCATTTTGAATGGTGCTTTTAAAATAGTTATTATTATAAAAAAAACGGATGGCTCATGTTTAAGTAATAACATTTAATTTTACCAAATAGTCTATTCGCGAATAACCCGGACATTGATAGTCTTTTGAGTCTTTTGAAAGAATATTTCAGTTTTACAGTTTTATATCCAACATTTGATTAATTTTTTTGGCTTTCTCGCCATCTTCATCTCACATAAATTATACCATTACGATTAACGCACCATATACTAACAAAATTATCCAAGATGGTGACGCGTGTGGTCTTTTTACGATAAACCTGACATTTAGAAACCATATGTCTTTATACAGTGATTTGACGTTTTATGAAAAATAAAAAAATGTCATTATTTTGTATACCATCAGCCTACTATTAAATCATAACGAGATAGTATAACCAAAGCCTTTTAAATAACAAAGCCGCAATGATCGGACAAATTTTTAACTTATATTAATGTAACGGTCATACATTTTACGATATTTCATATAACAACACATGTAAAAATATGGTTTTTTTGATTCGCTTTTTCGGATTGAAAGTCATTAATAACCTGAATTTTTATTATATATATATTTAAACCAAATCTTTAAATATATCATATATAAATCTTAATCAATTTTATTCAAAGTTTTTCATTTTCTACGTATAAATATGTGAAATTTTGGTAGAATATAGTAATAAATGCAACAGAAAATCAAATGATGAAACATCGATGACGTATATTTCGATCATACACAAAGAATTTGTTTTTGTAATTTCTGTTTTTCATTTTTTTATATTTTCATGTTTTGCGCATAACGGACTATTGTTGTGTACGTAAATATAGGTTTTTAAGACCCTTATATTAAAACATTAATTAAATATACAGTGAAACCTCCAGAAAGCGACCACTTACGGGACTGTAAATTTCTGGTCATTTTACGGAGGTGGTCGGTATGAAGAAACTTCTCTGAATAGTGACCAAAATTATATTTCTGGGGTTTGGTCTTTTTATAGAAGTTTTGACAAATAATGGTAAATAAAACAAATATATGCATGTATATATTTACATTTCACATTAATTTAAAACCAATCAAAGAAAAATACGGAATTACATAATTCACATAACATAACAATTCACTATACTAAACCTAAAAATTAAAATATGCATGTGTATTAACTATCCATTCAAAAATACACAATGAAGTATGTAAGCACGTACAAATTTACTATATCTTCATAGTACAAAAAAATAATAATAATAACTTATTTGCTTAATTCTTTTTTATAAACGAATCCAGAGTTGATTGATGCGTTTTTTTCTCAACTAAATATGACTGTAAAATATTTTCTGTTTGAGCAATTGATGTTATCATTTGAGGACACTTATTTGTTGCAAAATGTTTTAAAGTTGCTAAACTGTTGGCGATTTCAGAATATGTTGGCAGAGGTTTTTCATTTTCTAACGGTTCTTCATCACTTTCCTCAGAACTACCTACCACAAGCGGGTCTGAATTTTCGGCTCTCACTTCATTAACAATAGCATGAAAAATTTCATCTGTATCTGGTGGCTCACATATATCCAGTGATTCATCCATTACAACAAAGTTCTCAGTTTCGTTTTCCGACAGCGATGGTATGATTATAATTGTATCACCAGCACTTACCTCAACTGAGTTTGACTCAACATTATCAAGTTCGGCATTTATTGAAAAGCCAGCTTTTCGGAAACAATTCTGTATTGTTTCCGGTTTAACTGATGTCCAGGATAACGCTTTCCAGTATACGCTATCTAGCACATTTATTTTTGACGCGAAGATGGATGTGTTGTTTATTAAAGTTTGTGATACAACAGCTGTCATTAAAGATTTTCTGTAGTATGTCTTAAAATTCTTGATGATCCCTTGATCCAATGGTTGTATCTGAGAAGTGGTGTTTAGAGGTAAGAATTTCAAATTAATGTTTGAGAGTTTAATTTTTGTATGAGCTGGGCAGTTATCCACTGTTAACAAAATGTGTCTCTTACTTTTTTTCATTTGATTATTAATCATTGTGAGCCATTCCTCAAAAATTACGCTTGTCATCCAAGATTTTCGATTAAACCTCCAGATTACCGGTAACTGATCGATTTTAATGTTTTTAAATGCCCGTGGTTTTTGCGCTTTACCAATTACTAGAGGTTTAAGTTTTTCCCCTTGCATACTTGCACACAATAGTACTGTAAGGCGTTTCTTAGACATTTTACCACTTTTACATGGATCTCCTTTAAATACCAAACTCTTGTCTGGCATAGCTTTGTAAAAAAGGCCACACTCATCGGCATTAAAAATATCACCCTCATTATATTTACCAGCAAAATCTTTAAATCGTCTCTTTAAATCTTCGATGGTTTCCTGACACACGTCACTCGATTCCCCAGATAATACTTTTTGTGAAATGTCATTTCGTGTATTAAATTTGCTCAACCATCCATTAGATGCCTTAAAATCTGGGCAATTAAATTCTTTGGAAAACTGAAGTGCAATTTCTTTAATCATTGGACCCGATATTCGTTATTATGCTACGTTGTTTTTTAAACCACATTAAAGTTGCGTTATTGACATACCGATACAAAGTTTTTTTTAACTTCCTCTTTGCTGAAATATTTTTGGTTTCAAATCTTGCAAGGTATTCACTTTTTCGCTTTTTTAAAGTGTTGACTGTTGTCTTACTGACTCCAAAACGGTCAGCAGTTAACCTTTCGCTGTGATTTTCTGAGTAACGTATCAATTTCACTTTGTCTTCTAAATTAAGTTCCTTATAAATCGTTTTGGCCGCCATAATATCTACATACGAAATTGTGGTAAATAATTAAAACATTTTTCTAAAGTTTTATATAAAAAATATTAATTTACCTTATACATAAGACAATACGTAAAAATTTACGCACTTTACTTTGTAATCGTTTAAAATAAAATGCCTATACGAGGATGTTATAAGCAAAACAATAAAACATCATCATAACGGTGAATTACTATTTTATAAAAATAGTATATATACACACACTACAATCAAAATTTACAGTCGGGGCAACACCAATAATAATTAATATCCATAGAATTGCTTGCTATTTTACTCTTATTACTTTCAGCATTGTATAAAACTAAATAATGAATACGAGTAGGTGAAACAAGAATGAAACGGATATGTAATATGTAATGTGAGAAAGTAACCAAGCTACATTACTATGAAGGTGGATATGTGGTAGTATTAGTATCCGTGTAAAGAAAAAATACGACGTAAGTCAGGACAAGCGTATTCAATGACGATTTGAATAACATGTGGAGAGAAGAGATTAACGAGTAAAAAAAGAATCAGAATATGTACATATTTCTCTGTTTACATTAAAAAAAAAATTTTGGTCATATTAAAGGAGTTGATTAATTTCTCATAACCACAAATACACTGGTCGCTAAACAGAATAGAGAGGTGGTCTGATTAAAGAGAACTTTTAGTACAAATTTGTATGGTTAATGTGTTGTGACTGTAGAAAAGTGGCCTGTTTAAAGAGGTGGTCAGAATGAAGGGGTGGTCAGATTGGGAGGTTTCATTGTATATATATATATATATATATATATATATATATATATATATATATATATATATATATATATATTTATATTTATATTACATATATATATATATATATATATATATATATATATATATATATATATATATATATATATATATATATATATATTTATATATTTATTTATATATTTATATATATATATATATATATATATATATATATTTATATATATATATATATATATATATATATATTTATATTTATATTACATATATATATATATATATATATATATATATATATATATATATATATATATATATATATATATATATATATATATTTATATATATATATATATATATATATATATATATTTATATATATATATATATTTATATATATATATATATATATATATATATATATATATATATATATATATATATATATATATAAAACGGATTTTATTGATACAATTTTTAATCATTCATAATTAACTATTACTTTAATTTTAACGGCCATTTTCATGTTTAAAAAAAGGTTTTAAAGACAACACGTGTTTTCATATGATCTGTATGAAAAAGTAGAGTTATTTTCGTCTTTCTATCACCTCTATTTCATGTTCGATTTTGATAATTGCGGCTTTGTTATAAATGGGGCTTTGGTATAACTCAATGTTAGACATATGACAACGCGATGTTAATTGCGAGTCTTCACAAACCGTTCGAAAATGAATGGTATAACTTTATGTTAATCGCGGGTGAGGATTCGACTTCAAGTGGCAATCCCGTTAACTAAAAATTCATCGCAATTGTAACCTGTACAATTTTCTATGGAATTGTCTTAACAAATTTACTAAACAATTAATATTTTTCGTTGCACGCTTTAGTTAGATATTGGTGTTGTCCTTATTTAATTAGATATTGGAATGAAAACTGCACGTTTGATATCTGTGTCGTGCCTTTAAATTTTCCCACAATTAGAGTTTAAAATTTTACAACTAGGTGTTTCCCTATATATAAAACACCCTTCGATTAATTTGACATGTTCATTTAAATCATACGTCGACCGTATCAAACCCAATAGTTTTATATACATACGTCAAAAAAAATTGACCAATTTATTATTATTATTCAACCAGAACTTTGAGCGATCGACAAGACCTACATATTATTTCTAAAATATAATTTGGAGACAATTAGAATATAGAAAAAAATTACTGATGATAATGAAAATTATAATTTATGTATTTATGTATGTATAATACATAATAATAGCGAGAGACAATCACAAGTCTTATATAAGCATTAACAATACGATAAATAATAACCGAAAAGAATCTAAAATTATTTATAAATGTAGTTTTTAAAATCACTTATATTATATAGGTGTGTTCCTTTAATAACATGATATATACATAAAAAAAGTTATGTGTATGCTCAAATATATACATATATATAAAAAAAAAATTAACTAAATTAAATATCAAATGAAGGTTGGATAGGATAGTTTCAAGTTCATAATATGCATCAATGATTTGTTCCAGAAATGAAAAAGTTGAAAACATAATTTGGTTAAATTTTAAAAGTATGGATACAAAAACAAAACTATGGTTATACATGATTATGTTAAGTCATGTGTGGTTTTGATGTTACATATAGTATTATTATTACTGTCTGCTCTCTCCACAGTGTCATTTTTTTTTGTTTTTTTTTTTATAACAAAAAATTGGTTTTAATATAATTTCCGATTTTATTTTAGTTGGATAATAGTTTTTTTTTTTTGTTAGTTTTGAGCTTATCAAAGGGAAACTAATGGTGAGATTTTTATTGTTTCTATTTCCTTGGGATTTAATTTTTATGTATTTTAACGATTTTTCAATGGTTGAATAACTTTTTAGTTTGATGTGTATATCACACACAATAGTTTAATAATTTACATATGTGCGTTTTGCTTGTATGATTGTGACCGTTATATTTGTAATATTAGTTAATTAATTATAGTATAAGTGACATCGTTTTTTATAATTTTAGCAGCTAGGTGATTTTGTATTTAAAACAAAACGACATAGAATCGGCAAAACTTAGAGAACTTTCTTATATAAGAATATATTAAAATAACATTGATTATAATCAAAAGTTGAACTATTCCATCAACTTGTCCAACCATGTATTTTCCATCAAATTTATTACGTCAATGTTTAAGCATACTATTAAAAATACAAAACAAAACTATATGAATAATATAAATGATGTAGTCATAAGTTTTTACTTTGAAATTCGTGATTCGTATTGTACACTATAAAGTCACGCAATTTCGACTGTATATATAGGAAAATCTGTATATTTTATAAAATTATGTCATTTAATGCAACGATACGATATGACAAATCTTTTAACGTCTAAATTTAATGCCATTTCATTATCATTAATTAAAAACTCAATCAGATTAACCATTACAATTATAGTGTATATAATTAATCAACATAAACACGGAAAACATAAACAAATCTATAATTTAACATTGTTACTATTAGTCCTTGAAAGAATTACCATTCACAAATCACAATTATATAAAATGTTTTAAAACTGCATCTTTTCATCAAATTAAGTCATTTTGAACGTCCTCCATATTAATGTATGCAGTGTTGTGTTTATTTGTTTTAAATAACTATTGACACATCATTTATGTCATACACAAAATCTAATTAAATATAATTAAAAATAATCAAATGCACAATAATTGCAAACGTTTATTAAACCTTGAAAACAATCGTATGTGTAAGCGCCGATGCAAAGGAATAAATTATTAATGGGCGGGTGCATAATATGTACTATCTTTTTTTTTAATTCAAACTTATCACCTAATTGCTTCCAATTTTATTAAATTGTGCAATTTAAGAAAATGGCGCATCAAAATATCCGTTTCCACATTACCCCGGGGGTAAGATTTTCAATGCATTTTTTTAGGTACCTCACGGAGGCATCATCTCATAAACTTTTTTAAAAATAAAATAAATCAACTAAAAAACTAAATAACTGTAAGAAATTGTAATACATGCCTTTTAATGTGTCGATTGGTGACAATATTGGAAAATCTAAAATTGAAAATTTTTGTAATTCTTCAAATGATTCTAATCCACTCGTTTTGTTCATAAATCTGCTCAAATTGCTCTGGAACCGATAAACCCTCTAGCAGGCTAATTTTTCTTATGACTGGAAAAATTATGGTCGGATAATAAGCCCCAGACATGAATATAGGCAGACCATCTAAAGACGGTATTGTCGGTTCATAGAAGAAAATTTTTTTTTGAGAAATATTTTTTTTTAGTAAAATTAAAAATTAGAAAAATAATTCAAAAAAACTTAACATATTATTAAATTCACCATATTATCGTTAACATCTTGAGTGCCAGATTTTCAAACCGGAAATTTCTAAATTTTCTTGCCACTCCTTTCTAGCATATCTGGCTAGTGATCAAAATCATCAAACCGAATATCTAATAGCGGAGCATACACTTTTTTTGTTGAACCATAATCAGACTTTGTGCACTTTGAGATAACCGTCCGACAGTCTTTTTTTGTTGTGGTTGTTGGAAACATAAAACATCTGCAATTTCCAATCGAAAATCGGCCAATTCATTTGTAGTGAATCTTCTATTGATACGACGATGGAGAAGATAAGAGTTTTTAATTGTTATACCAATGAAATGATAGAACAATCGGAATGAATAACTGCTCGTCTTTAATCGTATGTGGTAGCGTCTGATCAAGCCATTCATTAGATCTATCCCTCCCGTATGATGACTCTAGATATTTTCTTTACTATCCTAAAATGGTATCCTTCCATAAAACGGTTGAAAGATCAATTCCGTACGCAAGTTCTATATATTCCACTGAGTACCCTCTAGGTTTTCTTTGAAGCTCTTTGTCTCAGTCACCTGGCGACTCGCGCGGATTGTGCCTAATGAATATATTCCTCTACTTTAAAGATACACTAGCAGTGGTAGC